>CM021100.1:965419856-965597863 GCA_007115665.2 Sequoiadendron giganteum
TGATACAAAGAGAATGTGTGAACTATAAACATAAAATTACACATATCAATTGATTATATTCAATACTAACTAGTCATAAAATAATTCTTTGAGCCAATAGGAGAGATATTATCTATTCAAGCCCAATCACTATTCGAGAAATGTGTTAAAATACCACATGAAAGGAAAGCACTGGTATAAAACTATGCTAGGAAATAATTATACACTATAATAAAAAATAACCACATGTATCTGTTAAGCCTTTGAAAGAAAGAATTTAATATTACCGTTGAGGACCAATGAAAATGTGAGGAATGGGTTTGATCATGAATTTTCATTGTGAAGAGTCTTTGTACCACAATGGGATGTCAACACTTAGCTAAGTGAGATAAGACATATACCATTTGCATCCTTAATAGGAGATACAAAATAAATA
The DNA here is from genome assembly GCA_007115665.2 of Sequoiadendron giganteum. Classification (NCBI taxonomy): domain Eukaryota; kingdom Viridiplantae; phylum Streptophyta; class Pinopsida; order Cupressales; family Cupressaceae; genus Sequoiadendron; species Sequoiadendron giganteum. Next base: position 965,420,272 of record CM021100.1, read on the forward strand.
TTTGAGGCTAATAAGGGTGTGTCAAATAACTAATGGTGTCATATACTTGGTGAGATCTACTAAATATGAACTAGTTTATAGGGACACATGTCAATAGAGTGCAAGAGCGCAACTATAAGCTAAGACAATTCAAGAAAAGTTGCACTATACTAACCCATGCATGATGTAATTCAATATTGAAGTGTACATAGTAAGTGGTAGGTATTGCACAACCTTTATAATGAACATAACCTAATTCATACAACTTGATTGACAAGGATAAGGCTATAGTCAGTAAATCAAATGAAATGGGCAGCCAAACAATGAGGCTTGAGACATAAAATAATGATTTAAGGGGCCTCATACTATCCTAACAAGTCATCATTAAATTAGAAATTAGATTACAACATTTGAAACAAAATCTATGAGGGGTTTAGGCTTTATATAAACTGTGTTGGATACAACCATTAAAACCTTATGATTTTTACATAGTCTAAACAAATTCATAATTTTCCTTGTACCACTATGAGTAATCTGGTATATAGAAAGAATATTTCTTGAAAATGAAAGAACACACAATATATCAATGAAATTACCCTCACCAATTTTAGTATATCCATTTCCAATAACATTCATATAGGTATTGTTACTCATAAAAATAAGTGGCATAACACAAGGTACAAAAGTAGATAGCGTGGACTATGATGAAGCCCTATGATGAGAGGATCTAGAATTAATAATCTATTTAATTGATCCATGAGATGTACTAACAAAAATTACCTTGCCATTTTATTTTTCAACCTCATTAGAAAAACTTACATGATATTTTCTAGAAGATCTAAGTGACTATGTGGATGATGAAGGAGCAACAAAAGATAAAATAAAATAAAATTGTTCAAAGAAAACATATTAATTTTTTGAACAAGATGCTTCAACTCATTGATCTATTTTTTATAGAAAACATTTTCAAAATTTTCACATTTCATATGATATGTACATGTGGGTTTCTCATTGGATTTTTTCCTTTTACTAGATGAAGATGACTTAGGGTAGCTTATGATGTTGATTCCTTATGTTGGAAAAATATCCCTCAACTTGCTAGCTTGAATCTCTCTTAAATACTTGGCATTGTTTTCCTTTGTTGGCCTTCATTGTCGGACTATCACCAAAATTCAAAACCTTGAAACCTAAGTTGCAGAGCTCCAAAAGTTCATAACCTAGCGACACTAAGCTTCCTTGTGTTGTTGCCATGTCGTAGGTTTCAGGAAATTCCTAACCTCCAACTGGAGGTTCTAAAGTTTAGTTTTTGCTCGACTTGGCAACCTTGTTATCGACATGTCACAATTTTTCAGAACTTCATAACCTCTAATGTTGAGGTTGTGAAGTTTGGTTTTTCAATGACATAGCGACATAACCGATGTATGGTGGAATTGGTTTGCGTGGATAGTGACGCCAATTGTATGGTAGTGATATGGATGTCACATGGATGGTGAGGACCACATGGTGATGATCGATTTGATGTTGATCAACGATCATGATTGGATCTAATCCAATGGTGCACATTTATTTTGGGCTCCTTTGTGGTGATGACTGAGAGAATTTTGTGAAGTGAATGGGATTATTGAGTGATTGACATTTGTCAGTATGATCAATGGTTGATGATGGTTGAGTTATGAACCCAAATGGTACGATAGTCAAAAGCAATGGACGAGTGATGTGTCGACACATGACACCAATTCATTCATTGATTCTACATCACTATTGTGAATCAACGATCATTGGACTGAAAGTCGTATTTCCTGATAGCAATATATTTTCATTTAATTTATGATCTGACTCAGGGGTTGACAAAGAGAAAATATGGTAATATTCTCTGAAACTGAATTAATTTCTAGGTGGCTTGATGTGTGTTGGATGGCAGTGTGTGTGGCCTGAGACAAAGGAAGCTTGTTCGTGAAATTAATGAAAACCTAATGGTGGTTGAGCGGCTCTACATTGTATTATTTTACAGTGTGTGAGAGATGAGAAATTTTGTAATCGGTGTGTGAGGTCAACCAAGGGATTGTATTTTTGTTGTGAGTTAACATGTGAGAGTGAAGTTTGTAACTCTGTATGTAATCTATTACTATAATACAAAGTGACTTTACTTAGTGTGGTGGGTTTTTCTCCCGTAAGGGTTTTCCCACATAAATCTGGTGTTATCTCTCTGTGTGATACTTTTTCTATTCTTTTATTATGTGAAAGTGTATCTTAAATGAATGTAACTTGTTAAATGAATTTTTTTTTTTTGCACTTCTTCCCTGAGGATTTTGCATTAGGAAGGTGTTTCTAAACCACTGCCTTTTTGCACCGCTGTCTTTCCTTACACCTTATCTTTCTCATTTTTTTTGTTTTCTTCTTCTCCTTGATACTTGATGTCTTGTGGGTTGATCTGATTTGATTAACAATAAGATTTTGATATCTTGAAGACTTCAAAGTGCCCATTTGTGCTAATATTTACTTTTCCCTATTGATCAATGTTGCAAAATCATCAAGTGAAGGTATTCTAAATCTAGCACCAAGATAATCCCTTGAGAGATAAAATTTAGAGATAAAAATAAAATAATTACAACCAAGTTTAGCAAGATATAAAATGTAGACATAAATAAAATCAACTAGGTGTCCTCTTTCTCAATGCCATACTATTTAAACTACAATGTAATATATTTAAGCTTGGTTAAGAAGTCTTGGATATTTCCAAAATTTAAAAGATTCAGCCCAATATTTATTTTCTAATTGAAAACCATTTAAAGTATCTTTCTTACCAAATATAGTCTCTAATGTATTTTGGATTTGGTTTAGTGAGGTGCAAGATTCAACATGAAAAATAATATAAGGATAAATTTAGTAGCATAATGTCCCATAGGCTCCACTTCATCACATCTATTAAAAAAAATTTATCCTCATTTAGAATTTGTATCCATTTCTGCCCAATGCATCTTCAATCCCTTCAATTGAATCTCTATTTTCTCACATATATTTACCCAAAAAAATTAGTACCAAAATCCATCAAGTTTTATATTGATTTATAAGTTTTGGGCCTTCTTGACTCATTCATGGTGTATTTTCTGCACAATAACATATAGTGTAAAATTTTATGGTAAAAAATCTTAAAACAACTAATGATATTAGATTTCCACAATCCATGATGTTGGTGCAAACTCTTAAAACAAGAGAAGAAACTTATAGATCTAGAGTTTTGATACCACATTAGAGTGATAAGTAGCTTTGTAAGAGCCATGGATCTTTATATTAATTCTTCTACATGAGAGAGAGCTACTACATAAAATCAAAACCAGAGAAATTGATGAAAAATCTAAAATAGGTGCATTCAATCATTATTCACAAATAAAAAATATAAGAATATATACACCCACATTTGTTAAGAAGAAACTAAGTGCGAAAATAAATCCCATTACTTATGTCACAAGATTCACAAACTAGAAATAAGAAAATAAATTCCAAATAAATACTCCATAATAAACTTATGATTGTGTGAATATAATTTCATACTAATAGATTGTTGGATTTTTGGAGATGTTGGAAGATTGAGTTGTTTGTGAGTTGCTTGGGTGTTTTCATTTATGTCAACCCCTTGTATGAAGAGAGCGTCAGAATGTTGTTGTGTTGATGATTTCAAAACTTAGCATTGAAGTTGTTTGAATTTTGGATTTGTTGGTATTAATGTCAACATAATGTTTTTTGTGTTGCCATTGATGCCTTACTTCAATATAGTTGCAGAGGTTGTTGGTTTGACCTATGTTTGTAAAGGTTGTTGGTCTGACTTGTTTTTGGGGGAAATATTGTTGTAGTTGGAAAGTGTTGCATGTTACAGATGATGTAGATGTGTTACAAAGATGTTAGTAATGTTGTTGATGAAGTTGGTTCACTTGGTTTCCAAGTGCTTTTGAGAAAATTTGAATAAAAGAGAGTTCAGTGTGATAGAGTGGTGTTTAATGTTTTTCTCTACATTTCTTCATTCTTGAAAATATGCTCATGTGGTTTGGACATGATGATTCAAGGTGTTTAGAGGTGTCGCATCTAGAGTTTCAGGTTTTGGATTGTACTGCAGTGGAAGATGTGTTTGACAATATGTGTGTCTGGTGAAACATGATGTCTAGGAGAAATGAGATTTCTCTTCATTTCTTCATAGAAAAGGTTCTGGTGTTGGATTTTTGAATGTGCTTATATTGACTATATCTACCTTCCCTTGAGTTTTTAGGTGTTGTGGTGCTCTGCAAAGTTGTTTGGTGTGTTGGACATTTGTGCCAGTATGTTTGGTTGCACAAAATGAAGGTGTTCTTGAGTTTTAGTGGTTGCAATAGTTGTAGAGATTATTTTGATGATGTGGAATATTCTGAGATGTTGTATGGATATTGTAGAGTGTTTTTGTTTGGTCAATGAGATGTTTTCGGACCTTGAGAGGTGTGTTTGGTGTCACTTGTTAGTGTTAGTGCAAGTTTGGCCAATCCAACATGAGCTAGCACTAATTGCGTAGGATAATTGTTGGTTGAGGAAGTGTTGAGAAGAAGTTTTTGTGTAGACTTGTATCCCAATTAATTAATGGTTTGGTTTTTCTTCACTTCTTTATATTATGGAATTGTTCGGTGTCGACCTATTTGATTTTGCACGGTTGAGGTGTATACATTTCCTTTTGGCCGACCTAATTGAGATTTTTTGGTCATGGAGGGTATAAATGCAAGTTGAATTGTTATGTGGAAAAAGAGTAGAGTGTGTGTGATGTGAAAGATGCAAAAGTGATCAAGTGTGATGATTTGAGTGAGAGACTTAATTCCCATGACTTCCTAATGCAGTGAGCAAAAAGTGTCTACATTTCAATCTACTTGATGAGTTGTTTGTGCTTCAGTGGAACTGTACCTTCAGCCTATGAGAGATACATTGTTAGCATTTCAAATTGGCAGTGAGCCACCCTTTCTTCTATTCTTCTTTCTTCTAGGTAGTGATCCTTTCTTTATCTTTCTAGGTAGTGAGCCCTTGACAATGAGCCTTATTGTATTCAGTGTTGCAATTCATATATTAGTGAGCTAATCCTCATACTGGTACCTTCCTTCTTGGATTTTCCATTTAAATATGGTCTTCTTATGTGTTTGGATGTGTTTGTATTATTTTTTACATGTTTACATTTTGTTAATGCATGTTAAGGGTTTAATGGTGGATAAGGATTTAAGGGTCCTAATTCATATTTGAATGTTAATGAGGGTTTTTGATGTTTTAAAGTGTACAACTAAGTCACCCCCCCTCTCAATTGTCCTATGCATCTAACATATGAACCCACTTAGGACATTACTTTCATTTAATGACAATGCTTGAACAATAATACCCCCATATCCTTTGACGCATATTTTATCTCCTACTAGACATGGTTGTGTTGTCACTTTTGTAGTTAGGATAGGACTCTAGTTAGATAGTGGCACATATCAACATTAACATAAGGGTTGATAGGAAATTTTTAGAATATATATTTATCATGTGTTTAATTCCTTCATACTCTTTCACTAAATGGTAAGCCCTTTTATATGCATCTATGGGCCTAAAGGAAGAAATAACGTTAAAAAATAGTTGATCTTCTTTAGCATTTAGTTTTGATATGGGAGGCTACAAATTTGGGGGCTTGGATGGTCCTTCTCTCTCTACTTTTGGAGGTATTTTTTCTCACTATTTGGAGGGTGGGAAAGTTATTTCTCTTTTCTTGGAGATCTTATTTTGTATGAGATAATTCTATGTACATGGGCAACTAATATGACTTCATCTACTAGGACTTGTCTATTCACCCACCTAAGTTATGCTTAAGTGGGTGCTACTATAGGTTTTTATTTCATTTCTTTTAGGTGTTATGTACTTTTCCTACACATATGTTTACTTGATTGAGTTATTAGGAGTGAGTTGTCAACATCTTTAATTAGAATTATTCAATATTTTAAGATATTTAGTGGTTACATTTTATATTGGTTATATTTTCCACCTCACATATTCTATATATAGTCAATCATGTTGCATGGTTTGCATGTTAGTGTGAGCTTTTATTTTATGCATCTTGCTTATTGTCATTATTGTCTCTGTATGTGTTCTCTCATTCGTGGAAACACTTTATTTCACTATTTGATCTTTGCATCATATGCCAAATAATATTTAATGTATATTCCTTACACTAGGTCTTGATTGTTTGTGATTTTCATAGAATCTAACAATGTCCTTTTATATTTGATCTTGGCACAATTTGAAAGTTATAGTGTGGGAGTCAACACATAATGACTAGTTAAAACTAACTAAACTTGAATAAAATTTGGATTTTGAATATGGGGGTCAAATTTGCTACCTAAAACTAAATTAGATCAAATTTACAAATACTTATCTAAGTTTAAGAAAATGATTAATAATTAAAAAGATGTAAAAAATACAAAAAAGAATAAAATTCTATTTTAAAAATTAGATAAAATATTGAAATGCCCAATATTTAATTCATATACATACAAAAAGATATATAATGAATAATAAAATATAAAATATACCTTTTTCACCATAGCATCAATAATTAAATATATTCACTTTCAATTGAAGTAAGATAATTGTTACAAAATTTTCAAAATACTAATAAGATTGACATCCTACACTATCTCTAAATCACTAAGAGGCAACATTTTCTAAATGCAAATGAGATTGACATTCCACAATGTCTCCAAGTCACTAATGGGTGGGTGGCTAAGTATACTCATTTTACTTCCATTTCTACATCTTTGGGGTCACCACTTTGTGCACTGGATTGATTATTATATAAGTTTAGTGCGAACACTAAAAGTTCTTAGAATTACTCAAGTCACCTTACTTATCCATAACTACCACCCCAAGTCTTTCCCTACACACAAAGCAACCCACGATTCCTCACAGACGTAGCATGTCTATCACATCAAGTCTCTTCCAACATAAATTTTCAATTAATTATTCTCCACTTTAATGATTATCCCAACCTTAAACATTAATGGAACATTAGACTTTCAACATAATTTTAATATAATTTATTTCTATGAGATCTACAACAAACAATGTGCTCTTTTTGTCGTTTCCTAGGAAAATAAGGTGTACAACAAAGTGTAGCAATTTGAAGACTTAAAAAAAACAATTGATCCGTTCAAAATCTCTTGGAAACAATGTCCAATAAATTTGGTTTTGAGTTTGCTTTCAAAGAGAGCAAAGGACAATAAATGTGAAGTGAGGGAGCAGGGTGAATTTAGAGATATGCAAGGGACCACACCTCTAAGACCATGAAGTGGTCCCTCTTGGTGGAAGGGAAGTCCAAATAGTGTTGGAGTATGTGTTCAAACTTGTCCTTGTGCATTTGAACGGGGAGACGAGTCGATCATAGAAGATGGCTTGCCGACCGACAACTTGCGTCAATGGTTGTTAATGTTTATTCGAACATGAAAGGGGTATTTTGTGAAAGCTACTACCCATGACTTGACTCTATTTTGGTGGTGGTGCCACCGACAATTTCGTAATCTCTGCACAGTTTTGACCATTTATACGGCAAAGAATATGCCCACGTGTTTTTGACCGAGATAAAGATTTAATCCAATCTCCAACAAATAGCGGCACCGGCCTTGGGAAAGTATAGCTTGAAATGGCCTGGAATATCCCTTCCCTCCTTTCTCTTCTAATGCCCCGCCTGGCCCATCTTCACCGACAATTTGTCTTGCGTCGTCGTAAAGGGAGTAGATAACATTAGTTATATGGCCGCTAACATCTTAATCCATGGTGCACGTGTAAAGGTCTTAGAATCTAATGTGGGGGGAATTCACACGCTCGTCGGAGAATTTTTTTTTTATTAATATAAAACAAGTAATTAAATAAAAAAACCAGTATATTTGGTAATGGATAGAAAGTTCCAAGGCCCTGTTGATTACAACATCCACGGAACAAAGTAGAAATAAACAATACGAGTGGATGGTGAGTGTATTGGAGAAAAACGAGTGCACGCACACATTGCTTTTTTGCTCTTTTGTTTCCTTTGATATTTGCTTTGGGCAATCTCATAGTTCACATTTTCAATTTATCTTGATATTTAAATTAGCTTGTGTTGTATGTAAATTGACTTTAACCTAATGTTTGGCTTTTTAAATTTTATTATTTTTATTATCAAAATAAATTAATATAATTTTTTTAAGGTTGTATGATTCTTACATGTTATTATTATAAGAGTAGATATATTTTTGGGTAGAATCACAATCATAATCATATCCTTCAAATTTAAATATATTTTTACTGGATAGAATCACAATCATAATCATATCTTTCAAATTTAAATATTTTTTCATTTATTTTAACTTGGAACTTTTTAAAAATCTGTCATAATGTGTCGGTTTGAGAGTTAAAAATATTTTAATTTTAGCATCGAGGATTGTGTATTTAAGGGACAATCCTTGGTCATTAGTAACGTAAATGATAAGAGAAAATAATGAAAAGTATTATGGATTATTAGCTTGCATCATTATTGCATCAACATATTCTACATTGGTTTTTCATCATAAACATCTTGTATGATCCTATTTTATGCATTTGATCTTGTGAAAGAAACAAATAAGTTTTGATTGAGGCTTAAGGAAGTTCCATACTTCATTCCTATAGTGTAGCGAACACCCAAAGTTGGTCATCGACACTAAATTTGTAAGGTCCAAGCATATATGCCTCATCCTATTGCTCATTTTGTATTTTGATACTATTATCATACTTGTTAATGATGTTCTTGTGCATTGCCATTGAGATGTATAGATAATGTATTTTAGATTTATGTATGCGGATTTATATATGTTTGCAGTCATTTTGTATGTGAAACTATTATCATACATGTCAAAGATGTTTGTGTGGATTGCCATCAAGGTGTATGGATCTAATGTATTTTGGATTCATGTATGTGATTTGTAAATGTTTAGATTTATTTTGTATCTGATAATATTAGCATCTATGTCGATGATTTTCTTGTGGACTACCATTGAGCTATAGGGATAACATATTTTAGACTCATGTATGTGGATTTGTACATGCTTTGATTTATTTTGTGTTTAGTTCTACTATCATACTTGTCAATGTTGTTCTTGTGGATTGTCATTGAGGTGAATGTATAATGTATTTTAAATTCTTATATGCAGATTTGTATGTGCTTGGACTCATTTTATGTTTGCTACAATTATCATACTTATCAAAAATGTTCTTGTGTGTGTTGTCAAGGTGTATGGATGGTGTATTTTGGATTCATATATGTGTATTTGCATATGTTGGATCCCATAGAATTTCAACATCGCTTCTTTCACTATGATATGTGATCATACTTACTGTTATGTCTTGCATAACCACCCCATTTTCTTTTTGGTCAAAATGGGTCCCCCTTGTTTTTCGCCTTTGATGCTTTTGTTCTAGCTTTAGGAGTTGTCTTTTTCTTCCAAGTCTTGTTTTGTTTTGCTTTGTCAAGGTCCGGTTTCAAACTAAAACCGTCACCTTGCACCTTCAAAAAGTGTGATTTTTTGTTTCTATCCTAATTCCAATCCCCACGTTTCTTCCTTGTGTTGTTTTTGCTTTGTCAGATTGGGGTTTCGGCTAGGAACTTGAACTTTGCACTCTATGAGGGTTTATTTTCCTCGTTCCATCTCAATTTTGATCTTCGCTTTTTCATCATCTTTTTATTTTTTAGGATCGGGTTTCAAAATGGAACCAACACTTGGAACCTTTTCAAGGTTCGAGTTCTAGTTTCCATCCCGACTCTGATTTTTTATTCTTTATTTTTCTTGTCTGTTTCAGAATGGGTATCAGACCAAAAATAGAACTAGGAACCTTTTCAAAATTCTTGTTCTTGGTTCCATCTTGATCCTGATTCCTACATTCATTGTTCTTTTTTCCTATTAGGTTCGGGTTTCAGAACTAGCTCAAAACCTTGCACTTTTTGAAGGTTTTGGTGTCAAATTCCTTCCTAATCTCGACTTCCAACCTACCTTATGGTTTTTAAGATGGTTCATTTATGATTTTCACCCTGATCCCAAGGCTCGACCTACTCCACATTAATAGTCGTTGGTTCGCACACGTGAAATAGTTTATATTCCTTTATCTCTCGCTTTTGGCTCATTATTGCTTTAGTTTTTCAACAAAAGGAGCCAAAGTAGAGCATAAGATTTATGGTGCAAGGTTGTGTCTATTGATTTTTGATCAAACATCATTAATTTTGGCATCACAATTTTTGAGGTAGGGGTTTTCCTTTCTTCATTTTTTTTCTCGTTTTCCTATTTCTTGCTCATTTCCTTTTCATTTTTCTTACTTGTTTGTTCACATTTTTGTTCCCTATTTGGTTTGCTAGTTCATCGTTGCTTGTTTATCATTGTTCTTTTGGCCATTTGGTTCATTTATGTCTTTCCTTTTTTGGATTTTTGTTATTTTTGTTTTGGTTGCATCTTTTTTTCTATGCATAGGTTTCTTCATTCTTGCCAAAATCCTAGTTGTCTAAGGTTTCCATACCATCGACTTTTACAAATTTAAGTTGGAACCCTACGTTTTCCCACATCTGAGCCATAAAACTAAAACATTTGATTAAGGATTGGGTCGGTCTATTATTAGGGTTTTGGACATCTGAAAAAATCCCAATCTCGATCTTGAAGGGTTTGTTGTTAAAAAATTAGAAAATCATTCTTTATCACCTTTAGGATCGATTGTGTTTCGATTTTGATCATCCCACATGTTGTTGGATTGGTTTTTGGAACCGAAAGTTATAATTATGCACCTTTGTGTGGTTCTAGTTTCTAATATCATCTCGACTCCAACTTCTGACCTTTGGTTGGGATCAAATATTAGAACAAAACCTTACCTTGCCCAAAATGACTGATCTAGTGCTAGATTCCAACCCGATCCCTACTTTCAACTCTTAATCAAAAATCGTAATAGAGATGAAACCTTAACATGTTACCTTATAGAAGGTTCTAATGCCAACTATTATTTTGATTCCACTTTTTGCATTACTTTCAAGATTGGATTTTGAAACAAAACTAGACTCTTGATGCCATATTGAGTTCCAATGATAGTTTCTAACTTGATTTTGACTTCTGACCTCTTGTTGGTATCAGACTATAGAGAAAAAATTAAACCCATTCACTTTTCAAAGTTCTAGTTCCTAGTGACATCTCTATCTTGATGTCTGATACACTTTCTTTAATTTTTTGATGTTGAGTATTGTTTCGACCCTGACTTTCGATACCTCTTTTTATAGAGTTCAAGTGCTAACTTTCAACCCAATTTTGATTTATGATAGTATTTTAAGGGGGTTTTGTAAAGGCCATGTTCCAAGTGCTATCTCGATCTTGACAAATGAATATGCTTTTAAGGATATAGGGTTTTGATATGGAGTGTATTTAATGTCTAACTTTTTGTAGTGTTCCCTTCTGCCTCATGAATGTCACAGTTGTAGGTCTATTAAATGTCTAATTCAAAAGAGGATATTGGCACCAAAGGGGTATAAGAAGTACAAGAGGTACAAAGGGGAAAAAATCCAAAGAGATTGAAGCTAGAAAAACTACCCTTGACAATGAAGTATAAGTTTCAAGGGAATCTAGTGCCATCAAAGTGTGGGTTAGAAGTAATGAAGATAACTGACACATTGGTAGGCCACATTGACCTTGAACAATTTGTGAAATATTTTTTCATAGAAGCTACCAGTCCAAGGGCCAAGAAGATAGCTAATTCAGGAATAGCACATGTAGCTTCATTTCCTATAGCAATGAAATGTTTGGAGTTCATACTAGCTACTGCTCATGCATATAACCCTGTATAGAAGAAATATATTGATCCTTAGGGGACAAAAATAATTGATTTAACACTAGGAATGATATGGCTTATTTTTGACTTGCCTCCCCATCCTAACCTCAAAATCATGACACAAGTTGAGGCATTACACCAATATGAGGCAAATGTGGAGGGTAATTTAAGATATATAAATAAGAGGTGGTTGGGAGGTTATTACACTTCTATCCAGGGCATTTGGAAAAGAAGACTCACATGCGTTTGAGAATTGGATGTTCTCCTTCATTCAAATTATCCTTGATGGAAAGTAGTACTTGGATTGGGGACATATGGTATCAACTCATGATTAGCTTACTAGGGTGAAGGACACCAAGAACTTTTACATTAGTTCCTATGTAATATACTATGCTGCCAGGATGGGATAATTCCCAAGTCTAAACACATAAGGGATTCTTGGGGAAGCAGCTGGGGAGAATAGATTTTGGAAATATTATGACCAATTGGAACTTAAGAAGGTAGAAAAGCATTTCAAAAGAGTAAATGATACCTTCCTATATGTTGTTAGCAACCGGTTAAAAAGAGATGTTGGCTTTAGATTGTCTCAAGAAGCCATGGCATTTATTGAAGAATGGGGAAACTATTTTATTCAATACCCCAAAACTACTTACATCAGATTATTTGGTTTTCACAAGGCTCCATTCAAGCTACCAAGGTGTTGCAGTGGTAAAATGGTCTTAATGGAATTATCTCAATAGGCGGCAGAGGTAAATGCTAAGTTTTCAAAAAAAACATACGGTAGGGTTCCATTCATTTCCTATGGATCTAGGTTATTACTCATGTCAATCAACAGTGGCATCCAAGGCTGCACCAAAGGAGTTCCAGGCATGCAATCTCAAGTTTTATGAGGAAAGGAGGAATATTTGTAGGAGTTGAGAAAATACAACACCACAAACCCTGAAGATCACCTGCATGCAAATAACCTGTCACAAAAGAAGAGATGGAGACAAACAAACAAGGGTTCTCTGAAAACTGAAAATGTGTATATCAGAGAGAATGAGAGAATGAATTGATATGAAATACAATGGGATCAATCCTTATAAAAAGGAGATCATGTAAACCCTAATAAAACCCTAATAGGAAAAACCCTAATAGAAGCCCTAATAGGATAACATTTAATAATTAATATAATTATTAAATGTCACTTTATGCAAACTAACATGAAATCTTAAGAAAGGAATAAAGGTAACTTAATCAACATAATTAAGTTAAGACCTTTACTCTAAGACCCCCTCTTAAGATGAGCAATAGTGCAGCTACAAACAAATGCAAGAAAGCAAAGGTAACTACAATGCAAGAAGGAAAACATGGGTCCCAACAACTAGGCCAGATCAGTAACCCAAATACAACCAAATCTCTATAAAATGGAGAAATAGAGAAAACCTCATGGGAAAAATCTCTACTCCAAAAAGAGATGCAGAAGGCCAAGAAGAAGAACATCACTGAAGCAGAAGAAGCTACAAACAATTGTCGAAAGATGACTACTATGGTGCTAAAGAACCTTCGTTGAAGATAGGATGATCAGGAAGAAGAAGACAACAAACTGCATAAGTGCCCCAAATGACACTACTCGAATCAGATGGAAAACAAAGGCAAACACCTGGAATGAAGATACAGATGGCACAAGAACTAATAGTCTGAAACATTGATCAACTAAGAATGGAAGATCACTTCCAAGGTGAAACCAAGGAAGAATTAGCATGAACAGTATAATAACCCCCCCATAATGTTGAACTGGGAGAGCCTGACAAATCCACTGAAATGATGTGAAACACCCTATAGTGCATGAGGAAGAAGAAACACCATCTGAAAGTGCACAAGAAAGCACCTGCAATTGAAAAAGTGGTGTGCAAAACAAAACACACATGCATGAGGTTGGAATCATATGGATCCATGGTCATCATGGAGGGACACTCACCAGACAAAGGTGTGATGGCAAACAAAGACAAACTACACAACCCTCCATGGTATGGATTCACTGTCATCATGGAGGGACACTCACCGGACAAAGATGTGATGGCAAAACAAAGGCAAACTACACAACCCCTCATGGCACTTTATAATATCAGTGCGAGTACAAAATATGGCATAACTTATGTGTAAAATCCCCAAAAGATGCATGTATAATAGTGTGGCACTTTATCTCAGTGTGTTTACATAAAAGATTGCTTACAAATGATGCTCAAAATGTCCAAAAAGGACAAAGCTATAAATACATGAAGAACAACCAAAAATAAAGCATCTCATGCAAACAAAAAGTTTTCAAGAGCAAATATGTCCAAGTAATCCACCAGAGTGTGAAAACACAAATAACTGAATAAAATATACTTGGAGTGAAATATGGAAAAATGGTACAGATGAAACTGAAGAGCTCTAAAATACAGTTCCAATGCCGCTGAGATTGCAAAAAATGGAGAAATTGATTAAAAGTTATGAGCTTGGGACTGAAAATAGCCCCTTTGTCTTCAAATGGTTATAGAATGCACCAATAGAAAAAAAAAGTGATGAGACCCACACCACTAGAAAGATGAGAAAACCAGCTTTCCGATGATATCTCGTTTGCTAAAAACCGATATCGTATGCCCAAGTTACGGCCTCTGGCAGGTCCAAAGAGGGAAAAAACCAGCACTGGATTAAATTTGACGATCATATGGCCATCACAACAAAAACACTGGGTTAAATTTGAATGCCAAACGGTCATCACCGTAAATGCACAACTGGGCTTATTTTGAAAAAAAATGTTTTTTTAAAATAAAAAAAAAATAAAAAAAAATTACAGATCTTTTTTTGAAATTTAAAAAAAAAAAAAATTGTGGTGGGGGAGGCACGTGGGCTCACCCCCACCGCAACCCTTATGCAAGTGCGGGCTCCTGCGCGCAGGGTACCGCATGTGCCGCTGGCCTGAGCAAACCGTAAAAAGGCTTTACAATATATATATATATATTTTTTTTTTTTAATTTTTTTTTTAAATATCAAAAATGTTTACAATGAAAAACCTTGAAAAAAAATTTGATAAGAAAAATTTCGACGAAAAAGGCCGAAAGAAAAAAAATTACCAGGTTTTTTTCCAATTTGCACGCAGATGATAGCCGTACGGTTGTACCCTAAAATTTTTTTGCCTCAAATTTCAACTTTGTTCAAAATGGACGAATGAACAGTCGATTTAGGGGTTTTGGACTACTGCGAACGCAATGACAAGGTCTGTTTGAGCTGAAAATGCTTCAAAATTGCAGATATGTCCTAGATCAAGAAAAAAAACCCCAAACCCTTGAAGCTCCAAAAATATTCAAAACAAGAATAGGAAGCAGTAGGTGTGGAGCTTTGATACTATGTAGGAGTTGAGAAAATACAACACCACAAACCCCAAAGATCACCTGCATGCAAATAACCTGTCACAAAAGAAGAGATGGAGACAAACAAGCAAGGGTTCTCTGAAAACTGAAAATGTATATATTAGAGAGAATGAAAGAATGAATTGATATGAAATACAATGGGATCAATCCTTATAAAAAGGAGATCATGCAAACCTTAATAAAACCCTAATAGGAAAAATCCTAATAGAAGCCCTAATAGGATAATATTTAATAATTAATATAATTATTAAATGTCACTTTATGCAAACTAACATGAAATCTTAAGAAAGGAATAAAGGTAACTTAATCAACATAATTAAGTTAAGACCTTTACTCTAACAATTTTTACCTAAAGAGGAAGATGAATGAGTTATTTGTTTCCCTATCATGAACATCATCTCGAAGAATTCTAGGCCAGCCTATAGGATCAATTTGAAGTTAGGAAAAGAGGATATGAAATGTTGAATGTTCCCAAAATAAGGGACTTTAATATTAAAGAAGATATATGTGAAGGGTTATCAAATGATGGTATCCTCCTCAATCCAAAGTATGATGTAGATGAAATTGCAACAAAAGAGTTGGAGCCTAGCAACTGGATGGAAAAGGAGCATTTTGACATAAAAAATATTTTAGAGGTGGTTATTGACAAGAGCATAGAGTGGATTGGCATATGCCTCAACCAGCCTCAAGTCTGAGCTACAAGTAAATGGAAGGATTCTTAGGTGGAATCATATTTAGTTTCTAAGATAAAGAAGTATAAGAGGACTAAGAAGAAATCTTCACAAGCAGAAGAAGTTATGATGAAGAAGTTTAAAAAATCCTTAAAACAGGCTAAAGTTACGTACCAAGCTGCTACTACCGGAGTTGTTTCAAGTCTCAGTGCTAAACCCATTTCCATTGTATACCCAGAAATATAAAATGTTGAAGAAGGTCCTTCTACTGCTCCTCCACAAATAGAGGAAATCCCTTTTACTACACCTTCAATTACATAAACAACAACTAAAGAAGGGGAAGAGCCTTCAGTAATAAACATCACAGAATGTCCCCTCTCATCTAATTTTGAAGAAACTCCCCTTTGGGAGGACCTAAGTAGAGAAGAGGAAGGGGATGAAGAAGAAGATGTAAATGTAGGAGAAGGAAACCTCTGGGACAAAGAAGAAATGCAACATGTCTTAACTAAAGAAGAGCATTGAGAGATATTGGAGAGTGCTCAAAAGCAAGCTACTAAGGAATTGGCTCATGAAGAGGAAGAAGAGAAAAGGAAAAAGGACAAAGAGGAGGCTCAAAAGATGGAAATGGAGCTTACAAATATTGTTGACACCAAAGTTGAGAATGAGAAGGAAGACAAAGATAAATCTGAAAAGGAGAAAGCTAATAGAGAACAACTTGAGCAACAAAATATGTCATCTATACCAGAGGTTGGAGCAATTTCTACACCTCCACTACCTCTGAAACCAATACCTCCAAGATGATAGTGTTACCAAGTACCCCCACATGGA
The DNA here is from genome assembly GCA_007115665.2 of Sequoiadendron giganteum. NCBI lineage: Eukaryota > Viridiplantae > Streptophyta > Pinopsida > Cupressales > Cupressaceae > Sequoiadendron > Sequoiadendron giganteum. The sequence continues at coordinate 965,436,989 of CM021100.1, forward strand.
TGAAGCTAACTTTGGAAAAGAGATAGGAGGTCCAAGCTCAACCAGTCAGCTGGGATGAAATGAACAAGGAAGTGGACAAGATGAAGCCCAAGAAGAAGCCAAGAGACATAATTTCTATAAGATTGACTAATGATGGGGATTTTATTACTGATATTGCAACCCCTATAGTTGATAAGGATGATAGGGAGCTAGAAGCAGATGATTACCAAATAAGTACAGTTAATCTGGGAAAACAAACCCATAATCAACAAATGTCACTACTATATTTGGTCACTACTTTGGCTAAGTCACGAATGGAAAAGGATAAGTAGATCAAGGATGACCTGAAAGCACAACTTGGATAAATGAAGATTTTTTTAAAAGAGCTCACCTCACCAGGCTAGAGCAGCCTAAGTCTTCAAAGGTACCTATGCTCATGAGCTGAAAGGAAGTAGATGAATTGAATACTATGAAAAATAAGGCTACATGGTTTGAAAATTTGTTTAGTGCTTTCAAGGAGGAGATCAAGAAGCTCCTAGAAGAAGGATATAAACAATATGACGAAGGTCATACTCTTCTCAAAGAGATAGAAGAGTGTGCAAGGAAATGGTGGGAAGAAGAGGAAAAGTACAAAAAATTCTTAAGAGGGTTGAAAACCATTGATAAAATTTCCAGGGAAATGTTGATTCAATCAAGGATCTTAGGTGATGAGGATCTGGAGTATATCAAGAAGGCTATTAATATAATCACCTTTTGATAAAAAATTCTCATAAAACATAGAATAATTCTCCTCAAGGCTCAACATGACATAAGGGATCATACACAGCCAAGGATTTACCCCAAAATGAATAGTTGAATTCACTATAGGAAATAAATGATAATTGGGGTAAGAAAATAGAACAACTAGTAGAAGACGGTGATAGTCTTGAGGGACTTTTTTGGATAAGCTGATGACTATTAAGTTTGAGACTCATTGGACCATGAATGATGTTAGCCAATTGTGGGAAACTTTTGCTATAGTTGTGGGATAATTTGAACAATCTAAGTTCAAAGTGGAATCGATTGATGGACCTAAGGAAGAGGTTCTTGAGATATTTTTTAATAACTATGATGAATTTCATATCTTTCCGAAGGAGACTAGAAAGTTAGAGGAATATTCCATTTTTTGGAAAGGAATAAGGTCAACAAGTTAACTTTTCCTAGGCATCCCATTGATAGGCAGTTAGCTCTAGATCATTTTTGATAGACCAAGAGAGAAGCACCACTCTTATTACCTTAGTAGTTTCTAAAAAGTGAAGAATCCAGCTCAACTGGAAGTGTTCCTGCAATTGTGGATCTGGGCGCCCATTTTGTGGATCGAGATTTTTGGAGGGAATTTTTAGTGTTTTTTATTTTTCTATAAGTTGAAACATTATCCTCATTGTAAAGGTCAGTAGGTTAAAGTTTAATCTACAACCTTATGTTAAACATTTTTTACAGCTTTTATGCAATTAGTTAAAATTCATAGATTTCTTAGTTTAAAAACGATGTCTATGGACAATGGTTTTTTGTGCACCAATGGATCTTGTTGCACATAAATTTTTCTTATTTGGTGAAATTAATTACAAGAGGCCAAACTTAAAACCATCTATTGCATTATCTATGAATGGTATTTTCTTATTGTTTGTTGATCTATAAAATTTTGTGATGAGTTAATAATGTTTATTATTAATTAATTCTAGAGAAAAAAAAGAATTGCAACTATATTTAATTAAATCTGATCTATGAATGGGTATAATTGCATAAATGTTTGTGACTTATTTATTTCATCCCTTTTATACTTTACAAAATTCTTGTTACGAAAATTACATGTCTGAATTTGAGGAAAATGTTTGTTTACATTTTCCTATTCCCAAAACTGTAATCTATCTTTTTCTATTTATTTAAAACCCACTGTCAAAAAGTTTTAAGAATATCAATTTGTCCCTTTTTACCAACAAAGGCCCCTTGAACATTATAGTCACATTAAACATAGGGTGAAACATCAAAATCATGAACCACCTATTGAGACCTTGGAAGATAGGTGATTTAATATTAACTATCTTTTTAAGGAGAAGTAGGATAGAAATATTATGCTTAATGTTTTTTGTGCTATTTTTACCATCAACATAACTGGTGCTAGAAGGAGGGCCAAGGGAACAAACTAGAGTGAATTAGGTCATTTTCACCAAACATGTTTGAGTGAGTTCTGAGATCTACTCCCAAAAAATATCCATTTGTAGAACTCTAATTTCCTACTAGACCTAGAACATGTAGAACTCAAATCCCACCACCATTAACACCACTAGCTACTCCACCAAGATTTCCATTGATACCACAACTACAACCACTTAACCCACCTCCACCAATTAAATTCTTCATAGGGAATCCCTCACCACTTAGGACCATCCCCAGTGGTATCCATGAGATGCCTAAAAACCTAAAATGATTTTGTCCTAGGTACGCCCATGGGGAATCTTGAAGTGAAGAAGAGTACATTCAAGCATTCAAATATGTGTGTACTAGGGCTCAGATAGCACATCACGATGTGGCCTATAAATTGTCTCCCTATTCGTTGAGAGATATGGAATATAAATGGTACCTAAACCTACCCACTGGATCCATTAGTAGTTGGACAGACTTGGAAAATGCCTTCATTAATTAATTTTGAGTCTATGTAGACCCAACCATTTTGTACCACCAGTTTTCCATGATTTGGAAGGAACTCCATGAACCATTTCCTTTATTCAATACTTGGTTCCAGAGAATGTATAGGTATTTGCAACCACCTTACATAGTTTCTAAGAGCATTTCCATCCAAGCATACCTCAAATCCATATACCCCTTGACTAGTATTTTTTTGCAGAGAACTTACCCAAACGCTAACATCAATTCATTGGCTAAAGTTTACCATCTGGCTATTAAGCTGTAACAAAAGATAACCCCTTAACCAGGTGGTATGGGTGGGACATTGCCTTAATTAGGATATCTTGGGATGCCTAACCAGATAGTTGTAATTAATAATGTGATGAATAGTGCAACCCCACTTATGAAAATAGTCCCAAGAATATCTAATTCTACTTACAGGCCACTAGTTGAAATGCATCCAACACCCTTGTTGCCTTGGATTAACAAGAGAAAAACCATACTCAAGCAAGTATGACACCCAATACTGGAACCCCGGATTTTTTCCAACAACATCCCTAAAATTACATAGGAGGAAAAAATCCTCAAACAAACCCACCAACTGCTCAACAGACTAATCAAGCTGCAACAACTACAAAAAATGAACAAATTGCATGTTTGTCAACAGAGCTGGAAACTTTGAAGAAAACCATGTCCCAAGTTGCAAATGAGATGACTCAATTGAGATTAAATCCTCTTGATAACCAAAACCAATACCAAAATCAAGGAGGGTATCCAAATCAAAAAAATTACCCCAACCAAAATAACAATTAGAACTAGAAGAACTTTCAAAATTAGAATTATCAAAACCAGAATAGGGGATATAACCAGAGGCCCAACAATAGACTTGATGGGATATGAGACCAAACAATGGAGGAGTATCACATAGTTACTAGGCCAATAAATCCAAAACATGCTGAAAATTTTGTTGATCTAAACTTCATGACCAATTGGTGTAGGTTACATGATACCACCACTCATTCTGAGGTCAACTGCCCAAAAATGGAAAAGATGTTTAAAATTGCTCAAGCTAATTCTCAACCAGCCCAAGGCAATGCTAAAAAATGTGGTGGGTCTATAGATACCACCATGGCCTTTAAGACTTATGATGAATACCTATTTCCTTTCCCAGATGAAAATGACCCAGAACCTAATACGTATGATGCTCAAGCTTTTCAAGCTAAAGGAGATCATTTTCCAATGAACCAAAATAAAGAAACATTCACTACATCTGCTCCTCTAGCAAATAACATGGTACCCCAAAATCCTAGAGTAGATAACAATCTAGCTCCACCCAAAGGGGCACCGAAGATTCCAAATATAAGAAATTCCACATTTATTCTTAGATAACAATACAACAGCATGGAGTATGATCTGATTAAAGAGATGTAGAAACAAATGACTTCCTTGTCATTCTTTGACATTGTGAAATGGTATCTAACTCAATGAGAAATGATGTTGAAAGCTTTGGCTAAGGTAGATTAGTTAAAAGGAAAAGAAAAGGTGAATCCTATTGCTAAAATGAATGTGGTTTATACAGGGGAAAGATAGGAACACCACTATTCTTGTTGAGTTTGAGAGTCTTCAAGAAAAAATTGCACAACAGCCTACTAGATTTTGGGGCCTTAGGTAATGTCATGCCATTTTATATTTGTAAGAAACTAGGCCTAATCCCAATCCAAACTCACAAAAAGGTTTTACAATTGGATAAAATCGAAGTGAATGTTGTAGGAGAACTGAAATATGTACATTTGTAGATTGGATCATACCCAAAGATTCAAAAATAGATGGATATTTAGATTGTTGATATTCCTTATGTATGGTATGTTGTTGATCAAGGATTGGGAAAATATTATAGGAGGTTATCTTTCATTTGATTTATCACACATGTGGCTACAATAGAAGGGTATGGAAAGTCAGATTCAGATAGAGAGTGAACCATGCTTAAAACACATGATAACAAAATATGATCACCCCAACGAGGTTTCTTACTTTGAAACTGACCTAGGCATGTATAATATGGATGAGGTTATGACCTTCTCAACACCAAATTCAGGTCAAGTGTATCCCTTAGAAAATAGTGATTGCATGACTTCCATTAACCAAGAGGTGTTGATCGAAAAGTTACATCAAGAAAAACTGGTCTTCGGAGAGGAGGTAGATTTGTGGAGTTTATTACTCCCAAAATAGTGTAGGTTACACTATCAAAATCATTATGAGTTAATGTGTCATCCTTTTTTAGATATCCTAAATATAGTTTGTCAGTTAGGAGATACCCAAAACAGAAATTTTTTGATAGTCCCAAATTAGTTTTCACTTGAAACTAATGCTACAACTATTTTGACAGGAATTAGCAACTCACAGGAGAGTGTTCTATCATTCATTGATCAACCCTCCAACCTACCTCTAAATCTACAGATTGAGATTAGAGAACCCTAGGAAGAGTTAGATGCCCCTGCTCTTTCTCACCTTCTGATTCCAAAAGAAATACTTAAAGAGAAAGTGAGTCACATGATTGATGACCATGAGAAGTTGTAAGAAACTATTTCAACACATGTATTTGATCTGAATGAAGTTTCTAGTAGTCCTCATACAAATTCATCTACTAACCTTAACATTTCAAACCAATCAAATTCATTATCATTCACTCCATTTTTACAACATCCTAAGACTGACTTGAAGAAGGAAGTTTTACCCTTAGATTAATTATGGACCCTCAAGTTTGATGGTTCTAAATCCAAATTAGGGAGCAAAGCTAGAGTTGAATTGACCAACCTGAAGGGAAAAACATATTTTACTTCTTAGTGATTACAATTTGGGTGCACTAACAATGTTGTAGAGTATGATGCATTGGCAAGGGGATTGATATTCACACATCGAATGAAATTACAAGGCCTCAAAGTTATGGGAAATTTAGAAGTGATTGTGAATTTTATTTGTAGCCAGTATACATGACACAATAAAAGATTGGTATCTTATCAAAATAGGGTATGGAACCTGGTTGAGGAATTTGACACATTTGAGATTAAGTTGATTCCTAGAGAAAATAATTAGATTGTAGATACACTGGCAATAGTAGCTAGTAGACTAGGGCCTATGTAGGATTCCAAGTTAAGAAGGTTTTCTATTGAGTTAGTATTAGTTCTAGCTATTCATGATAATGTAAGAAACTTTCATATTTTCGATGATAATCAACACATCCTTGCCTTTTTGGCAAGCTCAAACATTTTTGAAGGAAAAATCATTGATGAATTTGATAGGGATCAAGGAGATTGGGAGCCACAGGATATTGATATAGAAGTCATAATCAACCTAAAAACTAATAGTATCCCCAAAGGAATGTTGGCACTGGAGAGGATTTTTGACTCTGATCCTCGAGCCTAGGAAAATTTACCTACAAATATTGATGGAAGGAAATATGAAACTTACAACCTAGCGGATTCTAACCTAGAAAAAAAAAATATTGGAAATACTTGTCCAAAAGATATTCATGACAAGATTCTAAAGGTTATAAAAGAAGACATCATAGCTATTGCATGGGGATATGAGGATCTAAAATCTTTTGACACTTCGGTGATAACTCACACCATCCCTCTGAAGCTTCAAGTGGATCCATTTCATTTGAAGCAATGACCAATCAATGCTTTGATTGAACCCCTTATCCTTAAAGAGGTGTAGAAACTACTATCGGCCAAAATAGTTTTTCTTGTTAGGCATTCTACATGGGTCACAAATTTGGTGCCTGTGTGCAAAAAGAATGGAGAAATCAGACCGTGTGTAGACTTCAAAAATTTGAAAAAGATTTGGAAAAAGATAATTATCCTCTTCCTTCCCTAGATGAAGTACTCAAAATCGTAAATGGATCACAAATGATGTCATTCCTGGATGGTTATTTGGGATATAACAAAGTACTGGCGAATTATGAAGATTAGATGAAGACTGCCTTCACAACAAAGTGGGGAACATTTGCCTACTAGAGAATGCCTTTTAGCCTCATCAATGTTGGAGCAACCTTTTAGCATGCGATGGATGTAGCTTTCAAAGATTTAATAGGTAAATGCATCATTATTTACATGGATTATTTGACTGTCTTTTTTCAAGAATAGAGAGGATCACACTACTAGCTTAGCAAAGTTTCTAGAAAAGTGCATAAAATTTGGTGCTTCCTTAAACCCAAAGAAATGCATATTTGAGGTCTTAAAGGGGAAGTTGCTAGGCCATATAATTTTAGAAAAAGTCATTTCCATTAATCCTAATAGAGTAGAGTCTATTCTAAAATTTCTTATGCTTGGCAGCCAAAAGTAGATGAGATTTGTAGATACCAAAAATTGGTCTAGGCCTATGAGTACATATTCAACATAATTTTCTATAGTCCTTGGTCATGATTAAATAATGTTTATTATTTAATTAACCTTTCTAACACATATTTCCTCTATTAAATAAATACCCCTTTTTAATTAATTCACTAATTCATTAATTCCCCCTTTATCATACTTTTTCAACTATAATTAAATATCTTTATTTAATTATTCATTTAACTCCCTTTTCAAACTATAATTAAATATTTATTATTTAATTATTCAATTCCACCCTTTTTGAAAGTCAAATTAAATAAATTATCTTTATTTATTTAATTAAATCTTCTATTTTCGAATGTTGAATTAAATTAACATTTAATTCATATTTAATTATTTATGTCACATTCCTTTGTCAATCAGTTATCTAATTGTCCACTCACCTTCTGACTCGAGATCTATTTTTAGTTCTTCAATTATCTTTGAATTCAACTACTAATCATCTCTGCAGTAAGACTCTCTGTCACAACTAGTCAATTAACTAGTTCCAACTCATATGCATGATTTGTTTTATTAATTAAATATCTTTATTTAATTAATTAACTCAAGTTTGCATTCGAATGCATTATTCTTCAAACTTCTAACTTTGTCTTTGACATTCAAAGTCTATTTCTTCTATTTTCGAAGATTCTTAACTGAAGATTAAGATCTTGTTCTATTTTTAGTCTTTCCTGACTCACGTTCTAACTCACATTCTATCTGAGACAAAACTTACATTGCATGGAATTCATCAATCTCGTCCGTCGATCTCTCATTCAATCTGAGCTGATCGTTCGAAAACAAAAAATCTATAAAATGGCCTATCATAATCATTATTCCTCCTCCCGAAATCATTCATTTTTGAGAAGAGATTCAACTTCGATATTTTGCTTAGACACTCGACAAAACTATACTTGCATTCAAACACATAAATTTGAGGGCAAGAATACTAAAAAGGCAAAATGGAGAAGAAAAATCAAGATAATTCGAAGGGATGAACGCATATTCGGTGAGATCATTTTGGTTTTATTAGTTTAGTTTATTTCCTCATTCTTTGTTGTTATATTTTAGATTTTAGATTAGGATTTAAATTTGTTTATCTAGTCAATTTGCAGAAAAATATAGGATGTTACATTTGGTGAACCCAACGTGAACACGCTTCAAAATCCGCACATATTTTCGTCTTTTCGTTTTTCCATTTTTTGTTCTTTTTTTTTTGTAGGTTTTTCGTACGGTGCACTGCATTTGTTAAGGTAAACAATGCATCTATATCCGTGAGCCACATCTGTGAAAAATAGCGACGCATCCACCATCGAAAGCCACATCCGCCTGTCAACAACTTCGTGAACTACATCCGCTTGTCAACAAATTCGCAAACCACATCTTCCTATCAACAATCGAACCACATCTGTGGCTCCAAAAGCGGCATCTAGCTGGTAAACTTTTTCACTTGTTTTGGTCGATTTTCGTACATTCATATTTTCTTTTTCACTTTTGAAGCTATTTTGATTTTCGCTAATGGTTGATTTTAGTTGTGTTAAGGTGGAATAACATATTGTTTACAGGATGAAGCATAGAAGACAAAAAAAAAAAAAAAACCAAAACTACTAATAAATTTGCATGCAGGACCTAATGCCTATGTGTTTATTTATTTACCAAGTTTTTTTGGTAGATAGACAATTATTGTGGAGATTAAAATGAATTTTCTGATTGATAGATAAAAAATTGTCATTTGGATTAAAAAGAACCACTGTCTTCTTTGTCTGGTGCTTTGCACATTTTTGTCACCCTTATGATTCAGTACACCGAAGTATCCCCTCCCCTTGCATAGTCATGCGATCTTGGGTGTAAGAGAAACGGTTGCTGACTCTAGAACTTGGGTCTGTCTTGGTGGGAAAAAGTACTCACCCCAAGATGACTCAGACTGGTAGCACGCTAAAGCTAAGCAACTTCCAACCGGTATATAAAAGAGGATTCTTGGGGAAAGCCCATGAATCACGCACACTATTCTGGCGAGATGGACAGAAATGGACTCTCACCGATGTTGGATAGTGTCCCACAAATGGATTGCCCTTTTTAAAAACCTTGTTATAGAGTTACCAAAATCCTATCTACTTGTTGGTGTAGCAAGGTCGGCCCTGTGAAGCCGTCTTACATATTTATGGTTTATGTGTGGAAATGAAATGTATTTCATGGGATTTTCATGGATATAGTAGCTTGGCTACCCTGTATAAGTGAGTATCATGGAGGGGAGCTAGTGGGGTCAAGCTACTAGTCATTTGCCATAAATATGCGTAGCTGGAGAAATCCAAGTAAGAATTCAACAAGTATTGTCTTAAAAGCCTAGGTTGTCAATGTTTTCGAGTCTTAAATAGTCCTCCCATCATGAAATTGAAAATACATTGATTGTTGTGTTTGTTGTTTGCTTGATCAAACCAACAAAGTTAGTCAACAACTTTCAGGAAAATTTCAACTATCATAAAACAGAGTTGCATTTGTTAGTTTAATTGCTGCATGTGTATTAGCGAGTTGCATTTGTTAGGGGAAAATCCACATCTGTCTATCAAAATGTTCAATTTTCATAGTCTGCATATCATGAGTCGCAACTGTCATATTCTAAGTCGCATGCGTTCATGCAAGCCGCATCTGTCAGTTTTCGAGCCGCATGTGTATTGGTAAACCACATATGTTAGTTTTCAAGTCGCATGTGTACTGGTAAACCGCATTTGTCATAGGAAAAACCGCAACTATCAGAAACATTGCGTGCACTGTAAAAAACCGCATCTATGAAATCCTGAACCACAACTATCTAGTGAACCGCATTTGCTTGTCAACAAAAAACATCAAAAACTGTGAGCTGTGTCCGAAAAATTATTGTCACTATTTGCTTTAGGTTTTTTGGGATCAACTTTGGATTAGAAACTAAAAGTTTTTCTCAAAACCTTGCATCATTAGGTGTCATATATGTCTTCGTTACCATCATTAGGTGTCATATCCATCTTAGTTATAGTAAAGGTCTTAGTCATAGTTATCCTAAGTTGCATGCATATAGATACTCCCTAGGAAACTGCATATCACAAAATAGATAACTTTCCTCGTCATTGGAAACGTTCATGTTACGGTTTGTCGAAATCATTGAACCTTGTCACTTTAGTCACATCTAGTGGATCTTTTCAGCTCATTAGTCTAGTTTGAAAAATTCACCTTGTCAACTATCCTTGTCATACAATCAGGTTCCTTGGTCAAAAAACAAGTCTTTGCATGCATTTATTCCATAGGTGGTAGGTTATACCGTCTTAGACTCATTTATCATCGCAATCCACTCGCATTTTTCATATTGTCCATCTTGTCACACGTCATCTTAGCTTACATCCTTTTAGAAACTATTTTATCGATATCATTTAGTGTAAGAAAAAAATCCAAAAAACATAGACATAGGTCAGATCAGTTTTAGACATAGTCTGCATTACCCACTTTGAGCAAAATCTTTCATGGTCAAAACAAGATCCCAAAAGAAACACAAAGCAATGACAGACCCCAACAAATTTATCAATACATTCGGAAACCAACCATCAGGAAGTAAATAACCACACCAGACTTTGCTAGAAAAACATGTCACTAGAGATACACATGGTCAGATTTACATAGAAGACATAGATGCAGCAGTTTAAGATCCTGAATTTGCATCCTTTATGGATGAATGTTTGGCAAATGATCCCCAATGCTGTCTAGCAAAATTGCTAGCAAAAGGTGCCAAACTACCCATAGGATTTGATATTCATACTTTGCAAAAACAGTCAACCCAACCATCCCAAATTGCAACGTCAACCGTCTCTATTCCCCAAATAACCACAACTATACCAACAGGTATACCAACTCAAACATCGTCAATTGTAAACACAATCCCTTTTAACATAACACAAGGTTTACAATTCACTGTAGGCACAACTTCCTCCAAGCCCTTTGGCACCAACACGACTGGTAAGAGATCCAAAGTTGGCGGGAATATACCTATACCAAACCAAATCATTCAAATAGGGAATATCCCTATCCCAAATCAGAATATTTTGATAGGATATATTCCCTCGCCCAATCATAACCCATCACAAAACATGGCGTATCAGAACACCTACATTGATCCAAATAACACAAACACCATGTCTTTGACACAAGTCGATGTCCTTCAAAACAAAATGCAAGCTCTTCAACAACAGATGGACAACATGTCTATGTCCAGAAAATGAACTATCTCAGGACAAGACCTATGTCCATGTCCATTTGACAAAGTGCTCTATATGACACCTTTCCCCCATGGATACAATATACCAGTTTTTCCTAAGTATAATGGGAGAAAGAATCCTATATAACACATTAGAGAGTTCTCAACAGCATGCATGGACATATCGTATGACCCCACATACTTGATGAGACTATTTCCACAAACCCTTGTCGGGATAGAACTGGAATGGTTCTCTAAATTACCATATGGTATATGATCTTGGGGTGAATTAGCTGAGAATTTTATCGAACATTTCACCTTTAACATAGAAAATGAGGTAACAATTGTAACCTTGTGCCACACAACACAAGAAGATGGTGAAAGTTTCACCACTTTCTTCCAGGGATGGAGAAGTCTAGGTAGTAGATGTCTAGTTGAAATACCCAAAAAACAAAAGGTCACAATATTCCTAGAGAACATCAACCCCAAATTGCGAAGTGATCTAAAGGGTACACTGTTGTACTTCATTCTCAGACTTAGTACAAAAATTAATCATCCTTGAGAAAGGCCTTATAGACAAAGGAGAAATGAAAGTACTAGGTAGAAATGCGGTTGTCCAACATCAAAATGCGCCAAATGATAGAAACAAATTCTGGTCTAGGAACAAGAATGTTACAAATGACGGCATTGTTGATGCTAAACACATACATACAAGACCAATTATCACCCTTAGGGGTTACAATCCCAATCAAGACATGATGAATAGTCCAGATCAACAAGCTAACTATGTCCAAAATTCACAACAACAAAGACCACAACAAAGGAGATTTCCTACACGTGAATTTAAACCTTTAGGACAACCAATCAAGACTATTTTCAAATGATTAAACATAATCTTATCAAACCTTTGGAACCAAGAGAATATGATCCTAGACAGTTCAAACCTTCATGGTGGGATGATAACTCTTTTTGTGAATATCATCGAACCAAAGGGCACAACCTCCAACAATGTCATCAACTCAAGAACATCATACAAGACTTTGTTGAAAACGGAACCATAGAGGTTGGTGGACAACAAAAACACTAAGAACAGTGATCATAAGGTCTTCACAGACCTATTACATGACCACACAAAAGGAAAAGCCTTCAATTCGGGACCCCCGAATAATCCATTTTCCAACTATAACAATACCAAGTATGACTATGGTAAACGAACGATCATAAACCACCTCTGAGCCGCAAACGAGAATGTCAATACTTTCACCATTAAAAAGCATCCAGAATGTAATGTAAACATATGCAGGACTAAGATTACTATTCCTGGTCCTTCTTCCGAGCCATCTATGCAAACTTCCAAGTTCAAGTACAACCTTCTCAATCAATTGAGTAAAACCCCCACACAAATATCTATCTTGGAATTGTTGACCTTATCACCTCAACATCAATCCATTCTTGACAAAGCTCTATAGAACACAACTATTCCTACAGACTTAGATGTCAATCATTTTGAAGAAATGGTGGGATATTTGACCAACTCGCATCATGCCACATTTTCTCAACAAGATTACTCAATTGAAAAGTTAGATCATAATGACCCCTTACATCTTGAAGTCTTAGTCCATCAAAGCAAAGTCTAATGAGTCTTGGTAGATGGAGGAGCAGGTTTGAACCTATATACCCTTAAATTGGTTAAGGCATTAGAATTGTTAGAAGACTGCGTAGACACTTCCAAGAGTATAGTCATCAAGGCTTATGATGATGAAGAAAGGTCATCCAAAGGATTTGTAACGCTCCCTATCAGAATTGGCCCAGCGATCATGAACACCAGCTTCCAAGTCTTGGATCTCACCCTTCCATACAACTTGTTGTTAGGTAGACCTTGGATACATGCAATGAGATTTGTCCCTTCAACATATCACCAATGTCTCAAGTTCCCCTATAATGGCACAAAAATCACTATTGATGGTGATCCAGATCCTTTCCAATATTGTACAAGCCTAAGGGACGTTCCACAATGACAAGTACCTATTAACCAAGAGGCCTCATCATCCACTCTATCCCAATACGTTGACCCATCATGTCTCACTAAGTCCATTTCATTCAAACCACCATCATCCACTCCTAAACTCGAGATCCAAGACAAGGGTTGTGGTGAATATAATATAAAGGCATCATACTGCATCACTCAACTGATTCCACCTAAGGTGTATGGCCTACCCATGGTAGATAGAAGACAGTCAGTGCTCACATTTCATGTTCCCCCTACAATGACATTAACCAAATGGGGAGAGTTAAGTGAAGAAGTTGTGGATCAAGGTGATTCCTAGTTGTATCAAGAAGAACATGAATGCCCCTCCCCGTCTATTCAAATAGCGAAGGACCAGTATGGAAAAGGATTTAAGATACCCCTCCCACTATGCCCATCATAGCGAAGGCTATGATGGGCATAGTGGGTTAGGACTATATCAAAATGGAAGGATGGAGCTGATTACTGTCTACCCACGACCGAAATACTTAGGGATAGGGTGTCAACCTCTTAGAATTGGGTGTCTTAGTACTTTGTCATCGTTTCAAGAGGAAGTGAGTGAATACGCAGGCATCGAGACATCTCATGAACCCCTACCCCCAATTTTTGACAAACCCCCAATCTACGACAAACCTCCAGTTTATGATGAATCCCCTTACTCTAGCGATGGTGAATGGGAATCCCTTTCATCTACTAGTACCATGAATATCGATGCCCTATTTGGAGAATTGGACCTCAATGTGAAACCTGTACCAAAAAAATCTAGTCCTCATCCTAAGAAACACTTATCCAAGGCAGAATGGCAAGAGAACTATTATTGGGAAACCATTGATCATTCATCTTGGGCACCTAAACAACCATCTTCTGATGAATCCGCCCTCACTATAGTCCCACATCAGAGAATCCCTACCCCTAGGAGGAAGAACAAGAAGGAGTTGGTCCAAAACTTCTGCAACCATGTCAATCATTCTATACTCACCTTGTTCACAGCTACCTTTAGGAACTCTGATGATGACATGCCCTTTATCTATCTCGAACTTATTGACTGGGATCAACAAGGTACACCTATCATAGATACATTCAAGAATGACAAAGCAATTGCTGAGTTCATGGGACTTAGAGAAGGTATACCAAGAGGGGATCATAAGACAGGTTTTACCATAGACTTGGACGATAAAGCATATTTCGAGGAGTCTATTTACACCTCTAGTCACAAATATGAGAATGAAAAGAAAAAGGACAATGAAAATAAAAATAACGAGTCCCTAGGTGAAAACCGAAAGGTGCCTTTGGATGAAGAAAAATTCAAAATAAAGGACGTATCCGAGGGAAAAATCCTCTCAGAGGCACCCAAGGATAGAGGTTTAAATATTCTCCCCTTTGGACAGGAAAAGTCACCGAGGCTAGTAGAAGAATTTGTTGAAGTCAACATAGGTACAAAAGAGAATCCTCAGAAGGTATATTTTGTAGCTTCTTTAATAGAGACAAAAAAACATGAGTTTAAGGACTTCTTCACAGAGAGACAGATAAAATTTGCATGGTCATATGTTGACATGCCTGGGCTGGATCCAGACCTAATATTGCATCATTTACCACTACAGCCAAGTATCAAACTAGTCAAACAAAAGTTGAGGAAAATGCATTCGCGAATAGCTCTATTGGTCAAGATAGAACTTAAGAAAATCTTGCATGTAGGATTCATAAGGACAATAGACTATGTAGATTGGATATCAAATCTTGTACCAGTGACTAAGCCAACTAGGGGCATTCACATTTGCACTGACTTTAGAGAAATCAATAAGGCATGCCCTAAGGATGACTTTCCTTTGCCGAATATCGACATGATCATGGACCTTACTGAGGATACGAGATGCTATCCCTCATGGATGGTTTCTCTGGATATAACCAAATTAAAATATTACCTGAAGACCAACACAAAACAACTTTCACATGTCCATGGGGCACATATTTTTGGAATATTATGTTGTTTGGCCTTAAGAATGCAGGAGCCACCTATCAATGGGCCATGACTATGATTTTCCATGACTTTGTACATACTTTTATGGAAGATTATGTAGATGAAATTATAACAAAATCAGAAATGAGATAAGATCATTTGAAAGTCTTAGACAAGATATTCCAGAGGCTAGAGAATTACAATATTAGGCTAAATCCGAAGAAGTGCATCTTTGGGGTGAAATCAGGAAAACTGTTAGGGTATATCATCTCTCGAAGAGGCATTGAAGTAGATCCAAAGAAGGTAAGAGCTATCATAGAAATGCCTCCTCCAACCAACATTGGCCAACTTAGAACTCTACAAGGAAGATTACAGTCAATTAGGCATTTCATAGTACAACTAGTAGATAGAATACATCCATTTCAACATCTACTGAAGAAAGGAGTACCATTTGTGTGGACACCTAAATGTCAAGAGGCCTTCCAAAAAATCAAGGACTATTTGCTTACTCCACTAGTCTTAATACCACCTACAGAGGGAAAACCATTGATACTTTACATCTCAGTAACTCAGTTGGCATTAGGGGCTCTTCTCACACAACATGATGATCAAGGTCATGAGAGAGTAGTCTATTATATCAGTCGTACCTTAGTGGGCTATGAATTGAATTACAGCAACATAGAATGTGCTTTCCTTGCGGTAGTTTTTTCTAACCAAAAACTTCGGCACTATATGCTCTATCGACAAACAATGTCAGTTGTGAAGATTGATCCACTTAAATACCACCTAAGTAAGGCAGCTTTAACAGGCCGATTGGCTAAATGGGTTATGATACTTAGTGAGTATGACATTTAGTATGTCGAAAGGAAGGCTATAAAAGGACAGGTGATTGCAAATCAACTAGCTAATGCACCTATAAAGGCAGACCATCTATTAGTGGCAGATTTTCCAGATGAATTTCTCTTCAACATTGACATTAAAACTGAATGGAAACTATACTTTGATGGGTCACAAACAAATCATGGTTCAGGAGCTAGTATCTTATTTGTCACACCTCAAGGTGATACCATTCCCAAATCATTCAGGATTGCTTTCCCTTGTACCAACAATATAGTAAAATACGAAGCCTTAGTGACAGGGTTAAAAATGGCAGCTCAATGGAAAATTAAGAGCCTACATGTCTTTGGCGACTCTCAACTGGTAATCCGACAAATAAATGATGACTACGAGACTAAGGATGAAAAGCTTGCACCTTACAAGCGAATGGCTGATAGTTTCAAAGAGTATTTCAATGACATAACTTTTCAACAGATACCACATATCCAGAATAGAGCTGCAGATGCTATGGCAACCATGGGTTCCTTGTTGGATATTTCAAGTAATGTGCCTAAGTTTGAGTTTCTGGTTGAATAGCTGTTGGTCCCCGCTTATGATGTCCTTGATACTATGATAGTGTGTACCATTGTTGGTCCTATGTCTCCTTGGTATAAAGACATATTCAATTACCTCATTGACCAAACCCTACCTCAAGACTTGTCCAATAACCAATGTCGAACCTTCATCCGAAAGTTAGCTAAGTACACCATCATCGGAGAAACCCTATATAGACACACCTTAGATAACGCCCTTATGAGATGTCTTGATGCTGAAGAGGCACAAAAAAATTTGTGAGTGGTGCATGAGGGTATATGTGGATCTCATTCGAGTGGTCCTAGTCTAACCCACAAGATTATGAGACTAAGTTACTATTGGCCTACAATGGAGAAAGACTCATACGTCTTTGTAAAGAAATGTAGACAATGTCAAATACATGGAGACTTGATAAGAGCACCAGTGCAGGAGCTTCGTCCAATTACTTCACCATGGCCCTTCACCCAATGGGGACTTGACCTCATAGGTAAGATACACCCTTCATCATCCAATGGCCAAAAATTCATCATCACTGCCACCGAATACTTCACCAAGTGGATTGAAGCTATTCCCATGACCTACATCACCGACACACAAATATCTAAGTTTATCCTAAACTATATCATTTTTCGGTATGGTGTACCCCAATCCATAATCACAGACAATGGCCGCCCATTCAAGAACCAAGAAGTATGCCATTTATGTGAAGAATTCCACATCAAACACCATTTCTCCACCCCGTATTATGCACAAGGTAATGGCCAAGCTGAGGCATCTAATAAGATAATTGTTAGAATCCTTAAGAAGACTGTCAATGACGCTGGTCATGACTGGAAGCTACAGCTTAATCCTACCTTATGGGCTTATCGCACAAGCATCCGCACTCCCACTGGCACCACTCCATATTCCCTCGTATTCGGGTCTGATGCTATCTTACTTATTGAGGTTGAAATACCTTCTCTACGGGTATCCTTGCAGGGTCATATCAATGATGAAGAATACCGTGTCTCTAGGTTACAAGAGCTAGACATGTTGGATGAGTGAAGATAGAAAGCATTAGATCATTTACAAGCATATCAGAATTGTCTTTGTCATAGCTACAATAGGAAGGTTCTCAATAGACACTTTGACATTGGTGACTTGGTATTAAGGGAGAATCCTAAGAACCAAGCCGAACGAGAAAAGCCAGGAAAGTTTGAACCTAACTAGTTGGGGCCGTACATTGTCACATAAGCCTTTGGATCAGAAGCGTACCAACTCTCTACTCCTGAAGGAGAGCCACTTTTGTCCCCTATCAATAGTCTACATCTAAAAAGGTTCTATGCTTAGTCTCTGAGAATCCGTGTCTTAATCTAGAAAAATACAAAAAAAATGAAAAAAAAAATGGTTACCTAGATGAAAACCTGGCAAATAGGTATCTTTGGAACACCAAAAAATTTGAGAAAATCAAAAAAGTAAAGAGAATAGTGAAAATCGCTTCGGTGGTGCTATGGATAAGTACCATGGTGAAAACCTGGCAAACAGGCGCCATGTATAGTCAAGCTAGCTCTTCCGTCTACCATCATTCTAATCAGACTTTTTCACCATCATTCATAATAAATGGTTGTCTTGTCCATTCCATCACATTATCCACTCCATTTTCCAAACATCTTCCTGACTGGGGGAAAATCCTTGTTCTATGCCCTAACACCTTGTACATAATGTCACATCATCGAAAATGTCCTGCAAAATCCCAAAAACATTAGAGAACATCAAAAATCCAAAAAAATAAAAAAATGTCAGAAAATCCCCCAAAAAAAAAGAGTCAATTCAATCATGTCATGTCAGTCATGTCTAGTCAATCATGTCAAGTCAATCATGTCAAGTCAGTCATTTTAAGTCAGTCGTAGACATAGTCGAACTACATTGCCTCAGCGATTGGGATGTAGGCAAGGCCATCAATCGATGTGCCCCCAAGGCATTAGGTCTGTCAGTCTAGGTTTTTCATGTATCACACACATTAAATCATGACTCTTTGTACATTCAAATTCATTGGTCATGTCGAACTATGAGGTCTCTGCGTGTACAACGTAGGCAAGGCTAATCAATTGATGAGCTCCTGAGACCACACTAGGTCAATCCAATAGGGTTCATTCACAATCACTATCACACAAGTTGCATATCATAGTTTAGGGTATCATCTCATGTCATACACGGTCAACACACACACACACACAATTTATCAATCCAAGAATCAAAACAATTCATGCATCAACAAGGCAAAACATCTTAAACTATCATCAAGCCAACATCAAACACATTGTCAAAGTGATCAACCTATGTATTATGCAAGATATGTCTTTCTTGTCAACAAACATCATCAAATTGTCATAGTCTAATGTGGATTTTCACTTCAACGTCATCAAACTCCAACATCTTATATGGCATGTGCCTTTCTAAAACTAGGATTTGTCATGCCTTATACAGAAGTCACCAAGTCGAAACCAGACTCAATGTCTTATGCGGTATGTGTCATTCTCTCACATTACGCTATGTCAAAAATCAAACATTAAATTGTCATAGTCTCATGTGGCTTGTCACTTCAACGTCATCAAAATCCAACATCTTATACGACACGTGTCTTTTTGAAACCAGGCTTTGTCATGCCTTATACATAAGTCACCAAGTCGAAACCAGACTCAACGTCTTATGCGGTATGTGTCATTCTCTCACATTATGTTATGTCAAACATCAACATCAAACAATCCCACAAGATCAAGTTTTGGAAAATACATTTATTTGGCTTTATGAATTTATATCTTATTTTGTCTTATCTTATTATTGATTTGTGAATTGATCCTATTACTAGCTTTCTCAAGGATGTCCCTTGAAGGATTTAGAGAAGCAACAATGTCTCAGGATTCTTTCTTTGGTTGTTGTTTGTCAACCATCTTTTAAACATTGGTTTTTGAGTTATGTTACTAGTTTCCTCAAGGATGTCCTATCAAGGATTTAGAGGAGCAATGACGTCTCATGACCCATCTTTTATTTGTCTGTTGTCTGTGGTTTGTCTCAGAAAAATGACTGGGACATCTTGTCCTTAGTCTGAGTTAAGACACTCCTTTTCTACGACTATTTGTTTTTCATAGGTGGATAACTTTTGTACACTATGGTCTATCTCATATCATAGTGTGTACTATCCATCTATGTCATGTCCTGCCCAATGATGATAACAATCAAGTATAGCATATTTGGCAATATATCAAAGATTATATCTTTTTCTCAATCAATCAACTTTCATTATATTTTTTTCTTCGTCAATCAAACTTTAATTATTTCTTATTAACATTCTGAATTGATTTCATCATAATATTTCTCTTCTTTGACATAAAGATAAGGTCCTATGACACAATAACAACATTGAATCATTTGCATTAGCATACATTTCACATTGCATGTACATATTACCATCACATATAAATAAGCATCATATAGATCATTGCATCCATTATCATAAGTAAATAGAATCATCCATAACATCATTGTAAAATGCATAACTCATAAACATGTAGAAACATTTCATTCATAACACATGTATATACATCATCTAGGAAACAAAATCATGTAGAAATAAAGCATCATCAATAACATAGAATTGCATATCATATAGAAGCCGCCAAAATCGTATATATATATCGCTCAAATAGTGTGTCATAGTAAAATGTTTGAATGTATCAATAAATACAACATGAGCTCGTAGGCTCTCTGATCAAAATACAAATGGCTGTAGTCATCGTGTCCCGCTACCCCTGCTATCACATGGTGATGGTGGTGATAAAAGACTCGAGGGTGCTCTCTGTGAGGTGGAAGGCCTATCATATGGAGCTGTCCTTGGAGGTCCTGCCACCCCCTCAGTACTCTGTGTCCTCTGACTCCTAGTAGGACCCCTACTCTAACTGCGCACCTCTGAAAATGTAGGAGACCGTATCTCTGTTGACACTGCTACCTCATAAAGATCCCTATAATAAGTGACTCTCTCCACCGATCTGACCAACTCCTGTACCATGGCATCAGATGAGGACCCATTGCAAAGGAATCTAACCTCTATGAACTTCTGCTCTATCTCATGTCTCTGCACTATAGCCTGGTCTCTCTCCATGAGAGAACTATCCCTCTCTGTACAAGCACTGTCCCTCTCTGCATATGCACTGTCACTCTCCATGTAGGCACTGTCTCTCTCTAGTCTCATCACCTCAAACTCTGCAGTCATAAGTCTGAGTCTCTCCTCCAAAGCCTCCCTATCACCATCTCTAGGAGCATCCTCATCTCATCTCCCCTCTACTATCTAATCTCTGAGCTCTCTCTCCTGCTCCTCCATCGGTGCCTCCTCCTCAACATCATCCTCAACATCCTCCTCTCCATATCCTACCAAAATACCTAGAGGTTCTATAGCCACATCCATATCTACATCCTCTACCACATCCTCTACTGCAACATCTACCACTACATGCTCCTCTACCACTACCTCCGCTGCAACATGCTCACCTCCAGCCTGTACATCCACTCTCCCTCCGATGTTTGCCATCGGTACATCAACTGCTATTGCCTCCTGAATAGGTGCATGTCCACCTGCCTGACCCCCTCTCTGTCCTCTCTATCCTCGTCTCCCGCCTCTACCTTCGCCTCTTCGATCATCTCCATCACCTCTACCACCAACTCTACCCACCCTAGCATCTCCACCTCTCCATCATCCTCTTGGCCCAGTGCCTCATCTCTTGACTGGTGCCGGCTGGTCAGGATCTGTATAAGGAATCAGTCGATGAACCGCCCACCATGCATTGTATGTAGCCATAGTCCCTGGATCTGCTAATCCATCTCTCCATCCCCACTGTACTGGCTGTAATGCCTGTATGTCTACCTCCATAGTAGCCATTGGAATCATGGGTCCCCACCATGGAACCTCTCTCGACGACCGAGAAAACTCTTCTCTACCTCGAGGCTCATCTTAAACCTCCCTAAACTATCTCAGAACTCTGTTTGGCAGATGTCACTCGATAATGTGAACACTAGAAATAGTCCTCCCAATGAGATACTGTGTCTATCTACAGAATGGAAAATGTATATCCTCGTCCACCCACTCCTCACAATCCATGTAAGGTCTCCATGTGAACTGATCAAGAATATCCAAGGCGTGTCGCCAGTACCCTGTGTCCCCTACATGTGTCTGTGTAATTTGTCTTGTATATCGAAACACATATGGGTATCTCTCCTCTCTCTCTACTTTAACTGGAGGATGGAAAATAGCTATCCTCTCCCAACCCCATACCATCAACAGTGTCATCCCACAGCTCAACGATTGTGCATCTCTATAGGCGATGTCATGTAAATGGAAGTACAACATCTTAAGTAGATATGGACCCCATGCATATCTAGTCTCACTCTCCAACATGCCGACCAACATAGCTCCCCATCCCACTAGAAATCCATGACCCCATCTGTCTGGAAGCACTATACCCCCAATCAAGGTACATAGGATACAGTCGATCCGATTGTATATGTTTGCTAGCACTAGCCATCCAATCTCATAATGCTCGATCTCGAGCCTACTGATGTCATCCACCTGATAGAACTGTGCTAACTCTGTCAATCCTCACTAGGTATCATACATAACCCGCTCACCTCTAATAAGTAATCTTAGAATCCCGTACACATCCTCCAATGTGATAGTGGCCTCCCCAGTCGGTAAATGAAACGACGATGTCTCTGAATGCCATTGCTTGCAAAGTGTCGTTAGCATCCCCCTATTTGCTCGAATGGCAAGTATTGATAAATAGTGACATAGGCCTAGCTTCCATAGAAGTCGAATCTTTGCACTCGTCAAACACTCTCTAAGATCGAAAGTATCTGGCTGAATCTCCCGTGTATACATAGGATCTAGGACCACCTGCATTTATACCAAGTGTCAAAAAATTTAAAGTTTTCCTAAGAAAAAATTTTCAAAATTTTTTACTAGTCAAATGCAGTTCACTTTTATAGATGTGGTGCATTTTACAAATGTGTTGCACTACTCCTCATTTGCAGTGCATATCACATATGCGTTGCATAATTTACCCACCCCTTTCCTCTACTGCACATGTGGTTCACAAAACCACATGCAGTGCATTTTTGCACATGTGGTTCATTTTCTACATTCTACCGCCCACCTACATATGTGTTTCATTAATACATATGCGGTGCAATACATCACATGCGTCTATTTCTAATGCATATGCGTTGCATAACAACACATGTGGTGAATTTCTATTCAAATGCATTCATTCCCTAACTGCCTAATCCAACCCCTAGGTGTGTTTTCACATATGCATTGTTTCACAGTCAAATGCACGAATACGACGACATATGTATCGTTTACGATGCACTGCATTTGCTTATTAATTTTCAAACACCTAGAACTACGTGCAATTCTTTTTTTTCAAGCACTCATTTTCAGGTATGTACTAGTGGTCTTGCATCGGCTGGCCTCCTAAACCTCCAGATCCAATATCCTCAATGCCTAGTATGTGGAATAGGAGTCATCTTCGTCAGCTGGTTAGACCAAAATTCCTCTTTTTCTATCTCCTCCGGGTGAAAATGAATTCCATTTCACCCTAATTTCTATTTATAGGTTGAATTTGGGTGACATTTTTTCAGACCTACTCTATTGGCCGATTAACCTTTCCACTTCCAACGACCTATATTCATCTAAAACATCTCCAAATTCAATTCCGTTGACTCCATAGCATTTTTGACTATCATCTTGACTTATTGGGAATTTTTCCTAGTTTTTTTGAAACTTTTCAAAAAATGTCATTTTCCCGAGGGGGCATACCTTACTCTGTTTCATGCTGAGGCACGACCGAGGCATATTTTCTTTGACACAACGTCATACCAACATTGTACCAAAGAGGGGCAAACTGTAGATGCTAAAAATTGGTCTAGGCCTACGAGTACATATTTGACATAATTTTCTATAGTCCGTGGTCATGATTAAATAATGTTTATTATTTAATTAACATTTCTAACACATATTTCCTCTATTAATTAAATACCACTTTTTAATTAATTCACTAATTCATTAATTCCCCCTTTATCATACTTTTCCAACTATAATTAAATATCTTTATTTAATTATTCATTTAACTCCCTT
This sequence comes from Sequoiadendron giganteum, assembly GCA_007115665.2. Taxonomy (NCBI): domain Eukaryota; kingdom Viridiplantae; phylum Streptophyta; class Pinopsida; order Cupressales; family Cupressaceae; genus Sequoiadendron; species Sequoiadendron giganteum. The sequence continues at coordinate 965,460,782 of CM021100.1, forward strand.
TTCAAACTATAATTAAATATTTATTATTTAATTATTCAATTCCACCCTTTTCGAAAGTCAAATTAAATAAATTATCTTTATTTATTTAATTAAATCTTCTATTTTCGAATGTTGAATTAAATTAACATTTAATTATTTATGTCACATTCCTCTATAAATCAGTTATCTAATCGTCCACTCACCTTCTGACTCGAGATCTATTTTTAGTTCTTTAGTTATCTTTGAATTCAACTGCTAATCATCTCTGTAGGAAGACTCTCTGCCACAACTAGTCGATTAACTAGTTCCAACTCATATGCATGATCTGTTTTATTAATTAAATATCTTTATTTAATTAATTAACTCAAGTTTGCATTCGAATGCATTATTCTTCAAACTTCTAACTTTGTCTTTGACATTCAAAGTCTATTTCTTCTATTTTCGAAGATTCTTAACTAAAGATTAAGATCTTGTTCTATTTTTAGTCTTTCTTGGCTCAGGTTCTAACTCATGTTCTATTTGAGACAAAACTTACATCGCATGGCATTCATCAATCTCGTCCGTCAATATCTCTTGCAATCTGAGCCGATCGTTCGAAAACACAAAATCTATAAAATGGCCTATCATAATCATTATTCCTCCTGAAATCATTCATTTTTGAGAAGAGATTCAACTTTGATATTTTGCTTAGACACTCGACAAAACTATACTTGCATTCAAACACATAAATCTGAGGGCAAGAATACTAAAAAGGAAAAATGGAGAAGAACAATTAAGATAATTCGAAGGGATGAACACATATTCGGTGAGATCATTTTGGTTTTATTAGTTTAGTTGTTCTTTGTTGTTAGATTTTAGATTTTAGATTAGGATTTAACTTTGTTTATCTAGTCAATTTGTAGAAAAATCTAGGATGTTACGAGATCTTTCTTTGGAAAGATAAACTTCGTAAGGAAGTTTATAACTAGGTTTGCGAATATCATCAAACCACTGAACAAGATGATGAAGAAAGACACAAAGATTGAATGGAGAAATGAGGCAAAGGCTTCTTTCTCACAGATCAAGCAATCCATTTGAGAAGTGTCTATCTTAACCAGTCCTGATTACTTACAACCTTTCTTTATCTATTCTTTTGCATCTGATCACTCATGTTCTACTATTTTGACATAGCACAAATATGAAGGGGATGAATGACCAATAGCTTTCTTGAGGTCCTCATTTAAAAATTCCAAGATAAGGTATTTTCCACTAGAGAAGAAATCCTTTGTGTTGTAAGGGCTATTAAGAAGTTCTATCACTACATCTTACACAACAAAATTATAGCCATCATCCTAGATCCAGTAGTGAAGTCTCTACCCATGAAGAGTGAGTTGGGAGAGAGAAGAGAAAAGTGGATGATGATCTTGCAATTTTTTGATCTAGAGATTCACCCCATGAAATTGGTTAGAGGATTGGGTTTGTCCAAAGAAATGGTTGATGTAGATTCTAAGATTATATGTCAACAATATACAGTGCAGTCATTTACTGGAGACCTTGGTATGTTGATTTAATTTTCTTACTAATGAAAAAGTGTCTTGATGGGATGAATGCAATTCAGAGAAGAGAATTAAGGATGAAGAGTGCTCACTACATGATTAAAGGTGGAGCATTGTACATGAAAAAATTTGAAGGTGTGTACTTATGTTGTCTTGACCAATAGCAGGCAAAGTAAGTCATTACAAAATCCCATGGAAAACATGGTATTGGACATGGTTCAATTGATGCTATGGCTCATTAGGTATTAAGGTCAGGGTATTATTGGCCATATGTATTTCATGATGCTCAAAAATGCATAAGGACATGTCATACATGTCAAACATCAACATCCAAAGAGTGTAACCCAACAATGCCATTGCAACCAATGTATGAGATAAGGCCTTTTTCCCAATGGGTGTTGGAATAAATAGGAGTAATTAACCTAAAATACTATGTAGGTCATAAATTCATCTTGACTATAATGGATTATTGCACATGCTGGATGAAGGCACAAGTGTATAAAAATTGCACCACCAATGTGGTTATCAAGTTCTTAAATGACAATATCATCACCAGGTTTGGGGTACCCTTCACTCTGGTATGTGTTAATGACCCAAAATTTTCTTCTACATAGTTTATTTAGTGGGAATTTAGGTAGAATATTGTTTTGAAATAATCTTCCAACTATTATCCACAAGGAAATGGGTAGGTGAGTCTACCAATTTTACTTTTTTGGAAGTAATCAAAAATTTATTAGAAAGTAATCTTAGGGATTAACATACATAGTTAAAGTTTTCCTTATGGGTGGATAGAACCAGAATTAAGGCCACCCTAGGAAATTCACCATATAAATTAGTCTATGGCTAGGACCCTGTATTTCCTATTAAATTATAGATACCTATTTTGTGATTTATGAAGGAATTTTATTCCAATGATGATAGGATAGAGGTTAGGTTGACTAATTTTCTAACCTTAGAAGAAAAAAGGGATGCTACTTTGCAGCAATTTTCCAAACATTAGGCTGTAGTCAAGCATTGGTTTGATAAGAGAGCCAAGATCAATGCCTTTAGGATATCAAAAATTGTGCTACTATGGGATAAAGCCAGAGAGAAGAAGGGTGATCACCAAAAATTTGATAGACTATGGTTAGGAACATACTAGATTGTTGAGATTCTCGATGATAACATTTTTTGATTAATTACTCTAATAGGAGAACTTGTTCCATTGCATGTCAATGAGCAGTTTCTCAAGCAAAAATTTGTCCCATGAAGTCTTCATGATCTTTTAGTTCTATGTATTTAGTTTAGTTGCTTTTTTTTCCTTTTTTTTGATGTTTTGTTGTTTTGTTTGTTTGTTTTTTCTTTCACTATTTTCTTTTGTTGTTTGAGGTCTCCCATTTTTCATCCTTTAGGAATAGAGAGTAGTTATTCAAATCATACTAGGGCTACTATGATAGAGAAATTGATTTAAGCATTTTTAGGCATATCTGTCATTCTATTCCATTCTAAAACTTATGTTTTATGTTTGTCTTAATGATAGTTTCAAAGGTCAAAGAAAATGGGTATATTTTGAGTGATCTTGTAAACCACGACTAAATCTATCACTTATTAGTTAGAATCATTTATCTCCTTGAGATTCTAGCTATCTTGGGATGGTTTTATTCCTGATTCAAGTGAAAAATCTGGTGTCCTAAGGTTGTCATGGTGTCCATCATAGTTCTCAACCTGGTTTTTAGGTTATAGATCCGAGTATTGAGAAAAAGATAAGAAAATATTACTTCAAGAAAGAATATACCTGAACAAAGGATAAAAGAAGAAAGTTTGGAAGTAAACTCAATATATAAGGGTGATTCAAGTATCTCTATCGGGGCTATGGATGCTTGGTTGGTAGTTGAGCAATTCTTTGAGAGAACTAGAAGTATCTTCATTGGGGCTATAGACACTTGGATGATAGTGAAGCAATGCCTAGGATATTATTGCACCATAACTAAAATGACCCACATCACGTAGCTTGAATGGGAATACAATCATTTCAGGGATAGTTAAAAAATTTAAGGGGGAAAATGTACCATGAACACACACACTTAGATTCAAAGTTTTTATTATAGTGATACACAATTTTAGATTTCAACTCAGTCTTGTTTGTTGTAACCATTAATGCTCTAGTTAAAATAGTCATAAACCAGAGGTTCTAGGGTGATTAAATCCTTTAGTATCCTAAAATGGGTAAACCATTTTCCTAGTTTAGTCAACATTTGTTGTAACTTGCATAACCACCCCATTTTCATTTTGGTCAAAATGGGTCCCCCTTGTTGTTTTCTTCCTTTGGTTCTTTTCTTCTAGCTTTTGGAGTTATTTTTTTCTTCCAATTCTTGCTTTGTTTTTTCTTTTTTGAGGTTAGGTTTTGGACTAATACCGTCACCTTGCACCTTAAAAAAGTGTGAGTTCTTATTTCTATCCTGATTCCATTCCATCCATTTATTCCTTGTATTTTTTTTCTTTTTCAACTTCGGGTTTTGGAATGAACTCGATCTTTGCACTTTGTGAAGGTTAATTTTCCTTATTCCATCCCAATTTCAATCTCCACCTATTTTCCATCCTTTTATTTTTTAAGATAAGGTTTTAGAATAGAACCAACACTTTGAACCTTTTCAAGGTTCGAGTTCTGGTTTCCATCCCAAATCCGATTTCTGATTCTTTTTTTCTTATCTATTTCAAAATTGGGTATTGGACTGGAACCAAAACTAGGAACCTTTTCAAGTTTCTTGTTCCTGGTTTCATCCTAATCTCGATTACCATGTTTGCTATGCTTTTTTCCCATCAGTTATAGGTTTCATAACTATCTCAAAACCTTGCAGTTTTTGAAGGTTCTGGTGTTAGGTTCATTCTCGATCTTGAATTTTGACCTACCTTATGGGTTTTGTGATGGTTCATTTATGACTACCACCTTGATCTCGAGGCTTGACCTGATCTACATTAATTACCATTGGTTCACACGTGCAAGCCAATTTATATTCCTTTGTATCTCAGTTTTGGCTCATTATTGCTTTGTGTTTTCAATGAAAGGAGCTAGAGTGGAGTAGAGAATTTAGGGTGCAAGGTTAAGTCTAGTGATTTTTGATCAGGCATCACAATTTTTGGGGTAGGGGTTTTCCTTTCTTCATTTTTTTCTCATTTTCCTATTTTTACTCATTTACTTTTTGTTTTTCTCACTTGTTCGTTCACATGTTTGCTTCCTGTTTGGTTTGCTGGTTTGTCATTGCTTGTTTTTCATTCTTCTATTGGTTGTTTGGTTTGTTTTTATCTTTCCTTTTTTTGGGTTTTTGTTGTTTTTGTTTTGGTTACATCTTATTTTATACACACGAGTTTCTTCATTCCTACCAAAACCCTATTTGTCTATGGTTTCTATACTATTGAATTTTACAAATTTAAGTTGGAACCCTACATTTTCCCACATTCAAGCCTTGAAACTAGAGAGTTTGATTAGTTATTGGGTTGGTTTGTTATTAAGGTTTAGACATTTGTAAAAATATTGATCCTAATCCCAAAGGGTTTGTTGTTGAAAAAATAGAAAATCATTCTTTATCACCTTCAGGCTTGATCATGTTCTGATTCTGATCATTGCACATGTTGTGGGATTGGGTTTTAGAACCGAACTATAATTTTCCACCTTCATGTGGTTCCAGTTTTGATTATCATCCCAACTCTGATTTTTGACCTCTAGTCAGGATTAGATATTGAAACAAAACCTTACCTTTCCCAAAACAATTGATCTAGTGCGAGGTTCCAACCCAATCTTGACTTCCAACTCTTAATCAAAAATTGGAATCGGGATGAAAACTTAACTTGTTACATTATGGAAGGTTCCAATTCCAATTGATGTTTTGATTTCACTTTCCAAATTACTTTCGAGATCAGATCTCGGAACATAACTAGACCCTTGACGCTAGATTCAATTCCAATGACAATTTCTAACCCAATTCTAACTTTTGACCTCTAGCCGAGATCAAAATTTGGAGTGAAACTTGAACCCATTCACTTTTCAAAGTTTCAGTTCCCAGTGACATCCCGATCTTGATGTCTAATACACTTTCTTTGAGTTTTTGATGTTGAGTATTGTTCTGAGCCTAACTTTTGTTACCTCTTTTTGCAAAGTTCAAGTGTTGAATTTCAACCCAATTCCAATGCCTAATAGTATGATAAGGGGGTTTTGTAAGGGTCATGTTCCAAGTGCTATCTTGATACCGACCCCTGAAAAATAATAGAAAAAATCTTGAGAATGAATATGCTTTTGAGGATATAGGGTTTTAATATGGAATGTATTTAATGCCTAACTTTTTGCAGTGTTCCCTTTTGCCTAATGAATGTCATAGATGAAGGTCTATTAAATTTCTAATTCAGAAGAGGATACTAGTGTCAAAGGGGTCCAATAAGTACAAGAGGTGAAAAAGGGACAAAATCCAAAGAGATTGAAGCCAAAACAACTACCCCTGGCAATGAAGTATAAGTTTCAAGGGAATCTAGTGCCATCAAATTTTGGGTCAAAAGTAATGAAGATAATTGATACATTGGTAGGCTACATTGACCTTGAACAATTTTTGAAAGACGTTTACACAAAATATGCTAGTCCAATGGCCAAGAAGATAGCTAATTCAGTACTAGCACATGTAGCTTCATTTCCTATAAGAGTGCAATGTTCAAAGTTCATACTAGCTACTTCTCATGCATACAACCTTGTAGAGAGGAAATGTATTGATCCTTGGGGGACAAAAATAATTGATTTAACACTAGGAATGATAGGGCTGGTTTTTGAATTGCCTCTCCATCCTAACCTCAAAATCATGATAGAAGTTGAGGCATTACACCAATATGAGGCATATGTGGAGGGTTGTTTAAGATATATAAATAAAAGGTGGTTGAAAGTGAAGAAGTCAATAAAGAAACTGCTCGCCAAGCCTGGGAGGTCTTATTTCTCTAAGGAAGTGGGGGAGTTTATTACACTTCTATCTAGGGAATTTTCCAAAGAAGACACATGCATTTTAGAACTGGATGTTCTCCTTCATTCAGATTATCCTTGATGGAAAGAAGTACTTGGGTTGGGGTGGATGGTATCAAATTCCATTCATGATTAGTTCACTAGGGTGAAGGACACCAAGAAATTTTACAAGAGTTCCTATGTAATATACTATGCTACCATGATGGAAAAATTATGAGGCCTAAACATAGAAGGGGTTCTTGGGGAAGTAGTTGGGGAGAATAGAGTTTAGAAATATTATGACCAATTGGAAATTAAGAAGGTAGAAAAGCATTTCAAAAGAGTAAAATATTCCTTCCTATATGTTGTTATCAACTAGTTAATGGGAGATGTTGGATTAAAATTATCTCAAGAAGCCATGGCCTTTATTGAAGAATGGGGGAATTGGTTTATTCAATACCCCAAAACTACTTACATCAGATTTTTTGGTTTTGGCAAGGCTCCATTCAAGCTGCCAAGGTGTTGCAACAATAAAATTATCTTAATGGAATTCTCTCGATAGGCGATAGAGGTAAATGCTAAGTTTTTAGAAAAAAATAAGGCAGGGTACCATTCATTTCCTATGGAACTATTTTTTACTCATGTCGATCAATAGTGGCAACTAAGGCTACAACAGAGGAGTTTTGGGCATGCAATCTCAAGTTTTATGAGGAAAGGAGAAATTTTGACCCGAAGGGGAAGTTGAATGAGTTATATGCATCTTTTATTCCCTATTCATGAACATCATATTGAATATTTTTGGTCCAACCTGCATGATCAATTTGAAGTCAAGAAAAGAGGATATGAAGGGTTGACTATTCCCCAAATGGTGGACTTTAATTTTAAAGAAGATATATGTTGTGTGGTCTCACAATACACCCATTTTTCTTTTGGAAAAATAGGGTCCCCCTCTTTTTTTAGCTTAGGTCTGGCTTGCCTTGTGGTCTGTGTGGTTTCTCTGGGTCCACCAAACCTCAAAATCAATTACCTTAATGGTCAAAACACTTGAAATTTTATCATAAGTTCAAAATCCAAAATTTGGTATTCTTAATGGTGAAATGTTATCATGAATTGAGTTACTTTTTGGAATTTTTGAAGATACTCAAAAAATAAGTGAGACTGAGCTCAAAGAAGTTTTTTTGTTACGAGAAGAAATTGATTACCAAATTCCCAGTTCTCGGTTCCCAGTTTTTTTCAAAATCTCCTAGAAGTTGATTTTTTTATCATCGATGGAAAGAGTAGGAGAAAATAATGAGGGTTGCCTTTTGAATTTTTTCAAAATACTTTAAAATAAAAAAGTTATGGCTTGTAGGGAATAGGTTTACCGAAAGAAAAGTGTGAATTTGAAAACTCAAAATAAAAAAATTCCCGGTTCCCAATGTTTTAAGGATTCTTGGTTTTTTAAAGATACCCAGTTTTTTATGGATTCCCAACTTTTTAAGAGTTCCCAGTTTTTTTAAAAAAAAAAAGCAAATTTGAAAAAAACCAGTTTCATGAAAAAAATGATATCTCCCTCGTTTCTTAACAAAATTTAAAATTTCAAAATGATCTAGAAAGATGAAAGGATGAGGAAAAAAACCTAGATAATCATTTGAGGTAATTTTCTAAATTTGAAAATATAGAAATGAATGTTTAAAATGGGAATGAATGACATTTTTATGGGAATACAACTTAAAATTGAACTTATTTGGTGTTTGGTAAAAATTAATGCATTTTTAAACTTAGTTCTGAAGTCATGAATTAAGTGTAAATTTCAATTAAGTTTATAAATGACTTGATATTTGATAAATTTCAAATGTTCATTTTGCAAGGAATTCAAGTGACTGTTAACAGGACTACTTGCAGACATCACACATGTGAAGAGATTAATCTGCTACTGTTGATTTTGGAGGATGAATCTTGACCATTCATCATTTGTAATTGATTTTATGAGGCCTTATGTTCTATAAAAGGTGGAATTTTGTCTTATTTTCATTAAGTTTAGAATTTGTCGATGTCGGAAGAGCAGAAACTTCTCTTAGTTTTGTTCTTTTTTCCTATTTTTAGAATCATTCCACTCTAAAATCTTGTATGCACATAGAGATTAATCAATATTAAAACCAATTTGATAGCTACCTATCTCATCTATCATTTATAGCTGGTTTTTTTAGTTTATCCAAACAAGACTGTGTGATGCACTGTTTAAGGGTGCATGCAGAACCTACTTGGTGTCCAAATTAAACTCCCTTCTTTAAAAGCTCACACCATTTTATGCCTAGCTATGAAGCAATTTGTTGAAGTATAAAGTGTTTTTCTTTAATTTGATTATACATTTGGGCATGCATGGAGAATACCTGGAAGAAATTTTAGTTTTTAGTATTTTAATGCTTTATTTTAGATTAGATGTTAAATTTCAGAAAATGTTCCAAAAAATAGATGAATGCATGGAAATATTATTGCAAATATTTCATTTCCATGAAATTGTTGAATGCTTAAAGATAAATATACTTAAGTGATAGAAAATTTGTTTGAAATTCATGAAATATTGTTTAAAATATTTTGATTTCATTAACTTATAAATCGGATGATGAAAGTTTTGAAATAAATAAATATAATCAAATTAAAGATCTTTGAACACTAATTAAAGGCTGATTTGGTAAATTTAACAATTATCTTCATAATCTAACCATTCTTATAAATCCAGTGCATAAGTCCCTTTGTAAAAGTAGCTTCACAATGAACATTGAGTAAAACTTGAACAATCAAGATTTGACTAATGGAGCCTTGGGATTATTAAATTCAATCTTAGAATCTGATTTTCTTTCAAGACAGGTAAATTTCTTTGTGAATTTTATTTGTGTTATGTGTGAATAACATCCACATCAACAATATATCTTAAGGTTTATCATATTATGGTATCCTCCTTGATCCATAGTATGAGGTAGATGATATTACAACAAAAGAGTTGGAGCCCATCAACTGGATGGAAAGGGAGCAATTTGAAATAAACAAGATTTCAAAGGTGGTTATTGATAGGAGCATAAAGTGGACTGACATATGACTCAATCGGCCTCAAGTTCAAGCTACAAGGAAAATGAAGGATTTGTAGGTGGAATCATCTTTGGTTTTCGAGATAACGAAGTATAAGAGAAGTAAGAAGCAATCTTCACAAGCAGAAGAAAAATAAGTTATGATGGAGAAGTTTATAGAATCCTTAAAATAGGCTAAATTTACCTATCAATCTACTACTATCGGAGTTGTTTCAGGTCCTGGTACTTAACCCCTTTCCAGTATATAACCAAAAACAAAAACTACTCAAGAAGGTCCTTCTATCACTCCTCCACAAATAGAGGAAATCCCTTCTACCGTGCCTTCAACTGTAGAAACAACAACTAAAGAAGGGGAAGAGCCTCTAGTAATAAACATCATAGAATCTTCCCTCTCATATGATTTTGAAGAAAATCCCCTCTGGGAGGACCTACCTAGAGAATAGGAAGGGGATGAAGAAGACTTTGAAGAATATGTAAATGTAGGAGAAGGAAACCTTTTGGATGAAGAGGAAATGCAACATGTCTTAACTGAAGAAGAGCAGTGGGAGATATGGAAGGGTTCTTAGAAGAAAGATTCTGAGGATTTGGCTCATTAAGAGGAAGAAGAGAAAAGGAAAAATGATGAAGAGGAGGCTCAAAAGATGGAGCTGGAGCTTAAAAAGATTGTCGACATCAAAGATGAGAATGAGAAGGAAGAGAAAGATCAAGCTAAAAAGGAGAAACCTGATAAAGAATAGATTGAGCAAAAAAAAATTTCATTTGTACCAGAGGTTGGAGAAATTTCCACACCTCCACCACCTCCAAAATCAACACCTCTAAGTGCTCAGTAGATGACAGTGTCACCAAGTACCCCCAGATGGTTGAAGCTAAATCTGGAAAAGAGATAGCAAGTCCAAGCTCAACTAGTCAGTTGGGATAAAATGAAAAAGGAAGTGGACAAGGTGAATCCCAAGAAGAAGCCAAGAGCCATATTGGTGTAGGGGCACCATCACCTTGGAATGTAAGGGAGAGAACCTTGAAGGTTTAGTAAGTGATTTCAAGGTCTTTTAAGTTATATGCAATGAGGAAGTTGCAAAATATGTTAAAATAGGTTGCATTATAATAAGTTGCCCATGTGTATCATGTTGAAAAGGGATTCTAGGTAGATAGTGGATGACTTCAAGTCATGTTTCTTCTGTAAATAAGGTCTCATTAAACCATTTCTAATAAGTTGGGTAAGTATGGGGTCAAAAAGAGAAAACATTGCAAACATGTATTGATGTTGATTAATCAAATTATGTAAAGGGTATAACCTTGACCTCCAATGGTCATTAGTGGTTCAAAACTTAGTTGTAGGGTAGTTGGTCAATTCTAGGAGATAGTTGGATGTTGGAATTAATATATACTCATGTAATCTCCTGAGGAGGGGTGGATTTTGGTTCAGTTTTCAATAAGAAAATGTATTTTTTGTAAACACTAATCACTGTCCTCCATTGGGTTTTTTGAATTTTTCTTCCTGACATAGGCCCGTGCAGGTTTGATATGTACTAAGATATTAATTACTTGTTCATATATGTGCTTATCTTCTCTTAAAGTTTCTTTGGAGGCCTAGAATCCATCGTTCTCTGTGGGGGATCAACAAACTGTGTTGACTATTCTATTTTCTAAGTGAAGGTTTGAGGGTTTTCCCATGATCCATTTGCCAATCCACCTACTATGCTGACTCTCTGGCTTAGTGGATTGGTATGTATTATTCCTAGTTAGATGATTAGGCTTTGGAGGCTAAGAGAATGAATAAGCCCAGTGGGGTGTGAAGTTCTAGTGCTGATCGGGGGTGTTTCCACCATGAAAATGAGAAACCTAAGTGGTGAATCTGAAAACCAGTGAATGTATTGGGAATGTGAGGGTTTTTTGAATTTGTGCAAGTGTTTTTTAGAGTGTTTGATGGGTCCTTGAGACTGGTTAAGCCTTGGAGTCATGAAAACATTTAAAACCCTTATTTTTAGGAGTGCTTGAGAGGGTTTCTTGTAGCAGAGGATTAGAGTCCCTATAGATGCAAGCCATTATCAAAATATGAGGTTTGGAACCATTACCTAAGACCGTCTGAGGCATTTGGGTGAGTAGCCATTTTTGGAAGGGTATTTCTTTTGGAAAATAGGCCTAATTATGAAGCCTAAAACGAAATAGGTGTGTTGGAAGTCCATATTGGTCCAAAAGAGTGGCCATTGATTCTTGGGTACATTGTGTAACTCTGAAAAGGGTATCTTAATCCACATTTTAATTGTTATGTGTTTAGGCAAGATTGAGTGAAAATTGTCCTAAACAAGTATTGGAGTGCTACAAGGGTAGATTGATGTGTAAGTTGCTAAATGGAGAACCTTGAGTGATTGGCCTCTGAGATTTTGTAGAAACCATTGTATTGACATAGGAAAGGAGATTAGCATCCCACCTCTACACAATAGTGGTATTACAATACGGGAGTAGGTATTTTGTGTGATCAAGGTTGAAAATTTGTGAGCAAGAAGAAGGTAGTTGGAGGGAACAAAATGCCTCCTAAAAACAATGTTGTTGCAAGGAAAATTGATAATCATGACAAGGATATAGATACATTAAAATGGGAGATGGCTACAATAAAGGCTAAGGGCAGGACCCTTTTGGAGGAAAGTGAGTCTGAAGAGGAAGAGACCTCTAGTGAAGAAGAGGAGATAGATCCAGATGATGTGAGAACAATGTAGCTTCTAAAAATTGTGAAGAAGAATGGAAATGGAAAAATGGATATGCCTATGTATGGAGGAAAACTTGATAGTGAAGAGCTCTTGGATTGGATAGGGGCTTTGGAGAGCTACTTTGATAGTGAAGATGTTGATGAAGGACATAAGGTGAAGAGAGAAAAAAAAAACTGAAAGGGCATGCTTTCGTGTGGTGGAATTTTGTGCAAGAAGATAGGGAGAGAAAGGGAAAAAGAAAAAATAATTTCTTGGGAGAAGATGAAAGCAAAGATAAAAGTTAAATTTCTTCCTTTTGATTACAATATTCAATTATTTAAGAAATTCCAGAATCTTAGACAAAAGGAGTTAGATGTACAAGCATATACTAAAGAGTTTTATAAGTTAAGTATAAGGGATAAACATGAAGAAGATGAGGAAGAAATGAATGCTAGGTACTTGAATGGTTTAAGATTCAACATTTAGGATGAAATCAGCTTGATGGAACCAAAATCAGTAGAGCAATGCTTTCAAATGGCAATGAGGGCAGAAGAAAAGCTAAAGATGAGACAAAAAAGGGTAGCAAGAGGAAGAGGTAACACCTCTAGAGGAAGGGGATTCAATCCTAGTTCAAAGACAAACAATGAGGGCCAAGGAGATGGCAATAACAACCAAGAAAAATCTAATTCCAGAGGTGGATGGAGAGGTTCGAGAGGAATATTTAGTGGGGGAAGAGATTCCTATCAATTTTCAGGGAGATGCTACACTTGTAATTAGCCTAGACATACAGCCTTTAATGCCCTAAAAAGCAAGGCTCAAGCTCCCATGGTGGAGAGAGGAGGATTAAAATAGTGCACGAAGATGAAGAGGGAATGGCTTCACCTATAGTGAACCTTACATCAGAAGAAGGAGAGGCACTCATGATAAAAAGAACTGTGTTGCATGCATCCAAGGAGGAAGAGTCAAGTCAAAGAAGGAGCCTATTCAGAACTACATGCAAAAGAAAAGGTAAAGTGTGTGAAGTTGTGATTGATTGTGGTTCTCAAGATAATCCAGTGTATAGGGAAATGGTGGACAAGTTGGGTCTAGAAAAATTACCTCATGAATCACCTTATAGAGTCTCTTGAGTTAATGATAATCAAACTTTGGTGGTAAAGGAGCAAACATACGTTGATTTTCAAATTGGAGAGTACAAAGATAGGGTTCTATGTGATATTTTTCCAATGGATTGTTGTCATGTTCTCTTAGGGAGACCTTGGAAATTTGATAGGAGGTCTATATATGATGGTTGGGAGAGCACATACACCATCAAGAAGGAGGACAACACTTTTAAGTTGCTTCCCTTGAAGACAAGTGTCAGGGATAAGGGTTAGTATAAGGTAGTGTTGTTTGGCAAGAATGAGCCTTTAAGGCCTGAGGATAGTAAGTCTGATGTGGTTGGAGGTATAGAGTAGGTTGGTGGAATTGTGACAGTGAGGAGAACACCCACAAATGGTGTAAAGACAGTACAAAGCTTGTTTTTGAAAAAGGCAGAGAGAACACTCATGCCTAAGTATGATTTGGTTCAAGGGAATGGTGAGAGGATAGTGAGGAGTTTGTTCTTGCAAGAAGTGAGTGATGGGTTCACATCTAGTTTTGATACAGTCAAGGAGAAATATGGTAGGATAGTGCATAAGCATGGAAGACAAGATGGAGTGTTTTTAATGGAGGATGAGATTACTGTGGGGACCATTGTGTGTCCTATCAGCATAAGCAAGGATGAGAAGCATGAGAATTTTGCAAGTATAAGGACTGGTGAGTCTGATAAGGCTGTGAGACTTAGTGATGATAGTATGCAAGGTTTGATCACACTAGGAAAATATCAAAAGGAACAAAGGTGCAAAGGTCTGATGACAGTGAAAGGAGGACAGAGTATACAAGCATAGTTGGATGGATGCAAGTGTGGAGATGAAGAAATGAAGAAGCTGGAACAGTGTGTTACTAACCATTGTTTGTTTGTAGGTGTAAGGGATACGAGCATGTCAACCTTTGATCCAGGAGTGAGAAAAATACAAGTTGCAGGTGTGGATATACAGAGAGTAGCAAGGTGGAAGCATGGAGTAAAATTTTACTCTTGGGACAAGAGTTTTTCTATGGGGGGGTGTATGGTGCAGGAGCACCATCACCTTGGAATGTAAGGGAGAGAACCTTGAAGGTTCACTAAGTGATTTGAAGGTCTTTTAAGTTATATGCAATGAGGAAGTTACAAAATATGTTAAAATAGGTTGCATCGTAATAAGGTGTCCATGTGTATCATGTTGAAAAGGGATTCTAGGTAGATAGTGGATGGATTTAAGTCATGTTTCTTATGTAAATAAGGTCTCATTAAACCATTTCTAATAAGTTGGGTGCATATGGGGTCAAAAAGGGAAAACATTGCAAACATGTATTGATGTTGATTAATCAAATTATGTAAAGGGTATAACCTTGAGCTCCAACAATCATTAGTGGTTTAAAATTTAGTTGTAGGGAAATTTTTCAGTTCTAGGAGACATTTGGATGTTGGAATTAATATATACTCATGTAATCTCCTGAGGAGGGGTGGTTTTGGTTCAGTTTCCAATAAGAAAATGTATTTTATGCAAACGCTGATCACTGTCCTCCATTGGTTTTTCTGAACTTTTCTTCCTAACACAAGCCTATGTGGGTTTGATATGTATTGAGATATTAAGTTATTGTTCATATATGTATTTATCTTCTCTTAAATTTTCTTTGCAGGCCTAGAATCAAATGTTCTTTATGTGGGATCAACAAACTCTATTGACTGTTCTATTTTCTAAGTGAAGGCTTGAGGGTCTTCCCATGATCCATTTGCCAATCGACCTACTATGCTAACTCTGTTGCTTGGTGGATTGTCCTATATTATTCCTAGTTAGATGATTAGGCTCTTTGGAGGCTGAGATAAGGAATAAACGCAATGGGGTGTGAAGTTCTAGTGCCGATCAGGGGTGTTTCCACCATGAAAATGAGAAACCTAAGTGGTGAATCTGAAAACTAGTGACTGTATTAGGAATGTGAGGGTTTTTTGAGTTTGTATAGGTGTTTTGTAGAGTGCTTGAGGGGTCCTTGAGACTAGTTAAGCCTTGGAGTCATGAAAACCATTAAAACCCTTATTTTTAGGAGTGCTTGAGAGGTTTTCTTGGAGCAAAGGGTTAGAGTCCTTGTAGATGCAAGCCATTATCAAAATATGAGGTTTGGAACCATTATCTTAGATTGTCTAAGGAATTTGGGTGAGTAGCCATTGTTGCAAGGGTATTTCTTTTGGAAAATAGGCCTAATTGTGTAGCCTAGAATGAGGTAGGTGTGTTGGAAGTCCATATTGGTCCAAAGGAATGGCCATTGATTCTTGGATATGTTTTTAAACTCTGAAAAGGGTATCTTAATCCAAATTTTAATTGTTATGTGTTTTGGCAAGATTGAGTGAAAATTTGGCTAAACTGGTATTGGAGTGCTACAAGGGTAGATTGATGTGTAAGTTGCTAAATGGAGAACCTTGAGTGATTGGCCTCTAAGACTGTGTAGAAACCATTATATTGAAAGAGGAAAGGAGATTAGCATCCCACCTCTACATAATAGTGGTATTAGAGCAAAGGAGTAGGTCTTTTGTGTGATCAAGGTTGAAAATTTGTGAACAAGAAGAAGGTAGTTGGAGGGAACAAAATGCCTCCTAAAAACAATGTTATTGCAAGGAAACTTGATAATCATGACAAGGATATAGATACATTGAAATGGGAGATGGCTGCAATAAAGGATAAGGACAGGACCCTTTTGGAGGAAAGTGAGTCTGAAGAGGAAGAGACCTCTGGTGAAGAAGAGGAGATAGATCCAGATGATGTGAGAACAATGCAGCTTTTGAAAGCTAGGAAGAAGGATGGACATGGAAAAATGGATGTGCCTATGTATGGAGGAAAAATTTATAGTGAAGAGATCTTGGATTGGATAGGGGCTTTGGAGAGCTACTTTGATAGTGAAGATGTTGATGAAGGACATAAGGTGAAGAGAGAAAAAAAAAACTGAAAGGACATGCTTTGGTGTGGTGGAATTTTGTGCAAGTAGATAGGGAGAGAAAGGGAAAAAGAAAAATCATTTCTTGGGAGAAGATGAAACCAAAGATAAAAGTTAAATTTATTCCTTTTGATTACAATATTCAATTGTTTAAGAAATTCCAGAATCTTAGACAAAAGGAGTTAGATGTACAAGCATATACTCAAGAGTTTTATAGGTTAAGTATAAGGGCTAAACATGAAGAAGATGAGGAAGAAATGTTTGCTAGGTACTTGAATGGTTTAAGATTCAACTTTCAGGATGAAATAAGCTTTTTGGAACCAAAATCAGTAGAGCAATGCTTTCAAATGGCAATGAGGGCAGAAGAAAAGCTAAAGATGAGACAAGAAAAGGCAAGAAGAGGAAGAGGTAACACCTCTAGAGGAAGGGGATTCAATCCTAGTTCAAAGACAAACAATGAGGGCCAAGGAGATGACAATAATGACCAAGAACAATCTAATTCTAGAGGTGGATGGAGAGGTTTGAGAGGCAGATTTAGTGGGGGAAAAGATTCCTATTAGTTTTCAGGGAGATGCTATACTTGTAATTAGCCTGGACATCCAGCCTTTAAATGCCCTGAAAAGCAAGGCTCAAGCTCTCATGGTGGAGAGAGGAGGAATAAAATAGTGCACAAAGATGAAGAGGGAATGGATTCACCTATAGAGAACCTTACATCAGAAGAAGGGGAGGCACTCATGATAAGAAGAACTGTGTTGCACGCATCCAAGGAGGAAGATTCGAGTCAAAGAAGGAGCCTATTCAGAACTACATGCAAAAGAAAATGTAAAGTGTGTGAAGCTGTGATTGATTGTGGTTCTCAAGATAATCTAGTGTCTAGGGAAATGGTGGACAAGTTAGGTCTAGAAAAATTACCTCATGAAGCACCTTATAGAGTCTCTTGGGTCAATGATAATCAAACTTTGGTGGTAAAGGAGCAAACATACGTTGATTTTCAGATTGGAGAGTACAAGGATAGGATTCTATGTGATCTTTTTCCAATGGATTTTTGTCATGTGCTCTTAGGGAGGCCTTGGAAATTTTATATGAGGTCTATATATGATGGTTGGGAGAGCACATACACCATCAAGAAGGAGGACAACACTTTTAAGTTGCTTCCCTTGAAGACAAGTGTCAGGGATAAGGGTTAGTCTAAGGTAGTGTTGTTTGGAAAGAATGAGCCTTTAAGGCCTGAGGATAGTAAGTCTGATGTGGTTGTAGGTATAGAGCAGGTTGGTGGAGTTGTGATAGTGAGGAGAACACCCACAAATGGTGTTAAGATAGTAGGAAGCTTGTTTTTGCAAAAGGCATAGAGAACACTCATGCCTAATTCTGATGTGGTTTAGGGGAATGATGAGAGGACAGTGAGCAGTTTGTTCTTGCAAGAAGTGAGTGATGGGTTCACATCTAGTTCTGATACAGTCAAGGAGAAGGATGGTAGGATAGTGCATAAGCATGGAAGACAAGGTGGAGTTTTTTTTAAGGAGGATGAGATTACTGTGGGGACCATTGTGTGTCCTATCAGCATAAGCAAGGATGAAAAGCACGATAATTTTGCAAGTATAAGGACTGGTGAGTCTTATAAGGTAGTGATACTTGGCAATGACAGTGTGCAAGGTTTGATCACACTAGGAAAATAGCAACAAGAACAAAGGTGCAAAGGTCTGATGATAGTGAAAGGAGGACAGAGTATACAAGCATAGTTGGATGGATGCAAGTGTGGAGATGAAGAAATGAAGAAGTTGGAATAGTGTGTTACTAACCATTGTTTGTTTGTAGGTGTAAGGGATACGAGCATGTCAACCTTTGATCCAAGAGTGAGAAAAATACAAGTTGTAGGTGTGGATATACAAAGAGCAGAAAAGGTGGAAGCATGGAGTTAAATTTTACTCTTGGGATAAGAGTTTTTCTATGGGGGGGTGTATGGTGCAGGGGCACCATCACCTTGGAAAGTAAGGGAGAGAACCTTGGAATGTAAGGGAGAGAACCTTGAAGGTTCACTAAGTGATTTGAAGGTCTTTTATGTTATATGCAACGAGGAAGTTGCAAAATATGTTAAAATAGGTTGCATTGTAATAAGTTGTCCATGTGTATCATGTTGAAAAGGGATTCTAGGTAGATAGTGGATGGATTTAAGTCATGTTTCTTATGTAAATAAGGTCTCATTAAATCATTTCTAATAAGTTGGGTGCATATGGGGTCAAAAACAGAAAACATTGCAAACATGTATTGATGTTGATTAATCAAATTATGTAAAGGGTATAACCTTGAGCTCCAACAGTCATTAGTGGTTCAAAATTCAGTTGTAGGGAATTTTTTCAGTTCTAGGAGACATTTGGATGTTGGAATTAATATATACTCATGTAATCTCCTGAGGAGGGGTGGATTTTGGTTTAGTTTTCAATAAGAAAATGTATTTTTTGCAAAGCCTGATCACTGTCCTCCATTGGTTTTTCTAATCTTTTCTTCCTGACACAGGTTCGTGTAGGTTTGAGATGTATTGAGATATTAATTAATTGTTCATATATGTGTTTATCTTCCCTTAAAGTTTCTTTGCAGGCCTAGAATCCATTGTTCTCTGTGTGGGATCAGCAAACTCTGTTGACTGTTTTATTTTCTAAGTGAAGGTTTGAGGGTCTTCCCATGATCCATTTGCCAATCGACCTACTATGCTGACTCTATTGCTTGGTGGATTGTCTTGTATTATTCCTAGTTAGATGATTAGGTTCTTTGGAGGCTAAGATAATGAATAAACCCAGTGGGGTGTGAATTCTAGTGCTGATCAGGGGTGTTTCCACTATGAAAATGAGAAACCTAAGTGGTGAATCTAAAAACTAGTGAATGTATTGGGAATGTGAGGGTCTTTTGGGTTTGTGCAGGTGTTTTGTAGAGTGTTTGAGGGGTCCTTGAGACTGGTTAAGCCTTGGAGTCATGAAAACCATTAAAACCCTTATTTTTAAGAGTGCTTGAGAGGGTTTCTTGGAGCAAAGGGTTAGAGTCCCTATAGATGCAAGGCATTATCAAAATCTAAGGTTTGTAACCATTACCTAAGATTTTCCAAGGTGTTTGGTTGAGTAGCCATTGTTGGAAGGGTATTTCTTTATGAAAATAGGCCTAATTGTGAAGCCAAGAACGAGGTAGGTGTGTTGGAAGTCCATATTGGTCCAAAAGAGTAGCCATTGATTTTTGGGTATGTTGTGTAACCCTGAAAAGGGTATCTTAATCCACATTTTATTTATTAGGTTTTTTGGCAAGATTGAGTGAAAATTGGCCTAAACTAGTTTTGGAGTGCTACAAGGGTAGATTGATGTGTAAGTTGCTAAATGGAGAACCTTGAGTAATTGGCCTCTGAGATTGTGTAGAAACCATTGTATTGACATAGGAAAAGAGATTAGCACCCCACCTCTACATCACATACATTCTACAAGACTGATTGATGATGGGGATTTGATTGCAAATATTGCAACCCCTATAGTTGATAAGGATGAAAGGGATCTACAAGCTATTGATTACCAAATAAGTATAGTCAATTTGAGAAAACAAACACATAATCAACAAATTCCATACTATATTTGGTTGCTACTTCAGCCAAGTCATGAATGGAAAAGGATAAGCAATTCAAGGATGAGCTAAAAGCACAACTTGGATAGATGAAGAAGTTTCTAAAAGAGATCACCTCACTAGCCCCAGAACAACCTAATTCTTTAGAGGTACTTGCTCTCATGAGATAGAAGGAAGTAGATGAATTGAATATTGTGAAAAAGAAGGCTACATGGTTTGACAATTGGTTTAGTTCTTTCAAGGAGGATATCGAGAAGCTCCTAGAAGAAGGATATAAAAAATATGATGAATAATGCACTCTTCTGAAAGAGATAGAAGAGTGTGCAAAGAAATGGTGGGAAGAAGGGGAAAATTACATAAAATTCTTAAGAAGGATGGAAACCATTGATGATACTTCTATGGAAATGTTGATTTAATCATGAATGTTAGGTGATGAGGATTCAAAGTATCTCAAGAAGGATATTAATATAATCACCTTCTGATAAAAAATTCTCATTGAACACTTAATAATTATCCTCAAGGCTCAACAAGACATAAGGGATCATACAGATATATTCGAGGAAGTTGTTACATGGGTCACAACCAAGGATTTACCCCAAAATGGATAGTTGAATTCACTATAGGAAATAAAGGATAATGGGGTAAATGATTAGAACAACTAGTAGAATAAGGTGATGGTTCTAAAGGGACTCTTCTAGATAAGTTGATGACTATTAAGTTTTAGACTCATTGGGTTGTGAAGAAGGTCAACCAACTATGAGAAACTATTGTTGTATTTGTGGGAGAATTTGAACAATCTAAGTTCAAAGTGGAATGGATTGATGGACCTAAGGAAGAGGTTCTTGAGATGTTTTTTAATAACTATGATGAATTTTATGGCTTTCTGAAGGAGACTAGAAAGTGAGGGAGAAATATTCCATTTTAAAAAAGGAATAAGGTCAACAAGTCAATTTCTCCCAGGTGTCCCATTGTCAGGCAATTAACTCTAGATCATTTTTGATAGACCAAGAAAGAAGCACCACTCTTCATACTTCAATAGTTTTGACAAAGTGAAGACTCCAGTTCAACTGGAAGCATTCTTACAATTGTCGAATCTGATTGAGATTTTTGGAGGGAATTTTTAGTATTTTATATTTTTCTATAAGTTGAAAAATTCTTCTCATTGTAAAGGTTGGTAGGTTGAAGCCTAATCTACAACCTTATGTTAAACATTTTACAAATTCTATGGAATTAGTTATATTTCAGAGATTTCTTAGTTTAAAGACGATGTCTATGGATAATGGTTTTCCGTGAACCAGTGGATCTTACTACGTGTAAATGTTTCTTATTTGGTGAAAGTCAATAGAAAAGGCCGAACTTAAAACCATCTGTTGAATTATCCATGAATGGTATTTTCTTATTATTTGTTGATCCACAAAATTCTGTGATGAGTTAATAATGTTTGTTATTAAATTGATTTTGGAGAAAAAAATTATTTGCAAGTAGGTTTGTTAAATTTGCACTGTGAATGGGTATAATTGCATAAATTTTTGTGAGTTATTTCATTCATCCATTTTAGACTTTACAAAATACTTGTTACATAAATTGCATGTTCGAATTTGAGGAAAATGTTTGTTTGTCCCTTTTGACCAGCAAAGACCCCTTGAAAATTATAGTCACTTTAACCATTGGGTGAAACAACATAGTTGTGAACCAACTACCGAGACCTTGGAAGATAGGTGATTTAATATTAACTATTTTTTTTAGGAGAAGTATGATATAAATATTATGCTTAATGTTTTTTGTGTTATTTTGACCATCAACACTTGCATACATTACATTTAGGATTGTGACCAATCTTATTATACATCTATGTATCTAAATAACAATATTGTTAGATTAAATTGTAGTTACATGTAGAATATGATATCTTGTAGATATTACGTCATTGATTGTTATATAATGTGTTTTGACTATCTTGTGTTGCGCAAATACAACTATTTGTATATGCATTGAAAGGTTTCTCCAATAGTTATAAATTATGTAGAAAAATAAATTGGGTAAAATTATTTTCTTATATTTCCAATTTCACTTCATTCTAAGTTATGAGATGAGTATTATGTGGCCCTCTGACTGGATCCAAATCCAATCATTTTGGACTCTTGAGTCATGTGAAATTTTTTAAAACATTTTTGTGTATTTTGCATAGTGTTACTAGATTTTTGGTTGTCCCCTTTCAAAGAACACATCCAATCCCTCTAACAAAGTCAATCGCTTCAAGTTTCCACATTTAATCCTTATTTTTTGAAGTTGTGTCCAGCTCTGATAAAGTTTTTACAACCTTTATCTTGGTTCATGGTCTAATAAGTTTTGCCTAAGTCATCTTTATGCTGACCCTTACTAAGTTTTTGAGTAGTTTTCGAGTCCCAAAGTGGTTTCCATAACTTAGGGATACACTAATGGAATGAAATAAGATTAAGCAAAAATAAGTCCTCTTCAAAACTTTTGTTAGGTTTCCAAAGCTTTTTCAATTCCTAAAAGGGTTTGCAAAACCTAACTCATCTCCATGATTGATTTTCTAAAAGGCTAAGTGTTTCTCCTAAGGGTTCTTTTAGAAAGCCTTAAAAAAAGGGTCTCTAAAAGTATTTCTGAAGTGGGTTGTACATTAAATCGATAGAATGGGTGATGAGTTTATTTAAAAAATTGAAGCGAACCTTGAAAGATTCTTAGAAACCCTACCTAGAGCCTGACATTTATGCATTCTAGCTGATTATCAGCTATTGTTTAAAATCTACTCATAAAAGAAAATAATGATATAAAAAATTAACATATTTGTAGAAATGACATTTAAATACATAATTATTGAGACACACTATATATATAAACAAAAATAATGGCATCACATGCGACATGAAAATACAAAATTGAAAGTACAAAATTATCACATTACAATAATATGAGTTAAAAGCCAAAAAAGTTATATGTATATATTGTATTACAAGCCAAAAATTGGAGTTTTCAACACACAAGTTTTGAACACAAAGAGTGAACATAAGGATCCCAATTACCTCAATCAACTCTTGGAGGTGTTCTATCTGAGTAGAGGAGAAGAGGTTCTCATTGAATTTCACATAATGGGTGAAAGTCTCCATTACGTTGCACTCTAGGTTAGCACAAAGAAGGGAAACCACTTGTTTGGATGGATTATTCCCCAAAGTTATGGCAGTGTAGATTGCATCACCAACCAGACCTATGTGCAGATACTCAAACAAGCTCCCCAAAACATCTTCAACATAGGGAAGATAGATTGGCCTAACTAGGTATTCATTAACCCAAATTCCCCATTCAAACTTCCCAAAAGTGCGATTAACATTATAAAGAAAATGATCTTGTAGTTTTGGGTTATGCACATGCACTTGGGAGAGGAAGTGTTCACCAAATATATTCTTGATTACTCCTTCTTTCATGTTGTTGCAGATGAGGAACACTTATCTGAGTTGGTCTATGACTAGCCTCATCACGAGACTACATTCTACTCCCTCAATAGTGAGGAAGTCACTCTTATTCTCAAAAGTTGTATCATTGGAAATGCTTGACATGTCTGAAATTATAATTATCAATGAAGAAAATGAAGGCACTACAACTAATTTATATAAAAATGGGAGTAAGTGAGTGGAGCTCACTTGAGAAGCAATTAATGAATCAAGGACATTCAAGTTTCTTCCAATTTAATGAACTCAACAAGTGATGTGATATAACTCTATCAAAATGTGCCTTGGAATTGGGAAATCTCTTGTATTTAATCTACCCACATGAATATGCTCCTAGTTGGCATGTCATTAATTGGCAAATTGAGAAGATACAAATTTTTTGAACGAGATGAAGGACACATGGCTCGTCTACAAGGTTGGTATTTTATTTTGTTGTCTTAATCAATCAGAGAATAAGATGTAATCATAACCATTCCTAAAAATTTTCATTAATGCATGTGTCTTAATCATATAGAGCTTTTCTAACCTCCTAAAAAATGCTTATTTGCTAAAGTGGTAGTTACTCTTCACCAAAAATAAATTTTCAAGAAATGGTTGATTGTTATGATTTAAATTTTTTAAATATGCTAGAATCAAATATCAAAGGGGTCTGAATTTTGATCCCCCTTGCACTGTGATGTATGAGTGAGAATCAATTTGAATAAGGATCAATTTGGTAGTTTCTATTACTTTTTGAAGGTGTTTATTGTCTGTGAGCAATAAATTTGAATGAAGTACTTAGAATTTATGAGTTAGTTTATGAGATTTGATAAATTTTAGGATATCCCTTCTCTTTGTGGATGTGGTAATCATGGTGTTTCATTCATATATCTTTAGTGGATGTCAAGATTTCTTTGAGCTGAGCCAATTGGCTTTTAGTACTTTGATCTTTGAGACATACTATTAGTATCTTGCAAACCTAATTTTCAGTTTAGTCAGTAGTTTAAAAGGTGATTTCAATCGCATCTATTCCATGGTTATGGGTTGGTGTTAGTCTTCCTTTTCTACTTTTTGGTTAAAAGCATACCCACAATTTTATTTTAAGTTAAAAAATCTAAATTCATATCAGACAAGGGAGTTCTAACTCTTAAAATTTAGAGGAAGATTACCAATGTAATGGTGATCTCTCAACTATTGGTGATCGATTTGGTCTTTATCTTGAAAAAAATGGAGTCAATTTAAGTTAATGATTTAAAAGAAATTTTTTTCAACCAACAAAATTTTGGTGAATCTACTAGGGAAATCAAATTTAGAAGCTTAAAAGTTATCTTGACATGTGTAACAATGGTTTTACCCCATGAAAATGTTTTCCCTGTATTACAACTTGACTTAGATTGGGTTCATTTTGAGTAGGAGGATATTATCTCTCAACTAAACACACTCACTTGGAGATACCAAAGGAGTGGCGCGAAGTACATGCGAATAATTTTTATTCTTAAAGAGGAAGAAGAACGAGCATAATAGAAAACTAGAAGGGTGGTTGAAAGGTGGATGAAGATATAAATCATGTGGTACCCTCATCCTCGATGTGCCCCAAAACAAAATTAAGATCTTTTTTTGGACAACATACATGGAGAAGTCAACACATGAAGGAAGTTTTTTTAAAAGATTACATCCTTGCATTGGGAGGTTTGTGACTCTATGATTTAAGACTTACTCTTCTTTCATAAGAATCCTTGAGCATACAAGATGTCATCAGTGGTTCCACAACCATGGAGAACTCATTTTAGTCCCCTAGCTCTATCTAAGTACTCACCTCTACCTCCAAGATCAAGAGAACATTTTTAAAAGGTCACTGGGGAGGGAATCTAGAACCTATAATTTTTCATTCAAGCCTTTTTCGTTGCATGTGGGACTCTAAAAAAAACCTTTAGGGTGTTTGATTTGACTTATCTCTGTCTTTTTGTTTTTGATTTGTTTCTTGAGTTTTTTTGCAATTTCTATGTTGTGGTTTTTGCAATAGTTGAAAATAAAGTAAAAATAGAAAGGGGAAAGCATAAAACAAGGAAGACCTATATGCTTATAATTGATTTCAATAAGATATGTCACATACCCATTTTCTAAACATAACTTTCATAATTCCGATTTTATTACAATAGCCTCATTTTGCATAGATTTATAGATGCCTAGCACATAATAGCTCAAAGTTTAAACTATAAATAAAGTAGATCTATGGAAAATAGCTAGAGAAAAAAATTTCGATGAAGAAATATGTCCAAAATCAAAGCACCCTATCTCCTAGCCAACACATCCTTCTAGGATAGTACAACTTGCTCACAGATGAGACACGCGCCAAATTAGAAGTTCCAATTTCCTGCTCAAAATGCTCAGGAAATTGTTGTCAAAGGGATGCCAAAGTTATATTCAATGAAAAGAAGAAGTATGACCATGTAGTCTCAAACCACGAGCTTGGAATGATGAAATATTCAACTCCAATGTGCTAGCTATTTACTCGTAATCTGCAACTAAATAAATTAACAAACTCTTGTTCTATATATGCCATGCAAATCACAAAGACCTTATTTATTCTTCAAATTAATACTCAATTTTATGCTCAAATGTTGATCCCTAAGTGAGAACAATCAAGTAGGAACCTTGGATGATCTTGCATGCCTATAGAACCTATCCTAAGAGAGGCTATCCATCCTCAATTAGCCATGAAAATATACTTGCAGTAGAATCTCACAAAATCATAAAATATTCTGAATAATGAATAATGAGCCAAACCCTTGCCTTAAGGAGAAGGATGCCACTTTTAGGGTTTCAAGCTTTGACAAGGCAAAACAAAATATCTCCTCTTGAAAATCAATGCCACTTTTCCAATAGCTCATATGATTTAATATTAAATCAAATGTCAAAGTGACTTTTCACTTAAATATTTCATAAAGTGACTTATTTCACTTAAATACTTTATAAAGTGACTTAAGATATTCTTTTAATAAAGTCACTTTCACTTTATAACATTAAATCACTAAATCACTCAATAATAGAATAGTATTAAATGATGTGACTTAATAATTCCATAACTCTTGGCCTAGATATCCAAATGACCTCTTGAGAGTATCCCATGACCAAGATCAACTACAAGTGTGCCATCACTAACTAAAAATGTCACTTACTAAAAATAGTAAGTAATAAGGACAAGTCTTGAAACCCCTCAAAAAGATTCCGTAATCCTCTTGTTAGCCTACAAGAACCATAGTAATGGGCTAGCCTCATTCCTTGAGCCACTGGCTAGGAAGGGGACATTACAATCTGCATTTCCCGAAATTGCTTGTCCTCAAGCAATCTCAACTCTGGATGCTACAAAAAGTCCTCAAGCCAACCATCTTGCATCACACCCCTCCATGGAAGTACAACACCTAGATCCTAGGGATACCACTTGCTTCCAGACTCCTGCTACACCAATCTAACTATATCAAGTATGCCACATTGTCCAAGATCAGCCCATAAATTGTGTGCCCTCTAAACATGATCATCCTATAGAAGCAACTCTAAAAAACTACAAGGTTTGTCCTCTTTACTTACAAAAAGAGACACCTCATACCAATTGTCCATCACATGTGTGTGTGCCTTATGCATCATAGTCAAATCAGATGTGAGTGGGCTGAAATTAAAGTCATATGCACATTGAACAATACACACACTATGTAAAGTATCAGTAATCCTTGATAGTAGTCCTAATTCACAACTAGGATCCCAAACCCTATGATTGTTGTCCAATTCCCCACAAGGAACAAAAGGAGCACCATCATCCAACTCAAAGAGTGGACTATCAAAATTCAAATAATCATTATCCTCAAACAATTGAATAACAATAAATGGTACACTATCCTCTTGATAATTTAAATTACCTCTCTTTCAATTTCTAAGGTAATCAACAAAATCATACTCCTCCTGAAAGTGGTCTTGCTCCACTTGTTCAATCTCTTTTCCTTTCCCTCTACTCTTCTTCTCACTGAAGGAGATGACATGTAGATTACCTTCAAACATTCCCCTCAACACATATTTCCTACCATGAATGAAAAATTTCATGTCCATTGTGCGTAGATTGAGGAAAAACTCACCAATTTTATGAAGAAATTTCATGCCTAAGAACACATCCATCTCACCCATGTTGACCACATAATAATCAGCCTAGAATTCATAATCATTTAGCTACAAGGTGAGATTAAGAATCCTCCTCATACAAGTGGGAGTGAAACCATCCACTATTCTCACCCTGAACCCCTAAAAATCCTTTGTTTGAAGTGTGTGCCTAGAAACCAATCCCACATTAATGAATTTATGAGTGGCTCTTGTGTCAAGAAAAGTGATCACATGTTGCCTTCTCAAGACTCCTTTGATTCTAAAATACCCCTTTGTTTGGATACTAGAGAGTTGTTCCATAGGGGATAACTTTGCTAAGTCTTTTCCTAACTCTTTCGATGATCTTCCTATCTTATTGTCCTCCAAATTAGATCATTGTTTAGAATTTTCTAAATCTGATTCATCCACATAGTAGTACTCTAACTGATTCATTTTTGGCTTAAGAGGACACACATTTCCTTTTTCATATGGTCCTTTGCAAGTCAAGCATAGCTTTTTCCTCAATTCTTTAAGGGTCTCATCACCGAGTCTTTGAAACGATCTTCTTTGCTTGATTGTAACTTGTTGTTGGCTCTCATCCTTTGGAGGAGCCAATTTTTCAGGTGGCAACTTCCTTTTTGGTGTAGTAAGATCCATATCTCTCACCTTCTTCATAGCATCTTGTAAAGAAGGTGGATCAAAGGCTTTGATCCAACCATGTAAGGGTTCTACGAGACCCTCACTAAAAAGAACTACCAACCTCCTCTTTGATGTACCCGTGACCATCACAAATATCCTCTGAAACTCTAAAATAAAGGCCTCTAATGTCCCAACTTTCTTAAGCTATTAAAGTTCTTAGAAAGAAACCTCAGGATCGATTCTATCAAATCACTCAATGAGTTTTTTAGTAAACTCGTCATAAGAAAAAATTGGCCTATGACCTAATGCAATCAAACCATGGTACCACCACTGATAAGCTATGCCATCCAGGCGAAAAGTGGTGAACCTGATTGCCTCTTGTTCAGGCATGGGCCTCAAGGAAAGGAAGTTATCTAACTTCTAAACCCAACCATATGTGATGCAATGATTCACTCTATCAAAATATTCCAAATTAATCTTACCCACTGCCTGCTAGAGATCTCTAGTGCCCTATGGTGCTCTAGTATCAAGTCTTCCAACCACCATTTCCCTATGTCTCCTTTGTTTTAGGAATTGGTCAAATGTCAACATATTCCTAATGTCAATAGGTAATGAAGTGTGCTCATCTGGCTGGTCCTAACCTCATTGACCATGTTGGTTAGTTGCTCCAAAGGTCGTTCTTGCTGAACAAAGGCCTCAACCCTCTATGTAAAGGTAGGTTGCAAAGGCCTAGATGTGGTATTGATAGAAATCCTTGGTCTCACTTTAGGCTAAGCATTAGAACTACTAGAATTGTTAGGTTGTCTTGTATGACCAAGATTAGGATATTGGTTCATCTAATGCAAAAAATTGGCCAACATGTTTATCATAGTGTCAAAACTTCTGCTCTCTCCTGACATCTAGGCTAATGTAACTTGAATGCACTTTGTCTCTATCTCCCATGGTGCCTAAAATACTATCACTATCACTGGATAAAATTCTTGTTATTTCTGGTGAATTATGAATGCCTAAAACCTTCGATATGGTTTCTCCCTTTGGCACCTGCAGAGGATGACACAAGTGTGAACCCTTGTGATACGTCTATTATTTATCACTCATGAAATAATCTCACAAGATGACATGATATTATGGTCTTTGATAACATTGAAGTAACCCTCTAGGGTGTTTCATCTGACTTATCTCTGTCTTTTTGTTTCTTATTTGTCTCTTGAGTTTTTTTGCAATTTCTATGTTGGCGTTTTTGCAATAATTGAAAATAATGTAAAAATAGAAAGGGGAAATCATAAAAAAATGAAGACCCAAATGCATATAATTGATTTCATTATGTCACATACCCATTTTTTGAACATAACTTTCATAATTCTGATTTTATTACAACAACCTCATTTTCCATAGATTTATAGACACCTAACACATAATAGCTCAAAGTTAAAGCTAGAAATGAAGTAGATTCCAAAGGTGGATTAAGAAACAAGTCCAAAATCAAAGTGCCCTATCTCCCAACCAACACATTCTTCTAGGACAGTACGACCTGCTCACAGCTGAGACACATGCCAAATTGAAATTTCCAATTTCTTGCTTAGAATGCTCAAAAAATTGTTGTCAAGGGGATGCCAAAGTCATATGCCATGAAAAGAAGAAGTATGACCCTGTAGTCTCGAACCATGAGCCTGGAATGATGAAATATTCAACTCTAATATACTAGTAATCTATAGCTAAATAAATTAACAAACCCTTGTTCTAGATCTACCATGCAAGTCACTAAGACCTGATTTATTCTTCAAAGCAATACTCAGTTTTATGCTCAAATGTTGATCCTTGAGTGAGACCAATCAATTAGGAACCTTGGGCGATCTTGTACACCTATAGAACTTGTTCTAAGAGAGGGTATCCATCCTCAATCAGACATAAAAAAAAACTTGCAGCAATAGTTCACAAAATGATAATATATTCTGAATAATGAATAATGAGCCAAACCCTTGCCTTAAGCAGAAGCATGCCACTTTTAGGGTTTCAGCATTTGACAAGTCAAAAAAAATTCTCCTCTTGAAAATCAATGCCACTTTTCCAATAGCTCATATGATTTAATATTAAATCAAATGTGAAAGTGAATTTTTATTTAAATATTTCATAAAGTGACTTATTTCACTTAAATACTTTATAAAGTGAGTCAAGATATTCTTTTAATAGTCACTTTCACTTTATAACATTAAATCACTAAATCACTTAATAATAGAATATTATTAAATGGCATGACTTAATAATTCCATAGCTCCTGGCTCAGATATCCAAATGACCTCTCGAGAGTATCCCATCACCAAGATCAACTGCAAGTGTTCCATCACTGACTTGAAATATCACTTACTAAAAATAGTAAGTAACAAGGACAAGTCCTAAAACCCCTCAAAAATATTCCTTAATCCTCTTGTTAGCCTACGGGAACTGTAGTAATAAACTAACCCTATTCCTTGATCCATTGTATAGGAAGGGGACATTATAGACTTTGGGCATAATTGAGGAAAATGTGGTTGTACGAATCTTCATGGAATCTCTAGTTGATAAAGCAATAGACTGGTTCTAGTGTGTGGAATAAAAATGTACCATCGGTTGGGACATAATGGATAAATTTTTTATTGAAAGATTTAAACCAGTCATTGATAATGGAATGTTGCTAGGTCACCTCTTTCAAATTCAAAAAGGAGAGCAAGAGAACATGCAATACTTCATTCATAGATTCTCTCAAAACTTGAAATGGATTCCTCATCCTGATATGCCTAATCCATCTAATATATCGACTATCTTCATGGAAGCTCTACACCCTGAGGTGCAATTTCATCTAAAGCATAAAAGGATTTATGAATTTGAAGCCACTAAACTAGAAGCCATTTTAATGTCATAAAATTGCACCTATGACAATTTTCATTTGCACATTTGACCCTTGTATTTATGGTTCCTAGCCAAATTTATGACAAGAACCTTATGAGTTAGAATTTTGTGATTTAAACCTCATAAGGACCAATGATGAAGCTATAATGTTGCAGAATTGCACCCTAGGGAAATTCCACATTTTTTCACTTTGCCTAGCATTTATGACACCTTAGTGAATTAATGAAAAAGCTCCCATGAGTTTGAATTTCACAATTCTGACCCCATGTGGACCAGTGGCAGAACAACAGAAGCCTAATGACACGTTTCTAAAAAATATAGGCCTGTGATGCCTATGCAGCATGCAAACATCTATGCGGCGGTGCTAGCATCCTAGCTATTTTTCATGTTTGAAATAAGGAATCTCAAATCTTGACTCTCTTGACACGGGTCCTAGCAATTAGATTTTGGGTGTAATAGCTCTTTACCACCCTTGAATGCAACAAAATTCCCTCTTTTTCTCTCATTTTGGGGTTTAAGTCATTCAATTAAGCTCTCTCTTAAATTTCATTTTTGAGTTGTCTTCACTCTTGATAGTAGCACTCTCACAAGCGAAGCCATTCCAAACTGAGGTCCCTCCAACAACTACAAATATCAAGCAAGCACTCAATGGAGTTTTTGTGTGCTCCAAAGAGGGTTTAGGCCCCTCGGTGATGCTCTTTCTCACTCTTCTCTACTTTTTTATTTGCTACTTAGTGGTGTAGGTTCTACTCCTGAAGCAGGTTTTGCTTTCACCACACACATTGTCCATTTTGTTTACAATCTTTCCTATTTGGATGTTCATGGAGGTGGGAACACAAAATTGAGGGTCTAGCTGAGGTAGACCCCTATACAACCCCAAGCTTTTCCCCTTATTCTTCTATGTGTAGGTTGCAAAGAAGAACTTGGAGTAAAGACTCAAACATTTGGTTGAAGGTAATTTTTCTCCAATTTCTCCTTGTGCCTTCCTTAAAGTCTCTATTCTTTGTTTGATCATTTTGTTCAGTATACCTTAGATCTGAGTCAATAAGTGAAACCTTATTCTTCCTGTTTGAGCTCCTGAGATTTTTGTTGCTTAGGACTCCAACATGCCATTTGGACGATAGCGCACTACGCTGGCATCCTGAATCTGCACTGACATCCTTTAGCCAAGAGCTCCTCTGTCAAAGGAAAAAATCTAGAAGTTTCACTCTCAGGATCTGAAGTAGTTTTATTTGAGATACAAATTGTGTACATTTATTTATAATCTCTTGATTGTGTTTATGCTGAGGTGGATAATGGTAGTTCGTTCCTTGGTGATCTATTATAACAAAGAGACCCATGTGTATTGAATCCCTCTTATCTCACATTTTGGTGAACCTGACATGAACACATCAGATCTATTCTCACAATTTTTTCATGTCTATTATGATGTTTTCACTAAGGAAGATTTTGATATGTTAGATGATTCTCTAGATGAATTCTTAGAAGAGCCTTCCACTATCTACAAATCTCTAGAGCAAACTTCCTCTCTACAAGCTGAAGAGATAGCAAATGTAGTTGTTGTCTTTGCGGCTCATTCAAGCCCTAATAAACTTTCCATTTACATGAGCTCAACTGACCCATCTTATAGGGAGGATTGTTCTATCTATGGGATTTTATGTTGAGATGATTCATCAGACTTGTACTTGAGGTTCATAAAAGCTATAGACTCCACTTCTTATAATGTTGTTGGGAACACATATAATACAAGAAGAAATAAATAGAACTTGGATCAACAAAATTTTGTTCCCGTGCCTCAAACCACTCAAGTTCCTACTTCTTTACCACTTTCTCAACCAGGCCTTCCTTCAACACCTTAACCTATGATTAAAGCACTAGGTGATTATGATCTTTCCAAGCAACTTTGTGTTACTCTGGCTAAGATCTGACTTTGGGATTTGCTTCAAACTGCTCTGTTTATCAAGAGATGCTTTAGGAAGCCTTGAAAAAGTTCCTTTTTCCTTCCTCCACTATACCTACAGATGTTAATGCACTATTGGCTCATATTAGAGAGGATTCATCAAATATCATGTTCCACCTACAAGAACTCTTGCCTCCGGATGTGCAAAAACAAGTGGACCCCTTTATTTTTATAATTAATATTAATAATAACTGTATTAGGAATACTCTCATTGACACTGGTTCGAACCTCAACGTTTGCAGTATTGACCTACTACTCAAGATTAAAGGTGATTCATATTCTTTAGCTACTTCTTCTTTATACATTCGTGGCTTTGATAATGCTGACTTCCAAGCTCTAGGCATGATAATATTGTTGGCAACACAAGGGAAGACACCTGAGAGGGGGGGTGAATCAGCTGTCACATAAATTGTGCTTATTAAACTTATTCTTAGATCTGATAATTAAGCATTAAAGCATAAACCATCAACACATCAAAAACACACATAACACTAATATTTTTGCATGGAAGACCTTGTTAGGGGAAAAACCACAGTGGAGGTTAATCCACAAGATTATACTCTATTTAAAGTATAGAAAATGGGGAATGTACTTGCATTCAGGCACACTACCTAGAGCTCACTTCTTAAATACAAAAAGGGTTTCTACCTAAAGGAAGACATACTATCTTACAGTCACATTCAAATTAAATCCATCTGAATATTTTAAATTGAGAAAATAGCATCTACTAATGCCTAATTACAATTCCGATTAAGCACATGCACACTTTCACACTTTACTTCTACCTTCGAATGATTTGAACTTTATTCAAACATAGCAATCACACTTCACACACTTCACATCACACACACATCTCACACACTTCAAATGGTATAAACAATCAATTATATATCCACATATAAGGATAACATCATCTTCATGTTGGCTTCAACAAGATATAGAATGAATACAAACTGTTGGCCCAAAACATAAATAATTATCAATGTGAAGTAGCCAAAGTTGGCCAAAACATAGTGAAGACCCAAAATAATATCCTCAAACATGTAACAATTTCAAAAATTATTCCTCAAAGATCCACAACATGCTACAATCACCCTGTCGACCATGAAAATGAAAAACATGAACACACAAGAGAAAATCTTTGATCATGAGCACACCAATCAATGCAAACCAACAATAGATAGAGCATGGTCTAGAAAAATCCACAAGCATCATGAATCATCATAGAAACATTCACATCAACTTAGATTACCAGAATCACATCATCTCCTTTAAGGAACACCAACTACAAAAATAGAACAACTGTCGAAACACAAAAACTCATAACTTGATAAAATCTTCATGCAAACCTCTGAAACTTTTGGTGGATAAAATAGATATACTTGATTACAAACCCTTTAATCCACAACTGATCATCCTTATTAAAATGAACCTCCAACATACTAAACTTCATTACATCATCAACAACCTGTAACTTATTTTATTACAATTTTCTTAATATCCTCGACATATACAGCCTTCAAGACATTAATGCTAATAGTGTTGACATCAATGAAAAACACATATCAGAAAAATCCAACAATCTCCCCCTTTGGCATTGATGGCAACACGTGATGTGAAAAACACCATCAACGCAACTTTCTCTTAACACTTTCCCCCCCTTAGATTTTGACTCTTCTCCCTAGATAATTCATAGTTTTTCAGATGACTCTTCTCCCCCTTTGACATTAATGACAAAGGTACACATTATATTTCTCACAAAATATTTGAACCATATTTCTAAACATCTAACTACTCCCCCTGAGTAGTAGCCACCACAACATCAATCCGGATCAATATATGACTATGAAATGCATAGAATGATGCAAGCCATTGCATCTTAATTTTGATTAGGAGGGGTAGTCACCCCTAGCTTCCCTCTGAGATACTCAAAATTATCCCTAGGAAATGGCTTGGTAAAGATATATATGATCTATTCCTTAGTAGGCACATACTCCAGTCTGACTTCCTTTTCACTCACCTTGTCTCTCAAAAAGTGAAACTTGATAGATAAATGCTTGGTTTTTGAATGCAACACTGAACTCTTTGAAATTTTAATAGCACTTGAATTATCATAGAATATAACAGTAGGTTCATCATGCACAACTCTAATATCTTTCAAAATCTTCTTCATCCATAATACTTGAGTACAACTGTTAGCAACAACAATGTATTCTGCCTCTATAGTAGATAAAGAAATGGCATTCTGCTTCTTACTTATCCATGAAATCAACTTCTTTCCCAAGAAAAATGTTCCACCACTAGTACTCTTTTTGTCATTCACATCTCTTGCCCAATAAACATCAGTAAAAGCACTCAAAGTAAGGTCGTCATCTTTAGGATACCATAGACCAAAAAACAATTGTTCCCTTCAAGTATTTGAAATCCTCTTAATAGTAGTCAAATGAGATTCTTTAGGATCAAATTGAAATCTAGCAACAATGCATATGGAATTCATGATATCAAGTCTAGTTTGAGTCAAATAAATCAATCCACCAATCATGGATCTGTATCTAGTCTTATTTTCCTTAGAAGAACTATCACCTATTATCAAATTACATCTTGTCACCATAGGTGTACCAATTGGCTTTGAATCTTCCATACCAAAATTCTTTAGCAATTCTTTCACATATTTGGACTGAGATATAAAAATGCCTTTATCTAACTATGTGATTTTCAATCCTAGAAATAATTTCATTTCTCCAATCATAGACATTTCAAAATCACTCTACATCTCATTGGAAAAACTCATGCACAATCTATCCTCTCCTCCAAAAATGATATCATCAACAAAGACTTCAACAATCAAATCTTTATCATGATCAATCTTGAAATAAAAGTTACTATCAAAAATACCTTTATTAATTTAGAAAATACTTGTCCAATCTGGCATACCATGCTCTTGGGGCTTTCTTAATTCCATACAATTCTTTATTCAGTTGGAAAACCATGTCTCCCTGATCTATCAATTGAAATCCATCAGGTTGCTCAATATACACTTGTTCATTCAGTTCACCATTTAGAAATGTTGACTTGACATCCATCTGATAAACCTTGAAGTTTTTATAAGTAGCATAGGCAAGAAATAGTCTCATAGCTTCAATCCTAGTAACAGGAGAATTTTTTTCTTCAAATTCAATTCCTTCCATTTGAGAAAATCCTTTACATACCAATCTTGCTTTGTCTCTGATGACTTCACCTTGTTCATTCAGTTTATTCCGAAAAAACCATTTAGTTCCAATTACATTTTTGTCCTTAGGTCTAGGAACAAGAGTCCATGTATCATTCTTCTCAATTTTTTGTAACTCTTCTTTCATTGCTTCCATCTAATGTTCATCTTTTCATGCTTCATTTACATTAATAGGCTCAGTCTTTGAAATCAAACAATACTTTTCTACATTTCTTCTCCTAGTATGAACACCTTTGTTCTTATCAGCAATAATATGATCTTCTGAATGATTTAGTCTTACATACCTTGGATTCTTAAGCTGTTCTTGAACTTTAGGATCTTGTGATATCACTTCTGCACTTTTACCACTTCCTTCCTCTTGGCTTTCCTAATTCACCAGAATGATCTACACTTGATTCTGAGTCTAAATTGAACTAACATTTTGATCATTTGAATCATATCCATAGGTTTTGGATGGTCTAAATATGTCTTCATCAAACTTTACATTAGCACTTTCAACTACTTTCCTCAATCTCTTATTGTAGCACTAATAAGCTTTAATTTTAGTAGAATAACCAAGAAAGATTCCTTCATCACTCCTAGCATCAAACTTTCCTATATCTTCATCTCTTTTAATATAGAATTTACTCCCAAATTTTTTGAAGTATCTAATAGTAGGCTTATGACCAAACCATAGCTCAAAAGGGGTCTTACCAGTATCACCTTTGAGATGTACCCTATTGAGAGTATAAAAAATAGTACTCACAACTTCTCTCCAATAGATATGAGGAACATTTCCTTCCAGCATCATTGTCCTAGCAACATCTAGAACACTCCTATTCTTCCTTTCCACAATTCCATTTTGCTGAGGGGTCCATGGGGTGGATAATTGTATCTTTATTCCATGTTCTTCACAAAAGGAATTAAACTCATCGGAAGTGAATTCACCACCTCTATCTAATCTCATACATTTAATCTTCAGACCTGTCTCTATCTCAACCATAGCCTTGAAAATATTGAATTTCTCTAGAGGTTCATATTTTTCCCCTAAGAAGGTAAGCCACATTAATCTAGAATAATCATCAATGAGTAACATGAAACAATTGTCTCCTTATAAATTTCTAATTCTAGCAGGACCACACAAGTCAATGTGCACAAGCTCCAACACTTCATTTGAACAATACTATTTTGTTCTGAACAAGACTCTAGTTTTCTTCCCTAACTGGCATTCCTTGCATATAGTATTAGTAGGTTTTATCAACTTAGGAAGATCTCTCACTTCCTAAGTAGAAATTATCTTGATAAGTTTGTCAGAGTTTTTATGACACAATCTTCTATGCCACAACTAACTTTCATCAACCTGAGTAATCCAACAACTTTTACTAGCAATACTTAGGTGAAAGATATTACCTTTTGTTTTTGTACCAGATGCAATCACATTTTTAGAATTCCCCAATATTTTACACTTTTCATCCTTGAATTGAAGATTATATCCCTTGTCAACCATCTGTCCATCTCTTAAAATATTATGCTTCAAACCTTCAACATATAGGACATCACTAGTATTATGCTTACAATCAAAAGAAATGGATCCTCTGCCACAGATTACACCAACTTTGTCATCACAAAATATTACAACACCAACATCATGCCTTTCCAGGCTCACAAATTTAATTTTATCACTTGTCATGTGATGAGAGCATCCACTATCAATCACCCATTCATCTTTTTCTTCAATTCTAGCTGCCAGAGCTTTCTCAACATTCATGAAACTAGTAGAATCAACACATATAGGATTACTTTCCTTGATAGCAATAAATACAAACTCATCTTTACTTACATTCCCTTTATAAGATTCATCATCGATCACACCTTCATCAACAAAAAACTAACACTTTCTTTGGAATCTAGGCTTGTTAGATCTCAGCTTAGGAACTCTTTCAGGGCACCTTGAGGCAAAATGACCTATCTTATTGCAAGAAAAACATTTAAGAGGAAATTTCAATTTGTACTTACCTTCTCCTCTAGGTACTCTCTTGACAATAAGTGCTTCAAGCTCATCTAGCTTTCACTCTTCTTCTTCAATCTCTCTCATTTATTCCTCATACTTGAACACCTTTCTAGAAGAAATTTCTCCCGAATCATATCTCTACTTATCTTTTCTGGAGGTAGTAGCTTTGAATGAAAATTCCATCTTAGGAAGAGCATCACCAAACTCACTTAACTCAAAAGAAGTGAGCTTACCAATCAACATGTCTCTGGTTACATTTGTCACAATCAAGATCTCCTCAATAGGAACAACTTTGTGTTTGTATGCAGAAGGCAAGGATCTGAGCACTTTAGCAACAATATTTGATTCTTCTAATGTTCCACCAACACATCTGATATTACACACAAGTTCATTCACTCTCTACATAAAAGAAGTAATGTTCTCATCTTCACCGATATTCAATGTTTCATATTTACCTTTCAGACTCTGCAACTTAGCAATCTTCACATGTGTATCACCTTCATACAAAGTTTCCAAAATTTTCCATATCTCATAAGTAGTCTTCAAGTCCATTACATTTGTCATCTTTGAATCAGTCAAAGCACTCAACAATGCTTCCTTAGCCTTGATATTATAATCAACATCTTTAATCTCAACAAAAGTAGAAGGAGAATTCTGAGGTATGTCATACCTATTCTTTATAATGTTCCAGTAAGATTCACCAATGCATCTCAGATGACACTCTATTCAAGTCTTCCACAAAGAATAATTTGTTCCATCAAATATTAGACTATTATTCTTGTATGTTGCCATCCCGGATCGTCTCAAGCTATTAAAATTCTTCCAATGAACCCACTCTGATACCAATTGTTGGAAACACAAGGGTAGACAATTGAGAGGGGGGGTGAATTAGTTGTCACAAAAATTACACTTATTGAACTTATTCTTAGATCTGATAATTAAGCATGATAGCATAAAACCATCAACACATCAAAAACACACATAACACCAAGATTTTTGCATGGAAAACCTTGTTAGGGGAAAAACCACAGTGGAGGTTAATCCACAAGATTATACTTTGTTAAAAGTATAGAAATTGGAGAATGCACTTGCATTTAGGCACATTGCCTAGAGTTCACTGCTCCAATGCAAAAATGCTTTCTACCTAAAGGAAGACACACTATCTTACAATCACATTTAGATTAAATCCATTTCAATATTTTGAATTGAGAAAATAGCATCTGCTAATGCCTAATTACAGTTCTAATTAAGAACATGAACACTTTCACACTTTACTTTTTCCTTCGAATGATCTGAACTTTATTCAAACATAGCACTCACACTTCACACAATTCACACACTTCACATCACACACACATCTCATGCAGTTCAAATGGTATAAATAATCAGTTATATATATTTGCATCTAAGCATAACATCATCTTCATGTTGTCTTCAATAAGATATAGAATGAATATAAATTGTTAGCCCAAAACATAAATAATTACCAATGTGAATCAGCCAAAGTCGACCACAACATAGTGAAGAACCAGAATAATATCCTCAAACATGAAACACTTTAAAAAATTATTCCTCTAAGATCCACAACAAGCTACAATCACCCTATCGGCCATGAACATGAAAAACATGAAAATGCAAGAGAAAATATTTGATCACGAGCACATCGATCAATGTGAACCAACAACACATATAGAGAACTATCTAGAAAAATCCAAAAGCATCATGAATCACCATAGAAACATTCACATCAACTCAGATTACCAGAATCACATCATCTTCTTTTAGGAACACGAGCTATAGAAACAAAGCAACTGTCGGAACACATAAACTCATAACTCGATCAAATCTTCATGCAAACCTCTGAAAATTTTGGTGGATAAACTAGATAGACTTGAAAACAAACCCTTTAATCTACAACTTCTCATCCTTAATAAATTGAACTCTCTAACATGCTAAACTTCACTACATCATCAACAACCTGTAACTTATTTTATTACAATTTTCTCCATATCCTCGACATATACAACCTTCAAGACATTAATGCGAATAATGTTGACATTAATGAAAACCACATATCAGTAACATCCAAAAAATATTGCCTTTATAGCTAGGTCCCATTACCTTGCCTACTTTGGTTTATGTGATGCCCGGTCCTTTACCTTATAGTATTATTTTGGGGAGACCCTAGATTCATGCTATGGGTTTTGTAACCTCTACTTTACACTATTCCTTAAAGTTTATCGCAAATAATCAAGTGGTCATGGTTAAAGATGATCCAAAAGCTATTCACCTTTATGAGCTAGCAGCTTTTAGTCGATCTTAGGTCATCTCCACTCTTAAGAATTGTATTCCATCCCTAACCACTAATGCCATGGAATGTTCCTTGACAATACCCTCTATGGAAGTTGTCCCTGAAGTGAATGTTATTAGAGATGACCCACCTAAAGCAGAAAATATTAACTCTTCCCCATCTTATTCTTCTTCTTCTTCTCAATCAAATGTTTTCCTTGGTGATGATGGGGGCTCCTTAGAATTCTCTGAAATGTTCATTGTAGAATACAAACTGAGTCACTCTCTATAGAGTTTCCAAATGCTTCTTATGTAAGGATGGACAATGCTCTTGTTAAGGAAGAGAAGTGTGATCCTATCCAGGAGACCATTCCTTCCTCTACTAAGGAGAGTAGTCCCACTCTTGTGAAGGAGGTTAATGTTTGTGAACCAAGCGAAGAGGGTGGAAGCGCTCCTGTGGATGTGTTCAATGTTCATTGGTGGAATAAAACCCCTTATGCAGAGCCACCACCTCCTGAAGTTTTGCAAACTTGTTTTGGTTTTAGATATGAACTCTGTTCTTGGTATGGCTACAAGAAGAAAGGCCCAAGGCGTATTGAGTAAGGAATTCAAGTCCTTATCTAGTTTAAGCCATGAAAGCACTATTTGGGTTTGGGATGCTTTATTGAAAATTCTAAGAAAAAACCTTTGTGGTGTGTTAACATGATTTTGACTGAACCGCTAAGTTTGGTCCATCCTGAATTGATAGAGGATAGGGGTAGGTTGAGAAAATTCCTTTAGATGTATTCTCTTTTGATGAAGCAATTGAGGAATTCCTAGGTTCCTATTCCCCATTGCCTCCCTTCCATCACAAGAGATGATTCCCATATCGCCTGCATAAACAAGCTTACTATGGAGAATTTGTCTCGAGTATTGATGAGGAGGACCCTCTTTCCAATAGTGGTAATGATGTTCCAATATCGTATCCAGAAGATCGTAGTTCTCTTGTTAAACTAGATACTAACAAAATATCTATGGATCCTAAGTCTTTTGAAAAATTAATTAAGATTGGGAAGTACCTTTCTTCAAACAAAGTAGACAAACATTCTAATCTCTTACATTCTCATCTTGATATATTTTCTTGGATGTATGAGTATATTCCTAGTATTGATGAATCTATAGTGGTTCACAATATCATCTTAGGTCTTGAAACCAAGCTAGTTAAGAAGAAAATCTGAAAGATCAATCCTAGGGTGGCATTGATGGTTAAGAATGAGATAAAGAAGGTATTGAAAGAAATATTTATCCATCCAATCGACTACTCCCCTTGGATATAAAATATTGTTTTTGTTAGTAAACTTGATGGTTGTATTCATATATGCATTGAATTTCATGATCTTAATAAGGCTTCTCTTAAGGATGACTTTCCATTTCCTAATATAGATATGATTGTGGATTCGAATGTAGGCCATGCATTTTTATCTTTTATGGATGGCCTCTTGGGTTACAATCAAATTTATATTAATCCAAAAGATCAATACAAGACAACCTTCACTACCTCTTGGGGTACCTTTTGTTATGTGGTGATGCCCTTTGGGTTAAAGAATGTAGAAGCAACTTACCAACAAGTGATGACCCTAATTTTTCATGATTTTATTAATAAGATCTTAGAAGATTTTGTTGATGACATCGTGGAAAATTCTATAACTCATCAAGATCATGTAAAGAACCTAGGTATGTGCAGGATCATCATGGAAAAAATAGGCCCTTAAGTGGTGATAAAAAAATAGAAAATTAGAGTTAGGCAACTTGATGTAAAAAATTGAATAAGTTATTTATATTATTTCAAAAATATGTAAGAATAGAATATTTAGAAAATTGAATGTAGTTTCTAAACTACTAGGATTTAATTTTTTTAAGAACTATTTGGTGAAAATCTGAATTTTCAATGCAGTAGTACTTAAATTTTAGGGAAAAAATAAGAAGTAGGTGTATGTATGACCATCCTAGCCACAATAAAATGATAATTATTTGTTATGATATTTTAGATATAAGTAGAGGACTCATGTCCCAATGTGAGGCATATTTTTTTGTAATTTGTTTCCAAGTAAATAATTAATTATGAATTTTTTATTACAACGTTTAAAAAATGTAAAAACTCATATGTCTGACCACCTTAACTTGGTCAAAACTTCATGAAATTCAATTTTTTTTTTAGTCCTATAGTATGTGAAGCATAGAATGTGACACATGTTTTAGATTGAAAAAATATGATACTATTTGAAAGCTATATATTTTTTTCAATCAACCTATCAATCAAGACTTTAGTCATAATTCAAATAGAAAATGAAAAATAATTATTTATTAAATTCAATGTAAAGCATAATTTATACTAGTGGAAAGTTGAGAATCTCCTTTAAAAACCATTTTCATTTCATCAATTTTGGGTAAAAAAAATTCATCAGCCGCATGGGCCATCATATCACTTACATATCACCACTTTTTGTCACATCATGATCCTACACATACCCACCTTCATCTTATTTTTGAAAGGATTTGGCTCTATAAGATGAGATTCAATCCCCTTAAGTGTGTCTTTGGTGTGGATGCCAACAAAATTTTGGGATTTATAGTTTCTCATCGTGGAATCGAAGTCGACACAAATAAAATTGACACAAATAAAATTGACACCATTGTTAACATTCCTCCACCTAGGAACATTACTGAGTTGCAAAGTTTAGAAGGTAAGATTCAGGAAATTCAAAGATTTATATCTCAATTGGTTGATCATACCCTTCCTTTCACTCATCTGTTGAAGAAAGATATTCGCTTCATATGGGATGAAGAGTGCTAGAAATATTTTGAGTCAATCAAAGCCTATTTGGCCAATCCTCCTATATTGATGTTGGCTATGAAGGGTAAACCCTTTTTGCTTTACCTCACAACATCACCATATACTTTGGCAGCTTTGTTGGCTCAGTATGATGATGCCAGGAAAGAGAGTGGTCTACTACATTAGCTATGTTCTAGTGGATTATGAAACCTGTTACTCCTCCATGGAGAAATAATGCCTTGCTCTTGTATTTTCTACACAGATGTTAAGGTACTATCTTCTCCATGGTGAAACACATGTCATTGTAAAGATTGGCCTTTTGAAGCATCTATTCTCTAGTGTTGACCTTGCTGGGAGGTTAGTGAAATGGATTATGTTGCTTTCTGAGTTTGATATAAATTTCATTACTTAGAAGTCAATAAAGGGTCAAGCTATTGCGAAATAATTGGAAGATGCTCCCTCATCCTGCTCCTTCCCAGGTCTAGACTTGTTCCCTAATGAGAACATTTTTGTGATTGATTATGACCTTGAATGGAAGATGTATTTCGATGGGTCAAGGTGTTAGACTGGCTTCGGAGTAGGTGTGGTTTTAATATCCCCCAAAGGTGAAAAGGTCCCTCTATTCTTTTGATTGGATTTTCCTTGCACCAATAACATCATTGAGTATGAAGCTCTCATTGCTGGCTTATGTGCCATGATTGCATTAAGAATCAAGAATCTCTGCATACTGGGTGATTTTAAGCCTATTATGAATCAGATTACGAGAACATATCAAGCTAATAAACGTAATTCGTATCGATATCGAGACCTTTCTTTATCCTTTCTTAATTTGATCTCTTCTTTCATAATAAAAGTATCACTAGGAGGGAGAATAGACATGCCGATGCCATGGAAAGCACAACTTCCTTGGTACTATCAGAGGAGGATACGAAAGAATACCATTTCATGGTTCAAGTTCTTTGGTCTCTAGCCATTTCTGATCAACCTGAGCCCAATTCCCTTGTGTGTTATAACATAGACTCA
This sequence comes from Sequoiadendron giganteum, assembly GCA_007115665.2. NCBI lineage: Eukaryota > Viridiplantae > Streptophyta > Pinopsida > Cupressales > Cupressaceae > Sequoiadendron > Sequoiadendron giganteum. The sequence goes on from CM021100.1 coordinate 965,505,048, forward strand.
GGAGAATGGTTCTATAATATCTATAACTACCTAAAGACTGGAAGATTTCCCAATGATGTACAACTATCTTATTCATGTACCCACACAAGAGTTACAAAACTAGACCTCTCCTTGGCCATTCACAAAATGGGGGTTGGATATTATTGGAAAAATATCACCTCCTTCTTCCAAAGGACATACCTTTATCATCATTGCTATAGAATACATCACAAATTGGGTTGAAGCTATCCTACTTCAATCTATGAACACTGAAGTCATCTGTAGATTTCTTTAAGAAAAAATTATTTATCATTTTGGATTACCTGTTACACTTGTCTCTGAAAATGGCATGCCTTTCAAGAACAAGGAAGTAAATCAATTCTTAGAAAAGTTCCACATTCAACATAGATTTCCTACACCATACTATCCACAATCTAATGGCCAAGTGGAAGCATCTAGCAAGACTCTTGAGCTCATTCTTCATAAAACAGTTAATAGACATGGTAAGGATTGGCATATTCAATTAACATATGGTTTGTGGGCCTATCACAAAAAAATTCGTACGATGATGAGAATGATGCCTTACAACCTTGTATGAAGGTGTCGAAGCTATCTTACCTTTAGAGTTGGAAATTCCATCTTTGCGAGTTTCCCTTAAAGGGTTAATTGATGATGAAACTTATCGAGATAATCGCTTGCATTAGCTAGAGATGCTCAATGGGCACCAATTACGAGCCCTTGACCATATTAAATCTTATCAGCGATTATTATCCAGATAGTATAATCAAAATGTGCTTCCTAGGAATTTTAAGCTGGGAGATCTGGTTCTTTATGAAAATAAGAGAAATGTAAATGTGTCGCTTGATTAAAGAGGTAAATTTAGTCCTAATTGGTTGGGATCTTACATTGTTATGTTTGTGTATGGTTTGGGTGCCTATGGACTATATTCTATGGATGGGACACCTTTAAAAGATCCCGTTAATGTGTTGTATCTTTGTTAATACTATGTGTAGTGTCTAGTGTGTTACACGTGTGATGTTCACTCTTTAAGGGTAGTAGCACTGCATATGTTGGCATTATTCATTAACACAATGTAAAAAAAAATTGTGTTATGATATGACCATGTGTGTGTGCGTGTAATATACATACATATGTCTTGCTATGCTATGTATCCATGCATTACATTACATCTTTTAAGGCAGTTAGATCATTATTGTGTTTAATTAACATACATTAATGTGTGTTCATTAAAACATGATAGAATATAATGTAGAAATACATCCATATAAGCATATAACATCCATTGCATCAACATACATGAAAGTAAAGAAGCATACACATCAAAATACATAATGTAGAAACAAGTATATATATATCAAATTTCATGTACATGTATTGGGCCACTACTATCAAAAATGAGTGGCTAATATATATATGTCTATACAAAAGATCTACAATATATATGTATAATTGCAAAACTGATGTACAAAATGGAAGATCCCTATGGCCATGATGCATGGCTCCTGGAGCCCTCTAGCTCTGGCAATTGGTGCTATGGTCTAGGGAAAGGCTGCATAATGGTCATGGACCTAGATCAATGGGAGCATGATGCAGACAAAGGTATCTACATCCCCCTAATCTCTCCCTGTAGGGAGCATATCATGAACCATGCCTATGTCATCTCCCACTACATCTATTGAACATCTATCGAGATCATGGTTTCTGACTACCCATCAAGATCATCAAGGTGACTCTGAAGGGTATCATGCACCCACTTCATGACATCGACCCTCATCACAGCCGTGTCTCACTCATCAAGCACCATCTATAGTTCCCTTGACAACTAGTCCTACTGCCCCCAAAGAGTTGTCACCTTTGTAGTCAGTTGCACTATCTCCACTCACTGCTCCTCATAAGTGGTCCTTAGACACACTACCAGCTCAAAAAGTGGGTATGTCACCCCATAAAAATGGTCAGTAAGCCTCAAGAACTATCCCCTAAATAGGCACATCAAGGGCCACCTTTGATATGCACTAATCCATCAACTCAATCCATCCTTGTGCATCTTCTACAACCACAAAGAGAAAGAGTGAAATTAGTATCACATGACATATGTATAATCATAAAAAAAGAGAACTTAAATTATTGAAATATGAAAAACATTATCAATATACTTAGGTGTTCTGGCTACCATGTGGGATCAAGGTGAGGAGAAATACTGGGACCTATGCCACTGACATTGGTAGCTGCTCCTAGTGCTACCAAGGCCACCACCACTATGACAGTAGGTGGTGACACCGACGAGATGAGGGTAATTGGTGGAGGGTCTGACCTCCTTCACCATTGTGTCAACCTCTGCAATGCTACCTCCTCCTCCTATGGTATCTCCTCCTTAGCCTTCTACCATCCTCTCCATCTATCCTATGGTTTTGGTAGTGTCACATCCCCCTGTGGGCCCAAATCCCCTCTGAGGGCAGCCTCACTGAACATTGGATGATGATGGTGTCTATTCCATCACCCTCTAAAATCTGTAGCAATGTCAAAATTATCTACTGGTGCCATACATAATAGATCCTGGTCAGGCTCATCATCATTTGAAGGGACAAAATTGGTGATGGTAGGGCGGGGATAGTCTCTCAGTCTCATTGCACTCCTAAACACTCGAGTATATGTGGGAACAATAGGAGGAATGGTTTGTACACATCCATGTTGTTGCATGACTTGACTCCAATAGTATGGTATAATAATATGGTCATGATGACCTACAAGAAAATGATCCTGCTATAGGTTCTTGGGATACCTACTATCATCTACCCATCTAAAGTAGTGATAGGGTCTCCATCTTACCCGATCTAGAGCAAGTGTATCGAATTGCAAGCATCAAAACTATAGATTCCCATGTCTCCATTTCCTTGTGACATCATACCAGTGGGCCATGGGGACATGGTATGACCATCACTAGGTAAAATCAACTGGCCTCATGCACATAATGTGGGAAAAATCCCACAACTGCAAAAGTGTACACATTGTGAGGCTACAATATTCATAATGAACATACCACCCTAGCTCCTAGTATAGGTGCACTAGCATGCTACACCCCTAGGAAAAAACTATTTGATGCTCTACCATATCACAAATAGTATGGATGAGGCCCCCATGTAGATGAGAGCCTCACCCATCTATCATGACCTAAAAATCCATGGTCATGACCATCACTCAGTGCAACAGGGGTGAAGTGGTCCACACCTAGTCATACTAATGCATGTATATATGACATGTGTCGTTGCCACCATCTATTCATGTCAAGCAATACAAGAATCCCTTTGACCACTCCTTTGATGATCAGGTATCATCAATGTCCAACTACCATATGCGGATGGGTAGTATGAGAATCCAATACATGTCCTCCAATGTAATTTTCATCTCCTCAATAGGAAATTGGAAAGATGATGTGGTAGCATCCCATCGCTCCATCAGGGTTGTCAACATCCTCTTATGGTAGCACATCTATGGCATGGTGAATGCATGCCAGAGACTGACCAACTATAGATGTGTGGCCTCATCATTACTAAGATGATCCCTCTGCTCATGAACTAGATGATAAGATCACCCTTTGAGATGCTCCCAAATTTCAGGATAGTCTTGCAAAAAAGTGGAAAAAAATCAATGTTAGAACATGGAATTTCAATCTGAAAAAAAGAATTTCCCTAAGACTTTTGCATGCCATGTATATGTACCAATCAGCCATTGATGCCCCAAGGAAGCTAGTGTTATATTATGGCTTCTAGTTTTGTCATTGATGGAAACCTAAGTCATTCATCTGGTCCAAAGTTTAGTATTGGTTCATACCGACAAATAAAATGAAGAATAGGGTATCTAGTTAAAGGTAAAGATGTCAATCTGTATACTTCACCAGAATATTATTTTGAGTTGTGGATCTCAGAGAAAGGTATTTTTATGTTTGTACTATCTTATTCAAGATGTATCAAGGTGTGCATTTATTGGTGTACGATCTAGGAGATTCAGTGCATTGATTTTCTGATTATCAGTTCTAAAAGGCTGACTTGGTAGATATAGACATTGCAGATATCTAAGGAGTAATTGGTTAAATTTTATTATGTTCGAACATGTTTAATTACATCCCTATTATTCTATGGTTGACTATGGGTGGTGCACATTAAGAATTAGTTGAGGATTCAACCAACAATTGAAAAGTATTCTATGTTTTATAAAAGTTGACATATGAATGATCAAATCTTTGGTAGCAGATATATATAAGAGATCGGTTGTATCATTTTGGAGATGTGAAGTATGCTAGTATGTGATGAAAAATTTAGAAGGATAGTAATGCAAAATCATCTGTACATGGATTTATGATGTGAAATGTAGAGAAAAATAGGGCAAAAAAGAGCGAAGTGCAGAATCAGACAGAAGGTCCAAAATATGAATTGTAACCTCACATAAGAAGATGCTATTACTTCAGTTCAAACCTTTAGATGGTCTTAATATAAACATTTTTTAAGGCAGCGAGCCTTTCTTTTTGAGCAGTGAGCTCTAGGCAATGAGCCTGAATGCAAGTGCATTCCCTTTTTGTAAAACTTATATTTGAGTACTCAAATTGTGGATTGAACTCCACAGTAGTTTTTCCCCTAACAAGGTTTCCATGTAAAAAGCCTTGTGTTATGGTGTTATGGATTATTTCTTTGAATTTTTGCATCTTTTCTTTAGTTTAATGTGGAAATAGTTTAAATATCAGTTTAATAAAGTTCAAATTTACAGAACACTAATTCACCCCCCCTCCCAGTGTTCCCTTGAGTCCAAAAATTGGTATCAAATCTTAGTTCATCAGAAGAAGTTTAGTAGCTTGAGGTGGATCTTGGAATGTAGTGGAATCTAATAGTCTTCAGTAGTAGCTTTTGGTGGCACTTGATGACCTTGATCAATGTAAAGTAGAAGTCAGGGAATTGAGAGTGAATCTTAAAGATGTTGAGAAATTCATTTAGACATTGAAGGATATGATTGTTAAATCCACAGAGAGGAGAAAGGATCTCTATGATCAGATCAAGTAAAAATAGAGAAGCATGGATGATGTTTATCTGAATCAAACCTTGAAGGAAATAACTTAAGAATGTGAAAAGCTTTCCAGAGACAATGCTACTCTAAAACATGAGATGGAATCCATGGTGATGAAGCTAACTAAGGAGATTGAAGAAAGGAAGAAGAATGAGGAGAACCTTTCTCAGTCCTTAAAAGAAAAATTTGATGAATGCAAAAGAGTAAATGGAGAATCAATTCAGTTGGAGAGTGAACTACAACAATCTAGAAACAATGAAGAAGAACTTGAAAAATAGATTGTTATTCTCAGGAATAAACTTACTACTACAAATGAATACAAGGAAAATTTTAAGATTATCTCAACTAAGCTTGATGAGCTGACTCAAAATCAGAAGAGTGGAAATGACAAGCAAGGTATTGGATATGAAAAAGGAGAAATCTCTGGATCTAAACAAAAGAATTTTAGGCAAGGTAACCAGATGAAAAAAGGTGGAAGGTATCCGGTAAGAAAACCTAATACTCAAAATTTTAATGGATACTATTTTGCTCACAATAAATTTGATCATATGGTAACTCAATGTCGAAGTAAAATGCAATCAAGAGATTCATCATTTTTTGGTCAGTGGTTCAATTGCAAAAAGTTTGGTCATAAGACAATTGAATGCAGAAATGTGTCAAACTACTATGCCAGTACAAGGAATGTTGAATGTTATACCTATGGAAGATTTGGGCATATTTATAATCAATGTAGATCAATAAAAAATCAATGGAATGATTGGTTTGGACAAGGAAATACTATGTGCTACAATTGCAACAAATATGGTCACATTGCAAGATTCTGTAAAAACAAAAATGTGGATAGAAGAGGTCCGATGTACCAAGGAAGAAACACACAGAATGACAATAAAGAAAAAAGAAAAATGATTGTGGATAAAATAATAGATCAGATGAAGAAGACATGGGTAAGGAAGAACAAGTCTGATGCTAGAAATGGTTTTGCATTGGAACCTGCTTCCAGTAATTCCTCTGAAAAATGATCTCAGGCCATTGGCCTAGGGGAACTTTTTCAAGAAAATAATTTCCCCCCTATCCGTAGTTGGTTCTGAAACACAAATGATTGTCAAAGGGAGTATGAATGATCTATAGAGGTTTTGGAAAAAATTCGCAAGGAAATTCAAGAAATCATAGGTCTGTGAAAGAATTTTTTTCTCTTTGTCTGAGAAAGCAGGGTATACGAAAAACCTAGGGAAAATAATTTTATTACAAGTGTGCAAGCTATAATAGGAAAGTTGAAACTATCATTTGTCACTTTTCATCTAAGAAGAGAAGAAGTAGAGCACCCGGTAACATAATTTCAAAGGAGCGAAGTTAATTCGATGATGAATCTCAAAATCCATCAGGTATTTCAGTTGTTTTTGGAATTTCCCATATAATTTGATGTGCAGTTGTACAGAAGGAAAAATAGAACAAATCAAAGGGTCAATCAATTTAGATGAATAAAATAGTGGAAATATTAGGGCTGTGAGAATTTTTTTATCGCTCGATGAATTGAAGTGGTTGAGAGAAGCCAAACACAAGAATTTGGACATTTGGAATGAGTTTCCCTATTTTGAGAACACATAAATCATTAAACTCATTCTGAGAAGGTTGAATAATGACACTTTGATTATGGAAAAACCCTACATCATTTCAAAGGAAATAATTGGAAATTTGACGGGATTATGTGAAGTTGGGGATATACCAAAAAAGAAATCCATCCAGAATAAAGAACTTGAAACCCTAATTGGAGTCATTGGAGATCAAAGGGCACTGATAATCTTGACAATCAAAAACCCTGTGACAAGGTACATTGTGCATGAATTATCATATAAAATATTTTTCAAAAACAAAGAAGGAGAAACCTCAGTTGGTGCATTTTACATCTCTCACAAAATGATAATGGAAGGCCAATAATTTGACCTATGTAGACTGCTAAAGGATCAACTAATGGAGAATGTGCAATTAACAAAAGAGACAAATTACCCTTTCAGGTTTGGTACTCTGGTCATATGTCTGGTAATTTACTTTCTGAATTCTTTACTGATGAAAAACAATGTGGTGTGGAAAGTAAATGAACTGGTGTGCAAACAAATCTACACACACTCTAAGAGCTTGGCTAACTGGGATCAAGAATTTGGAAATTTCTTTAAGAGTTTACTTGGAAAGTGTGGCTCAATCGGTATTTCTCTTCCGGTAAGGACACTTGAAGTTGATTCCTCTTTCGATGAGATGGAAATAAAGAAGAAAAGAGAAAAGGAAACCATTGTTTGTACTCTTCCAGAATGCAAGATTCCTAAAATTGAAGGAAAAGGAAAGGAACAAGAAATTATGGATGTCACCAAATGAGGACCCATAGGGAAATGAACTAGAATTAGATGAACCAGAACAAGAAAAGGAAATGTTAGAAGCAAGTGAAGAAGAAGATGACCTGACAAAGAAGAAGCTACTACAACTTATTCACAAGGAAGGTGGAATGCAACAAATTGCCAAATTATGGTCTATCAGACCCTCATATGATCAGGATATGATTCTAAGTGTTCTAAGTGCTCATATTGTGCACAGTCAGATTAAATTTGAGAGTTTACAGAATATCTTACCAGAAGAAATGATTGAATGCATAAAAGAAACAACGGACTTTGAGTCTCAAGACAAAGAAGAAGGTGAATTTATCTCACATTTGAAGGGGTAGTTTAGGCTATCACTGACGAAGTTGAAAAATCAAATGAATGAGTTGAGGAAATGCATAAGTGCAGATAAGAACATCTATAAATATTGCATCTGTTGGCCTCATGTAGTTGGGAAATAGAAAGAGAAGTTGGAGCAAATTGAAACAGAGTTAAATGGGATTGGAATTTTTTTTGATATGTTTCAAGATCAGGATGGCACAATCAAGAAAAGGATTTAAGAGCTATAGTCTGAGCACAAAAAAGTTCAATTCACTAAAAAAAAACTTGTGGACTCCTTTTGGAAAGTAAAGGACTTAACTGAATGCAGGCTGGTATAGATGGTTGAGATAATGAGGAAAGGTGAGAATTTAGAGGAAGTGATCACAATTCTGAAATCCCTCATCGAGATTGTCAACAAGAAATTTAAGAATAAAAAATGATCATAATCATTGGGATTGAAATTGAAGCTTCGAAGAAATTTCTTTCAGAGATGAAAGAAAATCACAAGATAATTTTCTAACTCAAGTAGCAGTTCTTTCTTTTAAAAATTTTGAATCAGTTTTGAAGTTTTTGTCATATTTCAAAAGAAGGGATTGAACACATGTTTTTTCTTTGAATTGTTGGCATATGTCTTCTAATTTTTGTCATTGATGTCAAAGGGGGAGAGAGAGCAGTGAAAAATGCCTCATCAATCTTAGGGGGAGCTATGTTTTGAAATTTTGAAGTTTGGCAGTGTACTCATATTGGTCTTGACACTTAGTAATTTTTCACTAGGTGTTGCCATCAATGCCAAAGGAGGAGATTGTTGGCTTATGGATTCTAGTGTTTTAATTGATGGGAACCTAAGTCATTCATCTATTCCATAGTTTAGTATTGGTTCATACCGAAAAATAGAATGAAGAACAAGGTATCCGATTAAAGGTAAAGATGTCGATTTGTATACTTCACCGGACTATTATTTTGAGTTGTGTATCTCAAAGAAAGGTATGTTGATGTGTGTACTATCTTATTCAATATGTATCAAGGTGAAAATTTACTGGTGTACGATCTATGAGATCTAATGCATTGATTTTCTGGTTATCAGTTCTAAAAGGCCGACTTGGGGGATATAGTTGTTGCAAATATCTAAGAAGTAATTGTTTAAATGTTTTTATGTTCGAACATGTTTTCTTAGATCCCTATTATGCTATGGCCAACTATGGGTGGTGCACATTAATAATTAGTTGAGGATTTAGCCGACAATTAAATAGTATTCTATGTTTTATAAAATCTGACATATGAATGATCAAATATTTGGTAGTGAATATATATAAGAGAACGGTTGTATAATTTTGGAGATGTGAATGTGTCAGATGCAAATTATGCTAGTATGTGATGTGAAATTCAAAAGGTTAGTAATGTGAAATCATTTATACATGGATTTATGATGTGAATTGTAGAGCAGAATAAAGCAGAGCAAAGTGAAGTGCAAAATTAGACAGAAGGTCTAGAATCTGATCTATGAGCCTAATTAGAACTGTAGCCTAGCATAAGAAGATGCTATTACTTCAGTTAAAACCTTCAGATGGTCTTAATATGAACATTTTTTAAGGTAGCAAGCCTTTATTTTTTAGCAGTGAGCTCTAGGTAGTGAGCCTAAATGCAAGTGCATTCCCTTTTTGTAAAACTTATATTTGAGTACTCAAATTGTGGATTGACCTCCACCATGGTTTTTCCCCTAACAGGATTTCTATGTAAAAATCCTTGTGTTATCGTGTTGTGGATGATTTCTTTGAATTTTTGCATCTTTTCTTTGGTTTAATGTGGAAATAGTTTAAATATCAGTTTAATAAATTTTAGATTTGCAAAACATTGATTCACCCACCCTCTCAGTGTTCCCTTGAGTCCAATAGCCAACATGTCCTATGGATGACAACGCAGAGATGGGACTTTAGCGTGGAATCTAGAAAATATTGTGTCTTTTGGATGACAACACTGAAAAAAGATGCCTATGTAGCTAGATGTGGAAAAAATTGCTAAAAACATGCTAAAATTCATAAAAAATGAGGTTTCGCAACCTACCTAGTCCACCTCATAACCCTTGGAAATGCCATCCCTTAGTTTCTCCAATATAGGTGCCTTCTACTCTCTCTTGCTTGGAATTTTGCTAACTTTTCTCTCACAAATGTCAATAATTTCCTCATAGTGAATAGGTAAAATGACTCTTCTAGGGGTCCACCTAGGCATATATAGGCCCCCTCGGAGCCCATTTTTCTTGGAGTTTGTGGCTCCCTAATTTCTCCTGAATTTACCCGGCCTAACTAGGGGAAAACTCAGGAGGGGGCATATAGTGACCTCTTGATCATATTTTTTCTTCCGAATCACCAAATTTTTCTTGATCATTCTTCTCATCATTGTAGCTTCTTCTGACTTTTGAAGCTGACTTAAATTTGAGTTTTGCAGACTAAAGTTTTTTGCAATTTTTCACATCCACTTTGTCATTATTTTTTGAGCTCAGTTGCTGGGGCCACCTTTGGTACTAGTTAGCTCTACCTCAATGGTCCATTTTCTTGGCATGCAAATCCATAAAATTTAAAATTGAGATAAAAAAATTCTTCTCTACTTTAGTGTGGCTAATTTTTCCCAAAATTGAGCCCACTAAAGTCGGGGTTAAATATAATGTCACAAAATTACACCCTAGGGATATTCCACATTTTGGCATTTTGCCTAGCATTAATGACAAAAATCCCATGAGTCAGATTTTGACAAATTTCACCCCATGTGGACTAGTGGCAGAACAACAAAAGCCTAATGACATGTTTCTTAAAAATCTAGGCCTCATACGCCTGTGCAATGCATAGACATCTGCATGGCGCACTAGTGTCCTGATAGTTTTTCGAGTTTGAAATAAGGAATCTTGAATCTTGACTCTATCAACATGTGTCCTAGTAGTCACATTTTAGGTGTAACAACTCTTTTACACCCTTGCATGCAACAAAATTACTCTTTTTCTCTCATTTGGGGTTCAAGTCATTCAATTTAGCTCTCTCTTCACTTTCATTCTTGAGTTCTCTTCCCTCTTGATAGAAACACTCTCACAAGTGAAGCCATGTTGGACTAAGGTCCCTCCAGTAGCTACAACTCTCAAGAAAGCACACAACAACACATCTATGTGCTTTAGAGAGGTTATAGGCCCATGGGTAATGCTCTCTCTCACTCTTCTCTACTTTTTTATTTTCTACTTAGTGGTGTGGTTTCTACTCCTGAAGTGGGTCTCTCTTTCACCACATACTTTGTCCATTTCGTTTACAATCCTTTCCTATTTGACTATCTATGGAGGAAGGAAAACCAAAATGGGGGCTTGACTGAGGTAGACCCCTATACAACCTCAACCTTTCCCCCTTGTTCTTCTATGTGTAGGTTGTAAAGTGGAGCTTGGAGTGAAGACTCGAATGCTCAATTAAAGGTAAGTTTTCTCCAAGTTCTCCTTGTACCTTCCCTAAAGTCTCTATTCTTTGTTTGATCATTTTGTTCAATAGACCTTAGATCTGAGTCAAGAAGTGAAACCTTATTCTTCCTGTTTGAGCTCCTGAGCTTTCTATTGCTTAGGACACTAGCGTGCCATTTGGATAACAATGATTTGTGTTGGTGTCCTGAATCTACATTGACATCCTTTAGCTAAGAGCTAATTTGTCCGAGGCAGAAATCTAGAAGTTTCACTCTCTTGGGATTTGAAGTAGTTTTCTTTGAGATACAACTTGTGCACATTTCTTTACAATATCTTCATTCTATTTATGTTGAAGTGGATAAGGGTAGTTCCCATGTTGTTTGAATAAGTGAACTAATTAGGAAGTAAACTAACACACCAATAAAACATTAGATTGAAAGAAAATAATTAAAAAGGTAAAACAAAATTCTAAATAACAACGACTTCTTGAAATTTGTCCCATTGTCCTCTATCTCCAAGGATTTGATTAAAGTTACTGGCTCTCAATTGTGTAAGAAGCAACTTGTTGAAATGACAACTTAGGAGAACAAGATTGATTGAAAATGCATGTCCATTGCTAATGATTTAAGCTATGAAATTGAAGAACTAAAATGCTATGATATTGCTAAAATGTTGATATTTTGATTCAAATGCAACTATAGTAACTGCATATGAAATCTAGGATGAAATATACTTACGAAAAGGCTATATTTATAGATTTTTGGAGGCAAGAATCTAGTTGGTGGAGATTAACGGTTGAAATTCAAACCTATCAAGATGAACGGTGTCAGATTCTAGAAGTTGAGAGAAAGGTGGAAGGTTGAGAGAAAAATGGAGAATGTTTTCAACCCACGAAAATATCTTCATTCAAAAATGGAGATAAACATGCTCTTTGTCTTTTCATTAATTGAAAAGTTAGTTGAAAATTGAGGATAAATGCCAATTAAATAAATAAATTTACTTAATTTCTTGTGACATGTGCAAATGAAAGCTTCCGTAATTAAATAATTAATATTTAATTATGTGAGAGGTGAAAAAGATGAGTAATTAAATATTTACAATATTTAATTAAGTGAGGTGAAAAAAAAGATATTAAATATAAAATATTTAATTTAAATGTGAAGTGAAGAATGAATATTCCATTGTTTGAATTTAAATGTTCAAACTTAGAAATAGAATGATAATCAAATAAATAAATTATAAAATTTATTTAATTTAATTAAGAGGAATAATAGCAATAATTAAATAAACTTATTTATTTAATCAAACTAGAAGATTTAGAAAAATGAACGATATGTAACTCAGATTTTTTGGAATTATGGATGCTAAAGCTGCACAAGATTAAACATCAATTCTAATCTAAATAAAACAACAAAGAATGATAAGCAAGCATAATTAATCTAAACTAATAAAAACTAGAATGATCTCACCGAATATGCAAATACTTCCTCGATTGATCTCAATTGCCCTTCTCCATCTTGTTGTATTGTTATTCTTGCCCTCAGATATTTGTGTGTTTGAATGCAAGCATAACTTTGTCAAATGTCTCAGAAAAATATTGAAGATTGTTTCTCTTCTCAAAAGTGTATGATTTCGGGAGAGGAGGAATAATGATAATGACAAGCCAATTTATAGATTTTGTGTTTTCAAATGATCGGCTTAGATTGAAAGAGAGATCGACGGATGAGATTGATGAATTCCATGCGATGTGAGTTTTGTCTCAGATAGAACATGAGTTAGAACATGAGTCAGAAAAGACTAAAAATAGAAGGTCTTAATCTTCAGTTAAGAATCTTCGAAAATAGAAGAAATAGACTTTGAATGTCAAAGACAAAGTCAGAACTCGAAGATGAGGAATTCGAATGCATAATTAAATTAATTAATTAAATAAAAGATATTTAATTAATAAATGCATACATGCATATAAGTTAGAAATAGTTAATCGACTAGTTGTGATGAAGAGTTTTCTTGTAGAGATAAATTGGTGTTGAATTCATAAATAACTTGAAGAACTAAAAATAGATCTCGAGTCAGAAGGTGAGTGAATGACTTAGATAACTGAATGATAGAGGAATGTGACATAAATAATTAAATGTTAATTTAATTCAACATTCGAGCATAGAAGATTTAATTAAATAAATAAAATAATTTATTTAATTTAACTTTCGAAAAGGGTGGAATTGATTAATTAAATAATAAATATTTAATTACAGTTGAAAAGGGTGTTAAATGAATAATTAAATAAAGATATTTAATTATAGTTGACATATGATAAAAGGGGTAATTAAATAATAAATTATTTAATTGAAAGATGATTTAATAAGTTAGTGACATAATTAAATAAATATGATCTATTTAATTAATCAAGTTGAATAAAGATTAATGATGAATTAATGAATTAATTAAAAAGAGATATTTAATTAATAGAGGAAATATGTGTTAGAAAATTTAATTAAATAATTGACATTATTTAATCATGACCATGGACTATAGAAAATTATGTTGAATGTGTACTCGCAGGCCTAGACCAATTTTCGGTGCCTACACGATATAAATAAATAATTAAATTTATTTATATGTAGATGACTTTAGAATATTAATTAAATAATTCATATTTAATTAATTAACATGTTTGATTAATCATGACCATTTTTAGATGTGTACAGTTCCTTCCCTGGTGATCTCTTGAGAACGAAGAGACTCATGTGCAACGAATCCCTCTTATCTCATAGAAGCAACAACATTTATTTACCCCATTTCTTATGAAATGATGAGTTGGATGCCTGCATGATGCATGGATGTCCATGCGACACACTAGCATCCCTGTACTTTTCTAAGTTCAAATGAGAAATCTTGGAATTTTTAACCCACGACATATGTCCCTATGATTGATTTTTGAAAGTAACGACTCCTCCCACCCATTGAATTGAACAAAAACCTTTCTTTTCACTCTCATTTTCAAGGTGTGTGCAAGAAGTTGAGTCCACATTTTTGCCAAAAAGTGGAAGTTTTTCCCCTGATTTTAAAAAAAAATCACATTTGACCTTAAAATTTGAAGTGCTTAAAGATGAAATCTTGAAAGAGGTCACTAATCATAAAATATAGTACTTGGAGTCTAGTTTCCAAATATGTAATTTATTTCAATATCGAGATGATACAAATTGATTTTCAATAGGCATTTCTAAAAACCATTATTTAGAAGTCATTTTTTTTTTACCATACCATGCACGTGTATGCCATCCATATTTAGACCTAAATAATCATATTTTTCTAAATCCTTTTGGGAAAATATTTTTAACTCATTTAAGCACATTTTCGATATTATTTTGTAATTTTTATTGAATTATTTTGTTAATTTTTAATGGCCACATTTGTTAATTTCGAAAAAATGTTGTGTACGTCATGCATAAGATTACCTAAACTTATCATTTTTTGATTTTTTCTTTTCAAATCGAAAAGAATAATCTAAAGTACATTTTCGTGTAACTTGTTGTACAAAAAAATATTTTAATAAAAAGATATTAAAATACTAACAACCTTGATATTTCAAGTTTATGGACTAGTTTCATCATAAATTAATTGAAAAATAGAAAAATTAATCTAATTGTAAAAAAAATTACATATTTAAAATCTACACTGTCTCATCTATATTGGGTTTTAATTTTTCCAAAAAATTCTACAAAAAAGGCTCTTCAAACATATGTCCAAAGTCACTATTTTTTGTGACATTGACATGACCTTTAAATTATAGGTCAAACTAGGTCTAAAGCTGAGGTTTGGGTCCCCAAACCTTTTTCGAACTGAAAAACAAAGCACAAACCTGACCAAAAATTCATATTTTAAAAAATGGGATCCCATTTCATAAAAAAAGAATTTTTTTATGATTTTCAAAATGAGATTCCGTTTTGAAAAAGTTTCCAAAATGGAAAGTTACCAAAATGGATTTTTCAAAATGGGATCGCATTTTGAAAGTTGCTAAAAATGAAAAGTTTCCAAAAATGGAAAGTTTCCAAAAATGAAAAGTTTCCAAAAACGGAAAGTTTCCAAAATGGGATCTCATTTTGAAAAGTTGCCAAAAATGGAAAATTTTCAAAACGGGATCTCATTTTGAAAATTTGCCAAAAATGAAAAGTTTTAAAAATAGGATCCTGATTTAAAAAAAATGAGATCTCGAGTTTTAAAAAAGGGGATCCCATTCTAGATTTAGGATTGAGACCCTAAACCTAAACAGGATCTTGTTTATTAAAAATGGGATCTTGTTTTGTTGAACCTGATTTCAAGATTTTTGCTAAGGTAAAAACTTCCACGTTTCATGGACTCAACTTCATGCATCTACCCCTCATTCATTCTATCACTCTCTGATTCTAACTCTTTTCTCTTTCTCTTCTATTCCCTTGATCTAGTCTCTACAACAAAGCTCTGCTAGTTTGAAGATCCTCTAATAGCTAAAGCTCTCTTTCAAGCACTCAAAATTGTGTCTACCAAGACAAGATGGGGCCATAGACTATTGGTAACTCTCTTTACTCTTGTCTATTTTCTATCATACTCTCTATTATGTCTTATCTTGTGATACAAGCTCTCCTCCCAAGTAGATGCAGGAAACGTTGAGAGTGACAAAGTCAAAGACACGTTAACTAGATCATCTAAAAATAATTATAACCTCTATTTCCCTTTTCATTATTGGAAATCTAAAACAATTAAACTTACTTCCCTTTACTGAATATAGAGAATTAAATCCTTTAAGATAATCATGAGGAAGATACTACTTTTGGATATACTAAATCCATATCTTTTTCATAATCCAATCATAATGATTCAATTAATCTAAATAGAAATTAATAAATAACATAATTGATTGCAGGAAACGTAGATGCAGGAAACGTTGAGAGTGGGGGTATGTGAGGCTGGACGCAGCTAGAACCCACTAATCACCATTGTGTGATGACTATCTCTTGGAGACTGATCACCTTACACAACAAGAGACAGGTCATTGTGGTCTTGTTTGGATGGTCTCACTTTATGTATGACTTAACACCATCAAGCCACTGGTTTGATGTTAGATTTAGTTGAGTTGGTTTATGTTCTTGATTCATGAAATTCTTCTATCATAGATAGGTATGTTATTTTCTGGTGTCCAAATGGACCCTTGTGTAGTCTTGTGATGGTTGTTGGTGTTGTGTATTGGTACATATGTGTATTGTGTATGATAATCCATAGTTATGTGTTTTTAGAGAATTGGTTGGTGGTTGTTTCACCATGTTGTCTTGGTTAGATTTATAGTGTATTTGGCTGAGTTGTTTACGCCACGGGTTGTCGTTGTTTATGTGTTGAGGTATGGAGTGGTTCAGTTTGGAACCCTTGGTTACGTGTGATTATATGGGGTTTGCTCTATGAGTTTTTGCAGGCTTCCAGGAGTAAGCCTAATCTTTGGGGGGGAGAATGTAATACCCCTCTGTTTTGCTTCTGGTTCAAGTTGCTTTATGTTATGTGTGGTTGCAGTTACTTTGATACTTGATACATTTTGTTATGATGTTGTGTAATGCCCTGCCAAGTAACCTTAAAAGAAGTCGCAATTAGCATCATAAGTGAACCAATTTTTTTTTTATAAAGTACATTTAACATACACATTCACTTACTGGTTAACAACAACCTCTAAGGCTACAAGGTTAGGATTACTTAAACCCACACATACATATTACATATAACCATAGCCTTATGAACTTTATGAAATAACCATCATACATCATAAGAATACCACATAACATAATAAGATAATCAACCAAAATACAATCTCATAAACATTATCTTAAACCAATAGTTACAACACTCATTCCCAGAATGAGGTAATAGTACTCAAGGTTACAATTACAAACTTCCAACTCATAAACATAAGAGGGATAAAGTATCATATACAAACTGAAATATTACAATGCAAGAAATTACAACAATAACCGTGAGTTGTCCATCTAGATGTCTCGCCATGAAGTACTGAAGATAGATGGGGACCCAACGGTTTTGGTGCATGTTCTACCCTACCAATGTGGTACCCGAAGGCCCACCCCCCATGCTAGGAGATAGTAACAAAGTAATATGGACAAAAATTCTACTACCTCTAACCAAAGGCAGACTCCTACTGACTCAAACTGACATAACCAAATAAATGTCATCAATAAGTACAAATCTAGTTCAACTCAAGTACAACACAAGTACAAATCAAACATCACTGACATAGGTCACATTGCTTCCAGACATAAAGTAAATCAAGTATGTTCAAATAACCATACACATAAAATAATTAACAATAGTTGTCCTAGATAGAGTGTCATTGCAAGGTTTGTCATGAGATCTCCTCTGGGAATTCTTCATAGGCTCCGACACAAGTAATCCTGGTGGCCTCAACCGAATCTCGGCACTCATACTCACTCATGCGGAATCAACTACCTCTCACAAGAACAAGATAGTTGATCTTGCCATTCCAGGCCTTCTCACTCATCCCAAGTCTAAATGAGCCCTTGTGTCTATGAGTGAGGATTAAATTATCTTGATTAGTGTGAACTACATCCTAATCATCTAAGTACATTAATTTAATTATCACTTGATTAACTCACTTTTGAAGGTTACCTAATTTACCACTTTGGGCTCCGGCCCCTATCAAAAGCCACTCTTCTAATGGACAATGTACTCACAACCAATCACTAAGGGAAACACAAGTTCATACAAACTAGGCATCATAACCACTCCAACACCAAGAGGATACAAATAATAGAAACTCACTCCAAACATCTTGGAGGAAACAATTACATAGTCCACTCCTTTCACAGGAGGCAACAAGATGAAACCACATCACAAGGTCACTCTATACAAGGAGACACAGATCCCATAATCCGCTCCTAAACCAAGGAGGTGCAAACATCCCTGTTCATGAAAACCAGGTAAAACTGAAAAGATGCCATGCACTACCCAAAGGAAAATAACTGGATGGCATAAAGATTCAACAATCCTTATCCTCTAACTTCTTCTGGAAGACTTATAATTTAGGACTAACACTAAATCCCAAAACCTACAATGCAACTTGACGACATTGCAACAAAACATTCAAGTCATCAATCAAATCTAATATTTGGATTTCCTAAATCCATACTCATTCAATAGGTAGTGTTGACAAATTCAAACACACGATAACTAGATCATCTAAAATAATCATAACCCCTATTTCCCCTTTCATTATTAGAAATCTAAAACAATTAAACTTACTTCCCTTTACTGAATACAACGAATTAAATCTTTTAAGATAAGCATGAGGAAGATACTACTTTTGGATTTACTAAATCCATATCTCTTTCATAATCCAATCACAATGATTCAATTAATCTAAATAGAAATTAATAAATAAAATAATTGATTGCCTCATCAATAAAATAACTTCTTAATTTACTTTTAAATCGACACAAATCCATGCAAGTAAACTCTTTCCATTTCCTAACCAAATCTTACGTCTATTCAATTTTCTATTTGAAACATTCAATCACTTTAATATAATAACATATTGTTTCTCTATCCATTTTCCATATACACTAATCAATCCATTTTTTAAATCTCTATTCAATAATATATTGCATGCATCTCATTAAAATAAAATACGATAATGAATTTTACACTTAATATATATATATATATATGTTCCATATTATATAGACACCAAATATATATATTAATAAATTTAATTACATATATTCTTTAATATTCCATTCACAATGACTAGATTACTCTATGAAACTAAATAAAACATAATAACTATTTGCCTTTTTCAATATAGTTAGTTCCTAAATTTACTTCTAATGCAACCTAACACTATTGCAAACAATCTTTTCAATTTTCTATCCGGAGTCTGTCTCTTCAACTATCCATTTAAAACATGCAATTTCATCAATGTATAAAAATATCTTTTGGCTTATCTATTTGACCACGAATTCATATTGTTTCTAATTAAATCTCATTAATTAAAACAAACATTTAAATATAAATATTTCTATAATTCTTCAATATATTTAAATATCTTTTTCCTTATCAATTTTGACCATACATTCAAAACTTATCTTTTAAATTCTTCATGCAAAGCTAAATTACACGCACTTAAATAAAACAAGGTAAATACTGATTGAAAATACTCATGGATATATATATATATATATACATTTCAATATATTTTCTTCAATCATATTAACAAAATAAACATTTTTTTTTAAATCAAGCAATTACTTCTATTAAAAAATATCTTTCTCTCTACATTTTCTACACATACTAATCATTTCTTTTAAAACACTAATAATACTCAATTTGCAACCAACAGAATAAAATAAGATAAAATATTATTTATTTTCTCAAATGGATATATACCTTCAATATATATATACTAAATATAAATTAATATATTTAAATATATTTAATCATTAACATATCTTCTATTCTTTACTGAATATCAAATTGTTTAATTCAAAATAAAATATCCCTTATCATTAATTTTCCAAAATATATATATATTTTTCCAATTAAATCAAATTAATAATTGGACCTTTTACACATGAATTTAAATTTCACAATTAAATTTTAAATTATGCATTCTTTAAATCAAATATATACCTCCTTCAATTAAAGTTTAACATGTCATTTTAAAATAAACAATAATTTCCCATACATTTATAATTTTAATTCCACTAATCTAATATACAAATTTTATTTAAAATAATATAAATAAATATATTATTTTAATATTATCAATTATAATATAAAATATTATTAAATAATATTTTAATATTATAATAACAATACATAAAATATTAATATTTATAAATATCAATTTATTATTATTTTATTTTCAGAGCAGCCATGGGAAAATAACTTAATAGTAGTTTCATGTTTCAGGCATAACTCAAAAACTACGATCTGGGTATTTGCGAGTTTTCTATAGGGATAAGAAAATTTCAAAATGCAAAAACCCTTTAAATTTCCTGAACACCTAGTTTGTGAAAGTGAAGTTATAGGTGACGCAACCAGACCATTTTACCATAAAAATATAACTATACTGTAGATTTTAAAATCCGTTTTTTGATAATAAACAGAAGGTTTCATTTTCTAAAAACATTCTAAATGCATTGTTCAATCTCTATGTTTGATTTCAATAAAAAAAAAATCGATTTCCCCAAATAATTTAAATTCAACTGAGGTTTTTCACAATTTTCACTCAAGAATTTTCACAAGCAAAGGCTGTAAATTTATTTAATTGTTTTCTTCTAATATCAAATTTATTTTCTAAAACAGATTTAACAAACAAAACTTTAATCACTACTATTTAAAAAAAAACAATCAAGGACAATAAAATACAAAGAGGAAAACCTGGTACAAGAAGCTACAGGAAGAGATAAATTTCTGATGCAAGCCTCCTCCAAATATTTCTTGAATTTTCTTCAATCCTCCAATGAATCCAATCCAAAATCCAACAAATGCAAACAATCTTTCTTTCAATCAATTCTACAATCAAACTTTCTTTAAACCCTTGTGCAAATTTTTCCAAAATTTCTTCCTTGCTATAAAATGTATTTTTTTCCTAAAACTCTTTCTGCTGCCCTAAAATTAAACATGTATTCTTTATAAATCAAAAATACCTAATACAACCCTAATTCACATTACATGCAAATTAGATATTTCAATTTCAATTTTTACAACCCTAATTCACACTATATGCAAATTAGATATTTATATTTAAATTTCAATTTCAATTTCAATTTCACTTTTTGAAAAACCACTTTCAATTTAAAATGCAATTTGAAATAATAAATTAATTTCCAAAGCTGCAACCAATTTCCCAAATAAACATTTAATTACAATTTCTAATTTAATTCCCACACGTTGGAATTAAATTCAAAAATTAATTTTAATTCTTTTATTTCCTTTCATTCTCTTGCATCACGTTTATTTAATTATTTAATAACTAAATTCAACCCCTTGGATCAAATTTAATTAATTAAATAAACTAAATATAATTAATTAATTTAAATATAAACTTTTATCCACATTACATTATTTAAATTAAATAACCATCAACATGATTAAATGCAATTATTCTAAATATCTATTTCCAAATCAAGAATTCTTCAGAATTAAATAACATCAAAGCAAGACAGACAATGACTCGACACACACAAATGACAACACACTAAGGCTAGGGTGTAAACTTGACACATGTTACCTAGCTACTATCTCCCGTTCAACTTAACTGTTCGATCGACACGCTCAAACCTATGAAACCAGGTGGACTCGATGTCATGTACCTGCAATCCTGCAACCAAGTAAACACATCATACAATATATCCAACATATAATACACACCGTGAAGAAGGAGTTATGGATTCGTAGTGCGCTCGCAAGCGAGTGATGTGAAACCGTCCTCTTCACCAATACACTCATTGAAACTGACACTTCCATCATAATCCAGTAATCTCATAATAACATTTCATGTTAACTCTACAACATCATTAATCCATAATGCATGTGAAACAAAATCAGATAACTACATCCCACAATAATAGTTGTCACTCAATAGTAATGATCAAAACATCATAACAAAATGTATTCAGTATCAGAGTAATTGCAGCCAAACATAGCATAAAGCAACTTGAACAAGAATCAAAATGGAGGGGTATTACAAAAGCTCTCTTGCAAGCACTCAAAATTGTGTCTACCAAGACAAGATGGGGCCATAGACTATTGGTAACTCTCTTTACTCTTGTCTATTTTCCATCATACTCTCTATTATGTCTTATCTTGTGATACAAGCACTCCTCCTAAGTGGGGTTTAATTTTATCACCTTGTGTCTTATCTTATGATATAGGTTCTCCTCTCGAGTGGGGTTTGCTTTTATCACTTTGTGTCTACTTTACTTTGTGTCTATTATTATCTCTATCTATTTGGCAGTCTATGGAGGTGAGAACACCAAAATGGGGTTTGATAGTGACAAGCCCCAAAATTTCTCCAACATTTTTTTCTCGTTTACCCTATGTGTAGGTTGTTCATGTAGAGCTTAGAGGAAGGCTTCAAAGCACAAGACCCTCTGTAAGTGGGTACTCTACCTTCCTTGTCCTTTATCAATATTTCTTGCTTTATGTTAGCTTGATATATTAAATAGACCTTAGATCTGAATCAATTAGTAGTTCCTTTGTAATTTTGTTTGAGGGTTGTTGAACACCTAGAATACTAAGGGGGGGTTGAATAATTATTCTCTTAAGCCATCCAAATATTAAACATCTAATTACTGATGCATATTCAACTATAGTAAGGAAAGGAAGCATGAAAACATCCACAACATCACATAACACATTCACAACAAGATTTTTATGTGGAAAACTTAAAATGGGAAAAACCATGGTGAGGGTTAGCTCACAATATATTATAACCAGTTATATTATATTACAAAAATGCTCACTGTAGGTGGACTCACTATCCACAAAGAATAATATAGAATAAATATGGGGGCTCACAACCTATTTAAACTATTACAAATGCATCTACATTATGTAGGAATATAGTTTTAATGAAGCACAAAAACAATCTTCGCATTGATTTTGATTCAACACTCTAAAATTTTCTTCATTGACACAACTTAGATCTTCAACTTCACACTTCTCTGCTCAAATTATCATCACACACAATACATTTCACATCTCTATATCTTCAAAATATCAAAAATAATCTAGCATATATATCGACATTAAGTGTAACATCAATTAGGTTAGCCTAATTTGATGTAACACCAAAATGTAATTTGTCAGCTCCAAAACACTTCATCCATATTACACACCATAATTTAAAATTCAAAACTCCATAAGATAGGTTAGAATCAGCATAAAATAGATCCCACATAAGATAAAAATGCATATTTATCCTTCACACAACATTAAGCATGTTAGGTTGGTACAACGTAAGACCTAAAGAAAAAATCATCAACTATACATCCACATCACAACATGTGGAACTCAAAACTTGATGCCATTTGGAAAAAATCTATTGAAATCTAACAACCTATCCTTAAAAATACAAGGAAAAAAATTCATCTAAAAAAGAGTGTGAAATCTCGCAATCAACTGTATTGTACAAAAAATGATTGTGAAATGCCAATCCAGACTCTATTCCTCATATCTCTAAATTTTTTTGTCTAATCAAGATGAAATCCATGATTTAGGTGCATCTAACATCCACCAAATTAATGTTGGGAATCACATAGTGATATTTTTATTTGTGGAGTGATGTAGATCCAAAAACTGACGCACTATAACACTGAATTGACATATTTGACAGTCAAATTTATACACAACTTAACTTTTTGGACCAACTCAACTTGCACAAATGTCTTCCATAGTAACTCCAAAAACCTATTAGGCCTAATCAAAATAGTCCATAACAATTTTGTCATCAATGACAACACTATAATACATCATTATATACAATCCATGCTCAAGTTTCCAAACAACATCATCAATGATAGTCTTCCTCAAACTTCCAACAATCTCCCCCTTTTGCATTGATGGTAACATGCCAAGAACTCCAAAAATATTCTCCCCTTTGACACCAAGGGCAAACGAAACCTATATAAACTATTCTGACTCTTATCGAAACTCCCCCTAAATTATATACAATTTGAAAGCAATGAATTGACTCTCCCTAAGTCATGTACTAGAGAAAAATCTCAAAAGGGTACTTTGAAAATTTCTCTATAAGGTCCACATATATACAAAGAATCTGAACTAAAATAGGAAAAATGCATAAAATCATAAACAACGGGTCAACTGAAGGTGGTTGACACCTATAACTTCTTTAACTGATCTTCCTAAGCCTTCCTTCCATCTTCCCATTCATACTTGGCTTATGCAAGCAACTTGTTCTACATTTCAAGTTCCAATAGAAGTTCTTCTCCCTCTTTTAGAGTAGCAAGTACTAGATTCATATTCTTGGCTTTATCAAAACTAAGAAGAGCTATAGAAAAAAAATGCAAGTTTGGGATTGACTAGATCCCTTACCTCTCCAAACTACATAATAATATGTTCTTTTTGTGCCTACAGTTGGAAGAAATTCTTGTGAATATCTTCAATATTTCTCCTTGTTATATCAGTGAGGTCAACAACTAGGTCATATATATTCGAGGTGACATTAATATGAGACTCAATAGGGTCCATATCCTTCTTTATGCTTTATGTGGCTCTAGTCCACTTCATGCCATACTACAATAGTATCTTAGCCTCATCAACACACCCTTCAACATCCTTCAACAACTCATAAAATTTCTTATGTGTAAAGGCACATTTATCTATCATTTCCATCATCCTTTTTTAATTCATTATTTTCTCCACTTCTTTCTTAGATTCTTCCTTTAATCCAAATGAATATGACTTAAAGGAATCAATTAGCAGTTTAAAATTCTCCATACCAGATAAAGTGGTGGCGACATTTGATCTCGATATGATTTCATAAAAAATCTTTGGCTGCATTATCCATTAACTTTTCACTCTTTTGATGAGTTTCTATGATCTCTTTCCTCATAGATGCATGGAATGTGTCTCCTAGTTTTAAATTTTGAATATGAGAGATCCTATCCAAATCAACACTTCCTTGTTGCATCATCAACTACAACAGCTATGAGGAAACAATTGGTTGAAAGCTAGGTTGTATTTTCAATAGGTTCTTTAGAGGATCTTTAGAGGAACTAAAAGATTCACCAAGATTCTTTGTTGCTTCTATGTCCTTTCCCTTATCCTCTATAGCCTTTATGGAGTCAACTATGTCATACTTTTCTACATCTCCAAATACAAGATTTTTTTTTTCTTCATCTTCCTCTTTATCATCTTCTTCTTTCTCATCATTTGTCTTCACTTCATCTTTATTTTCTTGATCCACTTCCACATCTTCATTATCATCCTTATTAATTTTCTTTGTGTTTACCAGAGGAAAAGTTTCATCGTTTCATACTAGAGGAGGAGAAGTAACATCTTGTTTTACCAAAGTAGGATCAATAATTTCCTTTGTAATGTCTTCTCCGATCATTGGATCTTCATCATTTTATTTTTCCATGTCCTCCACTTTTAGAGGAGTGTTATCCTATGTAGCTTCTTCATTAGTATTTTTCTCATTTTGAGCATCATTTTTCTGCACTTCTTCTATATTTTGTTCTAGATCACTGGTTTCAACATTCACCTCTTCTTCAACTAGTAGAGTCAGTACTAGCTTTTGCACAATATCTTATTCTTTATCATTGATCTCTTTTCTAAAACTCTCCAATTCACCTTTTTATTTTTGCATAATGATTCTAACTCTTTGTTAGATTCTCATCTCCTTACCATGTATAGTAGCCAATGTGGATCTATCATCTTTAGAGAGTGGAGCACCAACTCTTTCCAAGGATTCATCTTTTAGCCTTTCATGCTCTTGCATTGCCTCTTGTCTTCTTTTCATCAAAATATTCCATACCTAATCATGAGGAATAGCCTTCTTGATATTTTTCATCTCAACTTCAAGCACAAAAATGTATTTGATTATGGCCTCAATGATGGTGGCCTTATCCACCTCATCTACATCTTTATACAAGGTATTGTCTCCTTCAACATCTCATTTTGTAAAATTCTATTAAATAGTGCCTCAAGTTTCATCAATGAATGAGGCGTTTCTAGTTCAAATTGTTTCTATTTTTTTCTTTACACCGAAGAACTCTTCACTTCTGCAATATTTTTCTTCTTTGGTGAATCCTTCTTGGCTTCCTTCTTCTTCTCCCTTATATGAATTTTGAATGCTTCTTTTTCCTTTTCTATTTCCTCTTCAATCTTAGTATCAATTATGTCAACCCTTCTCCTTTTGGTTCTTGATTCAATTTGTGAAGAATCACTTCTTCTTCTAACCAGTGAGGGTACATCTTCTTCCAACTCTTCCTATTTTTCAACAACGTTTATCCCAATATCATTCTCTCTTGTAGATTTTTGTTTCATTCTTTTCTTGGCTAGGGCAGCAGGGGGTGTAGTAGTGGTGGTCTTATTTTTCCTTGCCCTAGTGGCATGCACAATCAAAGGGGTTTTTCCCTTATTGGAGGACTAGTGGTTGCCTTTATTTTCTCTCCTATAGCAGGTAAAGCTCTAGAGGACTTTTGTACAGATGGTGGAGTGGTAGCTATTCTACCCTATCTCCTTGAGCTACCTAAAGCCTTTCCAACACCCATATCTGATTTGGCTCTCTCTCTAACATACCACAGTTTCTAATTTGAAATGACACATTCTTGTTCATATATATTAACCATGGCATCAACATTCTTCCTAATCTATGGCTATTTTTATTTCATATGGACTTCCATGGATTTTTATTTAAAATTACCATACCTTGGATTTGTAGTGTCCTTAGGAATTTTCAACAAGATATCTGAATAGCCATTCACATATGCCTCTGTCACATCATAACTAAACTCTGGAATCCAAAAAGATCTTGATTCCACTACCTCCATAATGTAGTGATCTATAGAAACCAGGAATGTGATATCATCTTTGTATTTTTCCACAATACTCTTTGGAATTATCTCTCTCATGCATTCTTTCCTAAAATACTATGAAGAAAGTAGTAAGGGCATCATCTTGTGCATTTATATCTCCAAGGCTCCTCATATAATATGCAATTTGGTGTGCAATAGGCCTTCCACTTACCCATTTAACCTTTCCAGTTATGGGTACACTTCTAAAAAGTAGAAAAGTAAACACATGACCAATGTGTCATACTTAAACACATACTTCTTCTTGGTCTTCTTTAGGTTTTCAATTAATTGTTAACTTAGAAACTCATAGAGGTCATAGTATACACCATTCTCCACCATCTCATGTGCCATATGGATTTTGGTGGCAAAAATAGAGTCATTCCTATTGGTGTAATAAATTTTGTAGCCAATAACCATAACAACATACCTAACTGCTGGATTTTTAATAAGATTCACTACAAGGTCTCTCTGATCAAATGTTGCACCTATTTTCTCCATCACCTCTTTGTTTTTAATAGACTTTAGAATGGGGATGGATGCGATGGAGCATAAATCGGTGACCTCTCTTATCACTTCCCTTGTACTCATGTGATGCATATTATTCCACATGAACTAATCATGAATTCTACTCAAGACCATTCTAATCCATTTTTTATCATAAAATAATTTGGGGAACCAATACCACACATCTAGTTTCTTTTCAAATAGGTTTTTGTATTCTAGTTTTAGGGAAAAATCCTCAAAAGTTAATTCATTTTTCCATACATCACTTAACTTGTTGAGGGAATGCTCTTCAAATTTTCCATGAATATATGCCCTAATATCCTTTTTCGGTAAAACCCCATACAAAATGTGTGAGAAATAACTTAGTGGGTCATCTTCTATGGATTGTGCAGGGTAATATACAGAGTTTAGGTTGTGGTTTCTTTGTGTCCTCTATAAATTTTGGTGTAGCCATTGCAATATATAACCAAACTGATTTCAAACAAATATTTATGAGAACTAGGGTATGCAAGATTCATGAAATACCTTTTTACTTCATTCATTGAACTAGGGTTTTAGTGCTCTAAATCTCAACTCACTTTATGCACTTCAAATTTTCTTCTCACAACTCTTCTCCTCTTTGAATGATTGTGTGAATTGAATTTTTCTTATAACTTCTCGATTTCACCTAATTTTGCATTGAATGCTTCAACACATAAAACTGGCAACACTTAAACTATATGCACAATTAGTTTCTAAAGCTCTACAAACTTCCACATCGACATATTTTCTTCTACAATCTTTACCAATAGATCAAGAATGTTGATCTTCATCTCATATCTTTGTGCTATAGTCTCAACACCTCTTTTTTGGTGAGGGATGAAAGATATCCAGTAAATCTCCCCCTAAGCCATAACTCTTGGCTTAGTTTCCAAAGGAAACATATACACTATAGTATGGTACAAATTCTCTTTTGTCTTATATCTCTTCCTTATTTCTCCAAATATTTTCCATTTCTTTCTTTGCTTCAACTAGATCAACCTTTTTGATTGGTCCATTCCTCTTTATTAGACTATCTTTCCTTTTATTTATGCTTTTATGAAAATTAGTAATATGTCCAGCTCTACTAAAATTGTGACATACAATATTCCTTCCATTCATTCTAGATCTACATTGATTAGCTTTGTGTCTAAATCCATAACATGTATAACAATAAATAATGAAAGGTTGAATCATTCTACCATTGTTATATGCATTCACCATTTGAATTTTGCATTCACTTTCTCTATGTCAAAATTTCTTGCATGTAAAGCATTGATCAGTAAAGGGTGAAACATTTTGATTCATTCTACTTCTACATTCCATGCTCTATGTCCAAATTTATTACAAGAGTAACAAAAACCATTGAAAGATGGGTACCTTTGAGAATTTGGTTGTTCGACTAGACGTCTTCTAGCATCATTTCTTTGATTTCAGATCTTGTCATTATTCTTCTTGTCTTCAATATTCTCTAGTTCATTGGTCTTATCTTTTGCATTAGGGGTCTGATCTGATTTTGAGCTTTCACCTTTTTCAAATCCCAAGCCACCTTTATCTTTGGATTTTTTCTAACCTAAAATCATCTCATCAAGGATTATAGAACTTTCCTTGAATTTTTCTTCATGACTTCTTGATTTCTCCAGATCAGATCTCAAATTTACCACTTCTTGTTCAAGCCTTATGCATTCATCATATTTTCTTTTCACCATTGCATTCAGGCATTCCTCAACTCTTTTCTTTTCTTCAATGTGCACTTTTAGTCTAGTGATGTTTTCATTTTCTTGTTTCAACTGTTCACTGAATTCCTTATGCCTTTCTATAAACCTCTTGATTTTCTCTCTCAATTTCTTGATGCATTCATTTTATTCTTTGATATTTTCCTTCAGATCTTTGTTCTCACCTTCAATTTTATCTAGATCTTCAAGAACAAATTTGAGTTCTCCATATTTTTCAAGCATGCAATCTTCTTCTATAAAATCAAAAGAAAGAATCTCTTCTAGAGGAATAGGAAAATTTCCATCAACCATGTGTTTAATCTCTAAGACCTCCCTAAAGAAATTAAGCTCCTTTCAAGGAACCAATCTTTGACACCAATTGTTGAACACCTAGAATACTACAGGTGAATTGGTATTGATGAGGGTGCAACCCGAGACATAGAAAATCACACAGAAAAACCAATGGATCTTATTATTTTCAAAGTATTAAATTCTTACATGTAGAAGATCTCAAATCCTCGAGTTTTGCAATACATGCAAATTACAGAAAGAAACTACAGAAATTCCCCTATTCACAACATGTGATCTTCTTTCCCCAAAAACTACTCTCAAAAATCAGAAACTACCCCATAAATAGCCCAATTCTCCATTTGGAGCCAAAAACAACATTCTAGTTATGCACAAACTTCTGGAAGCCCTAACTTAAGATCTAACCATCGGATCTTCAATCATAATACCTTTTCAGAAAGGTCTTGTGAAAATGAAGTGCCAAAAAGTAAGGCCTAAAGGCGTTTTCCACCAATTTTTGGGCCCATTTGGAGCCTTTAAGCCCCTCAAAATTAGCTCCGAAGATTTTGTAGGGCAAAAAGAAGAAACTGAAACTTGAATAACTTTTGAACTGAGAATGATCTTAACATGATTCTTTCACCAAAGTGTTTATTATTCTGTCCTGAAGCTTCCCTTAAATTTTTGTCTCCTCACACCTTCAAATTCATACCTGCTAAAAATAGTAGTTGAGTAGAAAAAACAGAAAAGCAGTTCTGAAAGTTGGGACTTCTTCTTCGATGAAAAGGGTATCCAAAAATGCAAAAACATCTACAAAAAGCTAAATGAAAGTAAAATATTTTTGGGTGATGTAGGATTGCCCTTACACCACTGGATGCTTCTACATCAGGTATTGTCTTAATCCATACAAATATTAAACGTCCAATCACTAATGTATATTCAACTTTAGTAAGGAAAGAATGTATAAAAAGATCCACAACAACACATTAACACATGAACACCAATATTTTTACATGAAAAACCCAAATGGGAAAAACCACAGTGAGGGTTAGCTCACAATATACTATAATCAATTATAGTATATTACATAAATTCTCACTACAAGTGGACTCACTATCCATAGAGAGAAACATAGAATAAAGATGAGGGATCGCAACCTATTTGAACTGCTACAAATGCATCTACAATATGCAAGATTATAGTTCCAATGAAGCACAATAGCAATCTTTGCACTAATTCTGATTCAAAACTATGCAATTCTCTTCATTTGCACAACTTAGGTCTTCAACTTCACATTGCTCTACTCAAATTCACATCACACACAATACATTTTGCATGTCTATATATTCAAAATACTGAAAAATTTCTAATATATATATCAATATTAAGTGTAACATCAATTAGGTTGACCTAATTTGATGTAACACAAAAATGTAACTTGTTAGCTCCAAACCACTTCATCCATATGATGTGCCATAATTCAAAATTCAAAAATACTTAAGATAGGTTAGTATGGAGATAAAATAGATCCCACATAAGATAACAAAACAAATTTATCCTTCGCACAACATCAAATGTGTTAGGTTGGCACAACATGGGACCTAAACCAAAAATCCTTAATTGTACATCCACATCACAACATGTGGACTTCAAAACTCAATGCAATCTAGAATTAGAGCTCTACTAACATGTGGAAACCTATCCTCAAATCTGCGAGGCAAAAAATTCTTCCATGAAGGAGTGTGCAATCTCCCAATCAACTGCACTGTACAAAAAATGACTGTGAAATGCTGAACCAAAGATTTTAGAAGCATGCTCTCCAGTAAAATCTCGTTAGTTTTATTGGATAATTGATAGAGAAAGAGGAGTATTTAACATCGGAGGGCAGGAAGTTGCTTTTCACCACTAGAATGTTGTGTGCAAATTTGACTAAGCATCAAATTTACTAGTTCAGTGTTAGAGTGTGTTAGTTTTTGGGTCCATGCATCTAACATCCACCAAATTAATGTTGAAAGCATAGTGATATATTTATTTTTAGATTGGCATGGACCCAACAACTAACACACTCTAACACTGAACTAGTAAATTTGATGCTTAGTCAAATTTGCACACAACTAAACTTTTTAGACCAACTCAACTAGCAAAAGTTTCTTCCATAGAAACTACAAAACCTATTAGGCCTGATCAAAATAGTCCAAAACAATATTGACATCAATGAAAACATCGTAATACATCGTTATATACAATCCATTCTCATGTTGCCAAACAACATTATCAATGCCAATCTTCCTCAAACTTCCAACAAGGGCTCAATGCTTTGTCTGTATAGGATGCCAATTCACCTTTGGGACTTCAGTGGACTACACTGGCATCACAATACCATTTTTTCATTCTTTGGCAGAGATCTTCTCCCTTTGTGATACGAATCTCAGTGATATGTTCTTTCAGTTCTTGAAGTTATCCATCTGTTGTTATTTTTGGTATTTTGTCTTCAACTCTTTCTTTGCAATTTATTCATTCCTCTTTCCAATTCACTAAATAAGCTGAGATAGTTTAGGGTAGTTCGTTCCCTAGGATTCTCTTGGTAAGAAAAATACTCATGAGCAGTGAATTCCCCTTCTCCACATTTTTGGTAAACTTGATGTGAACCATGTCGAATATTTTTTTGCAATGTTTAAATATATATGATAACACTTTTTCTAAGGAGTATTTTGATATGTTTGATTATTCCTTGGATGATTTCTTAGAGGATTCTCCTCCTATCCATATATCTCCCCAACAAACTTATTTTTCATAATAATCTACTTCCTCTTTGTGAGTTGAGAAGTCAATGAATGTGGTGGTAGTCTTTTTGGCCCGTAAAAATCCTAAGAGACTCATCATTTACTTGACTCTAGTTAGCCCTTCTCCCAAAAGGATTCATTCTATTTGTGGGGTTCTATTCTCTAATGGTTCATTAGACCTCTACATGTGATTCTTAAAAGCTACAAATTCTTATAATGTCGTAGAGAACACATATAACACTAGAAGGAATGAACATAATTTGGATTAATCTACTTCTAAACCTACTTTGGTTCCTACTTCTTTACCTCATTCACAACCAAGTCTTCCTTCAACACCTAAACCCAATACTAAAACACCTAGTGATTATGATCTTGTCAAGAAAATCCGTGTTACTCCTATCAAGATTTCACTATGGGATTTGCTTAATCTGCTCTGGTTTATCAAGGTATGCTTTAGTAAGCCTTGCAAAATATCCTCTTTCCTGCCTTTGCTAAGCTGAGTATGTGCAAGATCATGATGGGCCAAAAAGTGGCAATATGTAAGTGATATGATGGCCCATGTGGCTAATGACTTATTTTACCCAAAATTGATGAAACGAAAAGGGTTTTTAAAGGAGATTCTCAACTCTCCACTAATATAAATTATGCTTTACTTTGAATTTAATAAATAATTATTATTCATTTTCTATTTGAATTATGACTAAAGTCCTGATTGATAGGCTAATTGAAAAACATCTATAACTTTCAAATAGTATCACATTTTTTGAATCCAAAACATGCATCACATTATATGCTTCGCATACTATAGGATTTAAAAAAAAAAAATTGTGAAGTTTTGAGCAAGTTAAGGTGGTAAGACATACGAGTTTTTTATATTTTTTAAAAGTTGTAATAAAAAAATCATAATTAATTATTTACTTGGAAATAAATTACAAAAAAATATGCATCACATTGGGACATGAGTCCTCTACTTATATCTAAAAACTTGTAAAAAAATATTATCATTTTATTGTGGTTAGGGTGGTTAGACAAACACCTAGTTCTTATTTTTTTCCTGAAATTTAAGTACTACTGCATTGAAATTTCAAATTTTCACCAAATTGATTTAAAAAAAAAAAACTAGTATTTTAGAAACTACTTTCAATTTTCTACAGATTCTATTCTTACATATTTTTGAAATAATATAGATAACTTATTCAAATTTTTATGTCAAGTTTCCTAACTCTAATTTTCTGAATTTTCATCACCACTTAAGGGCTTGTTTTTTCCATGATGATCCTGCACATACCCAATTGACCAATGTTAATACATTTATGGATCGTATTCATGTGGATTCATCAAATATTATCTTCTATCCACAAGAACTTCTACCCTCATATGTGTAGAAACAATTAGACCTATGAGCCCTTATTTTATACCTGCATAAACACAACAAACAAACATGTTATTAGATCAAAATGCAAGATGAAAGAAAGATTCCCCATGAAACCCATTTACAATGCTCAAATAGAAATGAAAAATTAAGAACAGTGCAAAAATTAAATAAAATCTATGTAAGCAAAGAAAACTCTTGATCCCATGGGGGAATTGGTGCCAATTGATGTGTCAAAATTGACCCTTTCCCAACTCCTTTGTAAGCTTTGTAATTTGATGGAGATTGATCCACTTTGTTGATGAAGAACAAGATGAGTTCTTGAGAAAACCTGCAATAACCTAGCTAAGATCTTGCATTGGGGATGAATTTGAGTAGAGTAAGTTTACTCAAGTTGTGGATGATAGAATGAGGGGAAGAGTCTTTCATTTATAGATTTCCAAATTGGAAGATTGAAGGATTTAGGTGAATCTGGGACAAAAGACCAACCAATGAGAGAAGGCCACTTGTCCACATGTGATTGGAGGAGGAATGAACACATTCTGATCAATGTGCATGATAAATGCCATGAGATTCAAATTTGAAATTTGAATGTGACATGTTGGAGGGAGAAGAAAATGGAGTTAATGTCACTTGGCTCAATTCACAAGGACATGTAAGATGAGTGAATGCCTTGTTGGAAGTACCCATCCACTTGGACTTTTTGAATTCAAACTTGAGGGAAAATAGAGATTTAATAAATGAATTAAATCTATTTTCATGTGCAAGTTGCATTCTCTAGAGGATTTTAGTGATAGGGATTAACTTAATCAATATTTTGATTAATTTAATGAGAGATTAGAGATTAGATGATTTGACAATTTTGACTCAAATTGATGAGTTAATTTAAATTAGAATTGAGAGGAAGTGATTAATTAAATAAATGATTCTGATTTATTTAACTAAGTAGGAAAATGTTACATTAAATAAAATAAGGTTTAATTTATTTAATTTAATAAGAGGACTTTAGAGACTTTAATCAAATAAAATGATCTATTTAATCAAACAAAGATATAAGGTTAATCAAATTAAATTGATTAATTTAATCAATGGAGGAGAAAGACTTAATCAAATAAATAATTATTTATTAAATTAAGAGACAAAAGATGATGAAAATCTGAGAGTATGATTTAGGGGGAAATGTTGTTAGTAATCAATATCAAGTGTGCTAAACCGAATTGTACATTTTCCATGTCTATAAGACCCTTTGATGATTATAGTCAATATTAACAACATTGGTATTATGCCTGCTCTGGCTGACACTAGTTCAAATCTCAACATATGTGGCATGGATTTATTACCAAAGATAAATATTGATTCTTCTTCTTTAGTTTCTTCTTCTCTATTAATTCATGGATTTGATAATGCTGGTCATCAAGCCCTAGGAACGATAATCTTTCCTTCGAGGTTAGAACCCTTTACCATACCCACTCTACTATACGTGATGCTTGGTCCTTTACTTTATAATATTATTTTGGAAGACCTTGGATTCATTCTTTGGGAGTTGTGAAATCTACATTACATCATTGCATAAATTTGTTTTGATAATAATGAAGTTATTGCAATTAGGGCCGACCTCGAGGTTGTGCACCTTTGTGATTTGGCAACTACTGGTCAAGCATCGGTTGTTTCAACTCTTAAGAATTGTATTCCTTAATTATCTTTTAATTTGTTGGACTGCTCCTCAATGATGCCCACCTTGAAGGCTTCCCTTGAAGTGGATGCCCCTAAAGAAGAACAACCCAGAGTAAAGAGTCCTAAGTCTTCCTCTTCCACTTCTTTTTCTAAATTAGATGCATGCCTTGGTGATGATTTGGGCTCCTTGGATTTATTTGATTTATTCATCAAAGAATATATAGTTGACCCTATCCACCTTGACCTTTTTATAGTATCATAAACCTCTAGTAAGAAGGTTACTTTTCTTCCTGTAAAGAAGGATAGTTGGGATCTTGTTAAGGAAAGAGATTATACTCCTACTAAGGAAGATAGTCAGCCTTCTACTGAGGAAATTAATGTTTGCAGCCTTGCCAAGAAAGATAATTGTGATCCTATGGATATGTTTGACATTCATTTGTGGAATTACACTCTCTATGTGGATCGACCTTCTTCTCAGGCTTTGCAAACACAATATGGCCTTGGTTATGAACTAGTCTCTAAATATGGTTATAATTATAAAGGTTGTGGGCATATTTAACAAGGAATTCAAATATCTACCCAAGTTAGACCTCATAATCATAACTTGGGGTTGGGATGTTCTCTTGAAAAATCTATGCAGAAACCATGGTGGAGAGTTAACATGATATCTTCTAAGCCTCTTGATCTAGTTCATCTTGAACTTATTGAGAGTAAATTAGGACCCGATGAAGTTCCCCTAGATGTTTTCTCTTTGGAGGAAGCACTGGAATAATTCTTAGGTGTTTACTCCCATCTTCCTTCCTTTCACCATAAATGATGATTCTTGTATCACTTGCACAAATAGGTATACTTTAGAGAATCCATTCTAAGAATGGACGAGGAGGCTCCTCTATCTAATATCAAAGATGATGTTCCTATTTCCCATCTTGAAGACCATATTTCTCTCCTTAAAGGGGATACAACTGATGTTTCCATGGATCCTAAATCTTCTAAAAAAGTAATTAAGATTGGGAAGTGTCTTTCTCTAGAAGAGTCTAAGCAACACTCTAAATTATTACATTCTTATATTGATATCTTCACTTGGTCATATGAGGACATGTCTAGTATTGATGAATCCATAGTGGTTCATAATATTGTCCTTGGTCTTGATGCTAAGCTAGTTAAGAAAAAGATCTAAAAGATGAATACCTAGGTTGCATTATTGGTTAATACTAATATATAGAATCTATTAAAAGAAGACTTTATCTCTCCTATTGACTATTCACCTTGGATATCTAATACTGTTGCTATCAACAAGCTTGATGGTCGTATTTTCATTTGTATTGACTTTTGTGATCTCAACAAGGCTTCCCTTAAGGATGATTTTTTGTTGCCTAATATCAATATTGATGATTCCAGTCATTAAATAGTTTTCTTATGTTTTTATGCAAGTTCATAGAAATTACTAGACATTTATCTTATACATATCCCTACACTATTCTATCTTTTATGCTTATTATGCAACCTTGAACCTAATTTAAAGTATATAGAAATATGGTTATGATGTGATAGTTATTATATAATTTATGTGTAGATTGTAGACATGTAAAATTGACTTAAAACCTATCACACACCCTAAATGACATTTTCACATCATCGACATCATTATCACAAAACACCACTACATTTCACATCAATTGCATCAAAAACCCTAATTTCCCCTATTAATTGAGTAAATACGACATTATTTAATTAATTTGCTTTTTCATCATTACTAATTAATTAAAAAAATTCCTTAAACCCTATTTTTTCTATTAATTGAATAAAACAACATTATTTAATTAATTCCCGTTTTCATTATTTTGAACAATTAAATAAATTTCATTTATTTAATAAAGTCCTAATCTCACTTTATTTCATCCTGAGTAGTTAAATAACACCAATTATTTAATTAAATCACTAAATCACTTTAGTCCCCTAAGTCGATTGCATTATTAAATCATAATAATTTAATTAAGTCAATTTCTCTCCAAATTTGAATAATTAAATCAAACTATTCAAAACAATATAAAAAATCAAATCAAACTAATGCAACTTTGTTTGCAAAAGTCAAACTTGATTTGCATGTTCAACTCCAAAATGAATGAATGAATTAAATCAATTAATTAATAATTCTCAACCACTTTCCCAATTGAGTACATTATGATATCCTAATTTCTCAATCTAATCCTGACAGATTAATCTATTCTTGATTGAGAAAATTATGATTCCTTGACTGATCAATCTATTCCTAAATGATCAATATATTCCTCAATCCCACTGATCATTCTATCTATTCTTCAATGACACAAATTGTGCAATCTATTTTTCATAGATCATTCATGACTAAATCCTCTCAACACCTTTCAAGCATTGATATTGATTCAAAATTATTTAATCTTGATCATCCATTTCAAATCACATTTTCTATATAACAAACCTATTTCCTCACAAAAAGGGATCAAAGAGCCAACATCATTTGCACAATGAAGTACTCTCGACATTCATAATCACCATTGTTAGAGCTTCAACATACCTGCGATCAACCATTCATGTATCAAGCTTTTACAAGAACTATGGAGGCTTTGTAGTGATACAAGAAACCACATCCTCACAAATATACTCTAATACGAGATGGCTAATAGTTTTATTATTGAATTCAATTGTTTATGTATTTCATTTTTCTTGTTCTTGAATTTAGTATTCTAAATTGTGCATTTCCTAAGTGTGAGAATAGATCTTAGATTAATGTTCTTGATTGTAGAGTAGATTATATTTCAAGTACATTTATCTTATTTATGTCTATGATTTTCCCCCTCACACATTCTAGCATGCCCGGTGGGACCACGGTCCTAAATAATAATGTTTCTATGAGCTTGAATTGAAGTTGCAGGTTTTTAGAGTGCTTTTGAAAAAGTTTCATGCATTGTTCTAGAATTTTTTTGCAATCTCCTATCAAGAAATCTGTGCACTTGACTTTGAAAACCATGCACTTTACCATGGTTTCTGTGCATTTGATATTTTTCAGTGCATTTGACTGTTGAAAGAGGGCACACTTGCTTATTTTTAGTGATTTTTCTTTGTCAAACTTGTGTCTAAGATCTGCTAACTGGAATTTGATTTTTTCACTAATGAATGCCTGATTTGAGTGTGATAGGTATTAGCATTTGTGTATGCAAGATCAGGAAACCACTAACATTTTTTCTATAGGGAAGATGAATGGTCAAAGAACTTCATATTTTCCATACTTTTTAAAGTTATAAATTCGTTTATTTGGTGCGTAAAAAGAACAACACATTTATTTTTGAGTTCTTTAAAATTAACCATTTCAACATTTTCTAAAGTTAGGAACTTTCATTTAGTGCTTAAGAAGAACCTACAAAAAACCCACTTTGATTTTAAGTTATCTAAAATGAAAAATTTACAAGTTTTCTTAAATTAGGAATCTTTATTTGGTACTTAAAAAGAAAAACACAAATGAACACTTCATTTTTGGTGCTCTAAAATAAACCATTTTAAAGATTTCAAAGTTAGGAATCTTCATTTTAGTGCATAAAAAGAACCAAAAAAAACCACACATTTCAATTTAGGTGTTCTAAAAATATGAATTCTTTCCAAGTTTTCATAATTAGAAATCTTTATTTTGGTGCATAACAAAAGAAAAACACAAATGACCAAAACTATTTCCTTTTGTTGATGCATGCTCGCATTTGCTTTTTTTGACCAAGTAAGACTAGGATCGATTTAGAAATACTCAAATTTGGGCTTAAAAATAGAAAAAATCAGTCTCTTTGTCTTGCACCTTTCCTATGATATTGATTGATGTCTAGAACACTTCCATTGGATGCAATTAAAAAGAATCATCGATATCTTATTCACATATTTTTTGGGATAGAACTATTTGAGGTGCTTAAAAATAATCAAACTGCTATGAATTGTATGTCGTGCATTTAGTGTTTGACAAGCTAGAAGGTTGTCTTCTCCCCTCGCACCTTTTGATGATCTTGGGTGAGTGAAAAAATCTTGACCTTCACATATTTATTTTCAATGTAAACCTTTAGAGGGTTTGCCTATTGAGATACATCTCATGTTGGAGAACTCATAGGTGACCCAAGGGGTATTCTCATTTTGGACTTCTATAAAAATAATTGTGGGTGTGAGGAAAGTTCTCACCTGGTGGTTGATGTTTTTTTATACTAATGTATATCTCCCCCGGTATCCGTGTGATACGTTAAAACCCAAAAGGCATCAGAGGCCTCTTAATTGAGAAAAATGCCACATGTATAGACAACCAAAAATCATAACCCCAAAACATTACTAAGAGATAGCTATTTTAGAAGCCAACCCTTTATCCAAAAAAATTCTTTGAAAGTGGTGCATTGGAATTTACTTATGAGAAGTTACTTTCCAAGTACGACTATAGGCCCATGCCATAAGTTGCATGTAAAATCATCTCTTTGGAGCATGAGGTAGGCCTACCTAAAATAATGGCTTCTATCTCTAGGGTTGTAAATATTTTTTTATGTTAAACTTTCCAAAATTATTCAAATTTTTTTTTCACATCAAACATTGTGCTTGATCTAAAAAGAATACATCCAAACAAACACTAAACATAATGGTTGAATCACAAACCATTTGACTTTGTGTATGCTTGTAAGAAAATCCCTATATTTGCATTCCTTGAAAGGATTTTCCTTAAAAGGTTTTTGAATATTTTAGCTTTAGTTTTTGGCTACATTGGATGAAAGCAAAAATTTGGGAACTATGGATTAGGTATCATGATTTTACAAATTTAGTCCATAGACATAAAGGTCACACAAACTCCATGCATCTTGAGTCACTCCAGTGCTATTGTATCAGTTTCCATACTCCAAACGCAAAGAAATTGAGAAAAAAAACCAACATAAACTTGAAAAAATCTAGAGAGATATTGCTCAAACTAGAAAAAAAACACATAGACCACCTTTGCGCAAAATTCTAATGTAGTTGCTCCATTTTCTACCATAGTTTCTAAATGTTCATTGCATTTTCTCTCTATCCCAAAAATACCACTGATGAAAATCAGTTGCATTTGATAGAAACTATGCACTTGATGTGGAACCCACACAATTACTTGTTTTTTCTCACATTACTTCCTAGAAATTAGTGTACTTGCCACTAATATGCTCACACTTGTTAGAAAAACTCACTTTTTTACTAAGTGATCATGACATTTGATAGAAACACATAGAAGCTGCACTTGCCATTCCAACTCCCACTTGCTTCAGAAAAAACTACATACTTGAATCATTCTAGGCCATAGTTAATAAATCTAGCCACTCTTGCTCACATTTTGGAACCTTTTCTCAGAAACAAATTCTATTGCATTATCCTACTGACGATTGGTAAAAAAAAACTGAAGCTACTTATAGGATCCTTGTTAGAACAATTTTTTTGGAAAACTAGATAAGTCATATAGTTATTCATGCACTTTCACCATTCCATCCTATTTTCATAAATGAGAATAAAAGCACACAAACCTAGATTATTCCCTCACTCACACTTCTAATTTATCAATAATTACCTAGAACTCATAGATAGTTTAAGTAAGCTTTCTTGCAACATATCCTTTAGAAGGAGAAGTGAGATATCAATCCAAGCCCCTCAACATTTTAAGTTCCAAAGGTAGTATCAACCCAAACAAAACTCAAACCCTAGGGTCTTGAGCTTCATAAAAAACCATATCAAAACATCCATAGTT
This sequence comes from Sequoiadendron giganteum, assembly GCA_007115665.2. Lineage (NCBI taxonomy): Eukaryota > Viridiplantae > Streptophyta > Pinopsida > Cupressales > Cupressaceae > Sequoiadendron > Sequoiadendron giganteum. Next base: position 965,545,919 of record CM021100.1, read on the forward strand.
TCATCGTATGACCATTTGGTGACTAGTTGCTCAGGTTCAACAACCGAACCTTGTAGCACCAATTCTACAACCTAGTCTCACACACATTGAAGGTGAACAAACTAATATCATTAGTAGTTTAAGAACCTTCATATTTAAGAAGAATGAAACAACCAACCACTAGAGAAACACAACACAAATCTTAGATGAAGAGGAAGAGAAAGTAGAAATAACAACCAAAAGACCCATGTTACCACCTCCTAAGTGGCTTCATGAATGTAATCTTGTATCTCCTCTCCTGAATGATCTATCGAGTGCATGCAGATCATTTCCTATCTCCATTCCATAGGTGAATTCTAGGCTTTGGCTATCCGGCTCTATTACAATGAGTACTCCCACCGAGAAAGGGGTGGGTGGTAGGCAATAAATTTCTTCCATGCACTTTGCTATCGACCAAGAAAGGGACTGACCCACCTACTATTCTAAGGGGCCTAAACTTGATCAGGATGGGGGGAGATAGGGATGGGTGGGAGTTAAAGTTGGGTGAGTCTCTATCCCTACCTCCTTTTGAGAAACTAGGGTGGGTGTATTAGCTAGACTCTCAACCATGTGCTTCGCGATCACCAACCCTAAATTCCAACCTGAGGTGTATCGACACCCCTCCAATTCCTGCATCTACTTCCCTCTTGTCACAAGTATGTGGATCAATAGTTGATGGAATGATTCCATCCTCTCATGCTCTATTGAAAGAAAAACATCCTTAGATCTAGCAAGAGAAAAATCCTTAAGTGGAAATCCATACTCTGCCTTCCAAAGAACCAACCTACAATTTTTTTGCCAAAGGGTATGTCTTGAGAAGTAACCACACCTTCCAAAATACACTAGAACATTTCTATCTATGCTTTGCAATAGGCCAAATGTTTCCATAGGCTAGGAGTCAAAAAAAGATTCACAAAAACTTGGCAATTGTTTATGACAACTACAAGGTCACAACACAAGAATAACATGGAAGCATACAAGAATAACACCAAAATACCACCAGAAAAAACCAAACATGATGAAGATGGCCCATGGGGCTATAGGCCTAGCAACATTGAAACACCCTATAAGAGACCCATGTATAAAGACACATTCAATGAGGAAGAGTTAAACCACAAACATAAAGAAGTGATAGAACAAAACAACCAAGACCCAAAAAGAGTGATTATAGAGAAGGTGGATACAAAGGAATAAATAAATGATAAGGAACTATTCAAACATTCCAACAACCCTAAGGTTCTCAAACTAATGGAAAAGTTGTTGAGAAAAGACCCAAATTTATAATTCTTCAAGTTAGCATAGAATGGTGCTAAAATACCAATAGATTTTAATGTGGAGGCCCTCAAGGATCCTAATATTATTCCCTTAGGGGATAACTCAACTGTGAGACAAATAACTAAACCCCTAGAGATGCCAAACATGCCATTCATGTTCTCACAAAATAGTGGTCAACCCATTGAAAATACATTATGTAGAAAACCCACTCAATTTGAATAGGTGGTAGTAGCACACTATTATCAAGGAGAACCATCATAGTACATACCAAAAAACAACTATCCACCTCCCATACAATATATACCTCAAAACACTTTGAATGTCAATCCTTCCCAAAACACATAGTACCATCAACAAGGTGGACCACAAGGTCTCCCTCCAAATCAATACCATCAACAAGATGGACCATAGGGCCCCCCTCCAAATTAGTACCATGAACAAGGTGGACCATAGGGTCCCCCTCCAAATTAGTACCATCAACAAGGTGGACCACAAGTTCCCCTTCCAAATCAGTATCACCAACAAGGTGTACCACAGGGTCTCCTTCCAAATTAGCAATACCACCAACAAGGTGGACCATAGGGTCCCCTTCCATAACCATCCCAATAGCAAGGTGTGCCATAGGGAACCTTTCTCTAGTCATCCCATCAGCAAGGTAACCTACCAATGCACCATCAAGGAAACCTTCAATATATTCCATTCAAAGAACAAGGTGTGCTACAAGACACACTTCTTCAATCGTACCATCAACAAGGTAATCAACCAACGCACTATCAAGGAAACCTTTAGTATAGTTCATCCCAACAAAAAGGTGTGTCACAAAGTACCCTTCTTCAGTCGTCCCATCAATAAGGTAACTTTCTAGCACATCATCAGTGAAACCTTTAGTATAGTCTGTCCTAGCAAACAAGGTGTGCCACATGGAACCCTTCTTCAATCATCCCATCAACAAGGTAACCCATCAATGTACCATTAGGTAAACCTTCAACATAGTTGATATCAACAACTAGGTGTGCCATAGGGTACTCCTCCCAAGTATTCCTACCAACAAGGTGTCTCGCTAATGCATCAATAGGGTAACCCTTAGTATAATTTATCCCAACAACAAGGAGTGAACCCTTCTTACAAAAAAAAAGTACCTAAACCACTCTATGTTAAAAATATCTACCAAGGTTTGATACCCCCATTGTACCCAACTTATGATCAAATCATGATAGGACAATAAGGCTATTACACACAAGGCTTGCAACTAAATGTACCAAAAAATGAGATGGAACTGAAACTAGAGGCCGTCACCCAACAAATAGTAGACATATAGGTAGGAAAAAAAAAAGACCTACACCCTTCAAGAAATATGTCCATTCCCATTCAACAGTTCCATCACTATACTACCTTTTCCAAAAAAAATTGAGATACCCAAGTTTGACAAATACAAAGGAAGAGGAGATCTAGTAGATAATGTAAGAGACTTCCCAATATCATATATGGAGGTGCAAAATAATGACACTTACCTCATGAAGCTCTTTCCACATAGCCTTATAGGTCATGCTATGGAGTTGTCTCCATCTAACACTAGGAATTAAAACCTTTGACTAACTATCTAGCAAGTTCATAAGTCATTTCTCATTCAACATAGAGCAATATTTCACCATCATGAGTTTATCCACAATTAAAAAAAGTCTATATTCCTTTACCTCTTGCTTATAGGGATGGAGACACAAGGCTAGTCGATGAAAATGGCCCATTCCCAACAAAGAGTTGGTAGACATCTTCATCTCAAATGTCCTACTTGAGATTAACTACCAATTCCTTATGTTATGTCTTTTTGATTTTGAAGAAACAATAAAAAAGGGATTACATATTGAGAGAGCACTCATTGCAATATGTGTCCTTAAATTGAACAACTCAAAAGAATCTCCCTCTAGTTCAAATGATAAACCAAAAATATAGGAAACAAACAAGAACGTTACAAACAATGGAGTGGTTGATGTGAGAACCCTTTGGCATGCATAAATCACACCTCAAAACAAACCATAGGTGGCACAAGCGACCTATGTTTTGAATAGTACACAAAAAAAAGATTACCTATCCCAAGAACAATTAGGTTGTTAACCAAAAGATGAATCAAGGAGGGCAATAGAGACAATATAAAAAAACCAAGAGGTAGTTCATAGTACTAGGAGAGTCACTTGAAATAGTCATGCATAAACTAGTACAACAAAATTTTATCAAGGTGAATGATCATCTAAACTATGAGGAACCTAGCTTCAAGAATCCATGGTATAATGAGAAAGACTTGTGAAAATTCCATAAGATGAAAGGACCCATGACCAACAGTTACATGAGACTCAAACACATCATCCAAGACTTAATAAAAAAAGTGGAAGTAGACATTGAACATCGTCCTGAGAATAAGGACCTTCAAATATAGACCAACCCAATCTTGAACCACACTAAAAGGAATGACAAAGGAAAGAACAAGAGCACCACAATGTTGATTACACATATGGTGACATGGTTCTAGGAACCCTCTCTCAAGCGGATGACAATAGGGAAAATGTAGTATTTATATGAGGTGGAGACAACAAGTGCAATGTAGCTACCTGTTGAGGGAGAGTTACAATACAATGAGCCCCATCAAAACCTACAACTAAGGCATCAAATAACTACAACATTGTAAACTAGCTAAAAAGGATTCATTCCTTAATCATAATCCTAGAGTTGTTAAAATTGTCTTCCGCACATAGGGGAATACTTGAAAAATCATTAGAAGCATTTGCCCCCAATGACCTCGATCCAAATCAGTTCCAAGCCACAGTTGGAAAAATCATTGCTAGAAATCATTTAGTCTTTTCCAAGAAAGACCTTCCACTAAAGTGATTTCACAACCAAGCCCTATACATAGAGGTTGTTTCCACAAGAGCATGGTAAAAAGAATACTAATAGATAATGGTGCAGGTCTAAACATATGTACCTTGAAATTCATCAAATAGTTGGGGTATTCTAACGACATGATAGATAAAGTAAGGAGTATCACCATAAGGGCCTATGATGACCTTGAAAGCAATTTTGAAGGAATAGTCAGGTTACCAGTACAAATAGGACCAACCACCATGGAAACCACTTCTCAAGTACTTGACCTTGAATTTCCACACAATCTATTCCTAGGACACCCTTGGATTCATGCATTACAAGAAGTCCCTTCCACCTTCTGCGAATGCCTAAAGTTTCCTCATGAAGGAAAAGAGGTGACCTTATATACCAATCTTGATCCATTCTATTTTTTTGCAAAGTTGGAAGAAAAGTATAATAAGATCCAACACATACCTAGCAATGACATAGCCTTCCACTCATTCTCATATGTTGACCCTTCCACACTTCCATCGACCTCAATCAAGACCACATCAAGTGAGAAACCAAAATAAGAAACCAAGGTACAAGTACTTAACATAGGTAATGGGAATTACCATTTTAACCAATCATTTTATATTGGTGTAATCCCACCAACACCTAAAATATATGGAGGTCTAAAAGAAATCAATCCTACTCTGAATGCTAATGATAGCCAAACCCATGATTTTCACGAAGTGGGGAGACATGAAAGATGAAGAGATATTCAAAGAGGATTTCTCATCCATGATTTAAAAGAGTACCAAGAAGAGCTAGAACAACCACAAACCCTTCTAATAGACCCTAATAGTAAAGGCTACTAGCTAGTTAAGTAGATGGGATATAGTGGAACAGGTGACCTCGGGCTACAAAAAAAAGGTAGGTGGGAGCCTATCATAGTGGAATAGAGAAATAAAAATATGGGACTAGGTTATGAGCCAAAAGACATGGTTACTCCAAAGAGTGGATGCACCTCTTATAACAAATAAGAAACTTCTACAAGCATTAAGGAATTGGATATCTACCATATCATGGACAACGATTTACCCATCAAAGAATTATTTGACAAATTTAGCATAGATAGGTTCCCTCTCCAGTTTATAAAAGCCATTCCCAATATCTATTATCAATTTGGAATGGACTCTAATGAATACGAATGGGAATCTCCTTAATTTTTCACTGCATATAGTTACCCCACTTCTAGTAATGATGACCTAGACACCTAGTGGGAAAAAGATACTAGACATACTGACCATTTCACCAACCTTCATAAGCTTTACAGATAATGATGATAGCCTCTCACTCTATTACCTGCAACTGATAGATTGGTACCAACAACAACATACACTTGTTCTAGATCAATTCCAAAATGATGAGGCAATCATGAAGTTCATGGGACTTTGAATAGACATAACAATAGGAGTTCACAAAGCAGGGTTCGTCATGGAACTCAAACATGATGCATAAATTGGTGGAGAGATTGACCCTTCTAGTTACAAACATGAAAGAGAAAACATAAAAATAAACATGAGGTCCCCTAGAGAAAACCACATTGTGGCTCTATTAGATCCATAAAAGAAGAAAATAAAGGATGCATTCAAAGGTGAAAACCTCCTAGATTCACCTAAGGATGGGGGGTTCAATCTCCCCATTTCTGAGTACCAAGAAAGATCAACGCTCCTTATAGAGGAAGTAGATTCCATAAATGTTGGTACCACAAAGAATCCAAAAATAACATACCACGCAACATTACTTGATCTCGAAGACAAAGAAAGATTCATAGGATTTATCAATGACAAAAAGCTAAATTTTTCCTGGACCTGTGTTGACATGCCTATACTAGATCCAACACTAGTAGTACATCATTTAGCTATAGTCCCTACAAAAAATCCTATCAAGAAAAAACTCAAAAAAATACATCCTCAGATAACATTACTCGTTAAGCTAGAGCTAAAAAAACTACTAGACATGGGTTTTATCAGACCCATCAATTATCCATAATGTATATCAGATCTAGTACCTGTGTCAAATCCTACTGGGGGCATAAGGATCTACACAAATTTTAGGGACCTAAGCAAGGCCTATCCAAAGGAAAAATTTCCATTGCTAAGTATCAACATGATCGTGGATCTCACATAAAGGAATGAGATGCTATCCTTAATGGATGGTTTCTATGGATATAATTAGATAAAGATCTCTCTAGATGATCAACACAAAACAACCTTTACTTGTGCCTGGGAGACCTTTTTCTGGAATGTAATGCACTTTGGCCTAAAGAATGTAGGAGCAACATATCAAAGAGAAATGAAAACCATATTCTATGATATTCTACACACCATCATGGGATATTATGTGGAAGATATACAAGAAAATTACATAAAAATGGAAGATATCTTGTCAAATCTTGCAAAGGTGTTTGATCGGCTTGAAAAATACAATCTAAGACTCAACCCTATTAAGTGCATGTTTGGAGTAACATCTGGAAAGATATTAGCCTACATAGTGTCAAGAAGGGGGATTGAAGTGGATCCGGAAAAAGTAAAAGCTATACTAGAGATGCCTCTACCAAAAACACTAAAAGTACTGAGAAGTCTATAGGGAAAGCTACAATCCATTAGATGATTTATTGTACAACTGGTAGACTAATGTCACCCTTTCACTCATATTATACAAGACATCACCTTTAAGTGGGATGGGAGATGTGACCAAGGATTCCAACAAGTCAAGGAGTACCTACTTACTCCTCCTATACTCATTTCGCCTATCCCAGTCAAGGAAATGGTGCTCTGTGTTTCTACTACACAAGCAACACTGGGAGCTCTCCTAGCCTAGCTAGATGATAAAAAAGAAAGAAAGAGAAGTCTACTACATCAAAAAAAAACTAGTGGGCTATGAATTGAACTACTCACCCATTGAAAGAGTGTGTCTCTCAATAATATTTATGATGCAAAAGCTGAGACACTACATCTTAAACAAGAAGGTAAAGCTGATTTCAACAATAGACCCACTCAAGTACTTACTAGAAAAGTAACCCTAATAGGCCGAATTGTCAAATGGGTGATGATCCTAAGTGAATTTGATATAGAATATGTGGATAGAAGAGCCATCAAGGGAAAAATCATAGCATACCAGTTGGTCGAAGCACCTATAGATGATCACAAAACTCTCATAGTGGAATTTCCAAATGACAACATCTTGATTAAAAAAATATGAAAGCCATTGGATTCTATACTTTGATAGGTCCCACACTCTGCATGGCTCTGGAGCAAGTGTTTTATTTCTCACAGCACAGGGAGATAGCATACCCAAGGCATATAGGATCAATTTTCCATGCATGAATAATATCTCTAAATATGAAGCCTTGATCATATGGCTCAAAATGGCTATAGAATGGAAAATAAAAGAGCCACAAGTCATTGGATATTCTCAACTAGTGATTAGATAGGTGAATGATGAATACTAGAAAAAAAATGACAAGTTGATGCCATATAAAAGGATGGTGGAAACATTCAAGGAATAATTTTTCATAATAAATTTCGAGAAAATTCCTCGGATCAACAATAGAGCTATCAATGAAATGGAAACAATAGGATCACTGCTTGATGTTCCATAGAATGTTCCTAAGTATGAGTTCCTTATTGAACAACTGCTCATACCTGCATTCAAAATCCTAAAATTAGAACTAGTATGTGTTGTTGGTTCTAACTCCCTATGGTACCAAGATACTTTTGACTACATCCAACATGGTATCATGCCACTTGATCTAAAGCACACTCAAAAGAAAAACTTCACCCATAGAATTTATCGCTTTACAATCCTAGGAGATACCCTATACCATCGTGGTCTAGATGGTATGTTACTCTGGTGTCTTAACATAGAAGAAGCACAAATAGCCTTACAAGAGGTACACAAACATTTTTGCAGGTCACACTCTAGTAGACCTAACCTAGTCCAAACATTTCTTAGAATAGGGTATTATTGGTCCTCCATGGAACAAGAATGGATGCAGTATTCTAGAAATTTTTGTCAATGCCAACAACATAGTGATATAGTTCATGCACTAGCACTGGAGTTGAGACCCATCACAACACCATGGCCTTTCTCACAATGGGGATTAGACTTGGTAGGTAAGATTTTCCTACTTCATCTAATGGGAACAAGTTTATTATCACAATGATAAAGTATTTCACTAAATGGATAGAGGAAATTCCATTGACCTATATCACCAGAAAATAGATATCAAAATTCATTTTGAATTATCTGATATGTAGATATGGAATTCCCCAAATGATAATTATAGACAATGGAATCTCATTCAAAAATCAAGTCCAAGAACTCTGCTCCAAATTATCTATCCAGAATAGATTTTCCATGCTCTATTAACCCCAAGGAAATGGTTAGGTCGAGGTGTCTAATAAAACCATATTGAAAATACTCAAAAATATTGTTAATGAATCTGGTCATGATTGGAATTTTTAGCTAAACCCAACCTTATGGGCTTATCGAACCAGCATCTAAACACCAATAGATGCTACACCATCTTTCTTGGTCTATGGATCAAAGAATGTCTTATCTATCGAGGTCAAAATCCCCCATTATGAATATCATTAAAAGGCATGGTCAATAATGAAGAATATAGGGTATCCAGGATAAATAAATTAGAGATCCTAGATGAAAGGTGTTTGAGCACGTTAAACCATCCATAGGTTTATTAGAATTAGCTCAAATGAAGCTATGATAAAAAATAAAAAATAAAACTTTCAAATTGGTGCCTTGGTCCTTAAGGAGAATCAGAAGGTACAACTGAATCAGGACGACAAAGTAAAATTTGAACCCAACTGGTTAGGCCCATTTGTCATCACAACAAGTTCTGGCTCTAGGGCCTATCAGTTGGCTACTCCTAATAGAGAAAATTTAGATCAACCACTGAACAATAGTCACCTCAAGAAGTTCTACACATGAAGAACATTAGAATACCCCAAGGAAAAGGGTAAAAATCCAAAAAAATAGAAAAAAGGATAAAAAAGTACAAAAAAATCAAAAAAACAAAAAAATAGTAAAGAAAAATAAAATGTTCCTTGAGTGAAAACTATTTTGTGGTGCTCATAGAGTAGGTACCATAGTGAAAACCTAGAAAATAGGTGCTATATTTGAATAAGATTATCATCATTATCTATCAGTACTATCCATAACATTTACCCATCCATTCCATAAAAAACCATGTATCCAACTTGGCTTGTTACTAATCTAGCAAAGTATTCTTGTCTCAAACTTTGGGAAAATTCTTGAAGCGATTCATGGATTAGATCTTTGTGTATCCTATCATGGTAAAAAATAGAAAAATAAAAAACATATAAAAATAAATAAAAATAAAAAACATTTGAAAAATACCAAAAATTAAACATCATTGGATTATTCCTTCACTCAAACAGTCTAAGATATCAAACTTTGTTTGAACCCCACAACTAGTTCAAGTAGATTTCCCACAACATATCCTCTAGACATAGAAGTGGAATATCAATCCAAGTCATCAATTTTGTTTATCCTGAAAACAAGTTTATGCTTTGAGTCAAATGGTCGAACTACATGGTTTCTATGTGTACAATGTAGGGAAGGCTTAACAACCCTCGAGACCCTAAATTAGTACCCTTAGGTTTTGTGGATATTTAATATACCCCCATGCTCCCTTCGAGTTGTTTTTGATGTTTTACTCGACTTCTAACCGCGCTCGATAATTTTTAGAAGCCTCCCTACCAGTCTTTCGGCGCTCTCGACTCACTATTTCCACATATCACCTAAGCGCTTATGGAAGGGGAGCTTCCATTGCCTTCTCTACTAAGCCCCATTCTACCCCCACATGTCGAGAGATTAGGTGTGTTTGGCATGCATTCATATAACTCTCTTTTGGGCCCCAACTACCTACCACATAGTCTTCACCCATGCAAAATTTTGGTGGGCGCCTCAAGGAGTGCCAATAACAAGGATGCTACCACACATATTCTCATCACAAGCTCTCATTAAAGGATGGGGAGGATGAACTATGGACTACAAAATACCACCATGTTTTCCTTTAGCATAACTACATAAAAGGGAGGATTGGTGCGAATGCCAAGCTACCATACTATGTCACGTGTTCTAACTACTTTCGCTGAGAGGAAACACTTGTTAACATAGGTCAGGTGGAGACCACTGCCATCATTTGTAGGGAATGCATCCAGCTAGTGAATGAGTGGGTTTATGCTCGATAATATTTCTGTTACAATGGTCATGATGAATCATTGCTGTAAGCATCATGATTCATGATGAGGAATCTTTTCTATTATAGTCTTTCAAGTAGTGGATGTCCCTGGCTATATATACTACTTCTTTTGGAGAGAGGGTTGGTTTTTTTTGTTAGTTTGAAATATCTATTGAAGAATTAGGGAGACACCAGGCCTTTTTTGTTGTTAGATAACTATAAATAATCATAAACTATGCCCTTGTAATTTGTCTTTTCTATTTCTTAACTATTGATAACATTATACTGTGTTGTTTTTGAATAGTTTGTTTGCAACTTCAATGATTTGAATAGAATACTGATTTAGAACCATATCTTCGAATCTTTCTATTCAGTAAATCTCTATGTAAATTATTTTATGTCATGAAATGAATTATTCGGGTCTTTCTCTTTAATGGTTGTTATTTCAGACATAGCAGATTGCTTAATGGGCCCTTAGACCGCATCTACAAGATAGGTCTATCATGTCTTACATATAAATCTCAGTGCATCACCCTAGTTAGATCTTTATTTTATATCTGCTTCCTTTTCCCATTCTAAAACCCCAGTTATAGAAGATTTGACTTCTTGAAAATTTTAAGGTTACTCAGTTTAGTGCAATAGGTACCCCCTTTAACTGAGTTTCCTACAAAGCATTGTTACCTTGTACTTTTTTGGCATCAATAGTTTTTTTTTTCTTGGCATGCCCGGTGGGACCATGAAATGTGCTTAAGCCTTAAGCAAGTATATGAGCCATTGACCTATCACAAGATCCCAAATAGTAAACAGCCTTGGTTTGTTGGTACCTCCGTTAGGGTTAGTACCAACTAGAACCCATCACGTAAACCTCCCAAACTCTCCACCAGCCATGTTCCCAATCGCCAACCAAAATAATGTGGCATGAGATGTAGGAAGTCCTCTTAGAAAACCTATAGCACCTACTATTTGGTCCCCCATCTTGGTCTCTACTCTTAAATATATCCCTAAGTTCACCAGAGATGTTTTAAGAATTCCATTTGAACATCTGCAAGATGTGGCAGACGTATTCTTGGTACACAAAGTTATAGACCAGAACGTAGCACTGAGGTTGCTCACAACTTCTTTCAGATGAAAATCATTAGAGTGGTATTGTAGTCTTTTGACTAAATCTATCGATACTTGGGATTAGCTTGGGGATCCTTTTATGAAATATTCTCGAACGATGGAGATAGGTCTTCCCAGTATCACCAGCTAGAGATCATCAAGTGAGATCCATATGAGGCCTTGACCAATTTCAATGCTTGGTTCAACATAATTTGGTAAATAATTCAGGCTGCAATTTTCCTACCACCCAATCTGGAATTCATGTTTTACCTAAATTCCATCAATTTCGATATCTCAATGATGATCTAGTCACTCGGAAAAACCACTCTACCGGATGTATACAACATCGCGAATAAAGAAAAATCCAATTTGATCGACACTAAAAAGTGTCTGCCTTTGACCATCATGCTTATATTCCCTGAAATACCAACTTCCACCCAAGAAACACTACCTACTGGACCAACTACTCCTCAACCTATGTACATATACACAAGTGCACTACAAAAAATCACACCTGGTCCCTCGAAGGATGAGATGAGAAACATAAAGGAGATGTTGCGGGCTATGTTGAATGAGATAACTATCATAAAACACAACCAAGCTACTCCTCCAAAGCTGACCTATCTGAATTATCAGGGCGGAAGGCCCTCTTACCAAAAAACTAGTTCCAAGCAGGCACTCACCCAAATCCTTAGGTGCAAGGAACAATTCAAATAGTATCGGTACCCACTCCATTGCAGAACACCAACCTAACCTCTAATAGAGAGCTTACTATAGGAAAAAAACAATTTGATCGATGACGATAACCCCTGGTGTTTTCCTTGCAGCGATTCATATATGCCCTAAAATTGCCCATGCGACAATATACAACAAAAGGTAGTAGAGTAGCACAGTCAAGGCTCAATTTCGAACAATAGGGATTATAAATATACCTTTTCTTAAATGGAAAATGTGGTACTCACCACTCAAATGCAAGGGATGTCTCTGGAACAAGAGACCGATATAGCCCCCGACCATGCCCTCTTCTCATAGATGGAAGAAGAAAAGGTGGTGTTCACATTCAAAGCATCCACTTTCAAGATGCCATAAGTGTAGTTTGATTACAAAACTCTTAAAAGGAAGATTCATGAGTGAAACAATCTACAGCCTAAAAGTACTACCAACCGCAAGACTGGTGCCCCTACAGTGGTACCACAAAGCCCTCCATAAAGGGAAACCATAAAAAAAAGGAATAAGGAGAAAAAGCGTCAGAGTCCACCACCGTTGGATGTGTTGGAGAAACTAAAAAAATCATTTGCTAACATTTCCCTATGGGAAATCCTATCCATGCCGGAATAGAAGACATTACTATAGAGGGCTCTCCAAGAAGATCCAATCACAGATTCAAAGGAGAAATAAATTCAGGGGGAGACTACTGAGTAGTCACCACCAGCCAAAGTTCTTGTGAATACTATGGAAGAGGCCTCTAATGAGGATCAAGAAGATAAACCTAAAAAAATTGGCAAAGGCAAACCAAAATCAAGGCCATTTTCCTTAACCCTTATTGTGGGTAAGAAATTACTGCATAATTCCATGATTGACTCTGGCACCAACACCACAGTCATGCCCAGGATAATAGATGAAGCCCTAGGATTGAGCTACGAACCTTTGAAAAAGGGAGTCATGAAACTAGATGGGAACATGGTTAATATTGTGGGGATCATTAAGGACCTCCCATTAACTCTATTTGTCTACCCAAATATTACTGTCAAGTAGGATACTGTGATCATTGATATATATCCAATATTCGGTCTATGCTTGTCTAAGGAATTCACTTCTAAGCTAGGTGGATACCTTTCTTTAGATTGGTTATAACTAATTATAAGGACCAAATATGAATCCAAAATGAAGTTGGTGTCCCGAACCTTTGCATTCCAAACATGTTGCAGATGAAGCTAAGGTAGTCTTTGAGTCCACGCACACCTCCATCACCAAGGAGGAAATGTACTACATCGAGCTTCTAGAAGATGAAGAAATCAGTGGAGATCAGACCAAGCAAGAAGAGGTTCTCCTAAGTGAGTTCATTGATAAAGACCCTTTCGACAATTATCATGCCACTGGACTAGAAACTTATTTCATTTATGATGAAGACCAAGCCACCTCGAAGGTGACATAAAAGACCAAAGGTATTTTGACAACTGGACTATGGTCACTACACTTCGATGGTGAAGAATGCAAGAGTGGTGTAGGAACTGAAGTATTCTTAACTTCCCAAAGTGGCGAGGAGACAATCAGACCTTTCTAATCTCAACTTTCCTTTTTGAGCAACAAGGTTGGATATGAAGGCATCAGACTCGGTTCGAGCTTAGCAGAGCAAGGGGACATCAGGAATATGAATCTGTTTGGGGTTCCCTAACTAATCATCAATTAGGTTCAAAATATGAATACTGTAAAAGATGTCCGTATGAGATATTTTGGGAAAAAAGTCTAGGACCTAATCAAGAGCTTTGGAACTTTCAATATTCAAGCGGTTCCTCAAGAACACAATGATAATGCAAATTGCATGGCTGAAATCATATCCCAATCGAAACTAGCATTTGACCCAATGTATAACCAACACTCCATATGAGTAATATTCCAACCCATAAATCCAGATGGTGGGTAGAGATGGCAAGTATTCAACGATGATGAATACATCACCTTGATCAGTTCACAACTGAGAGAAGTTACCAACCAATTCCAATCAGGGATCACTGAAATCGATGACAGATGAGACATACAACAAGAACTCAATAAGCTTCCAAAGAGTTTGGTCACTCCTAAAATCTCCCCCTTTGGAAATAATAGAAGTAATAAGAGAAAGATCATAGCAAATGAAGGCGATTACCCGAATTGTCAAATATGAGATACAAATAATCTTAAAATTAGAAAGAGCATCCTGCATAGAGGTAAAGAAAGGCCCATACATTTTTCAAAGGAAAATGAGTAGGTATTGGCTTGGTCATATGATAAAATTAGAGGGTATGATCCTGAAATCATCCAACCTATGATAGAACCAGAAAGAGAAACTCAATCTATGTTCCAAACAAAAAGGCTAGCAAGTCTCAAGATTGAAATGCCAATGAACCTACAAAGGTCGGAAAATCTAGTGTCAATGTGAATTGTCTTCTCAGTTGAGCCTAGCGTTTGGGTTTTTGGTCTCATCCCAGTTCAAAAGAAGAATGGACATATCTACCTCTATATCAATTTTCGCAACCCAAAACAAGCACAAGCAATGAATCATCACCCACCACCCTCTATGGAGTCAAGTTTACACGATGTAGTAGGATCAAATGTGTTTTCTCTATTGGATGGTTGTTTAGACCAAAGAATAGATGGTAAGGGTTTGGTGATAAGATTTAATCAATAGACAGTAAAAAATGGTCAAAATGAGAAATTTGATAGCCTTCGAGAGGGTTCATTCACAATGATTCAGTGCGGGAAATATGAGGCACTCAAATTGGAAAGCATAGAAAGAAAAGCGATAGGGTTTCCCATCAGGGGAGTTCACCTTAAAAATTATATAGATCTCAATTAAATGGTTCAACCATGTAAATATATAATTATTTTGATTATTTTCCTCTTTGTTTTGTTCAATTGGTCTTCCTAATCTATGATGCAACAAAAATTAACACAAATGCTAGAAGGGACAAGAAATATGAGGCAAAGAAGAGTTTTAAAACATAAGCTGTTTTTTCATTATATTTATATGCTATGTGGTACAATAGAAAAATGGCTCAAAGGCCATGCTTCTAAACAAGTATATACTTGTAGAATTTTATATTGTGAAAGCCTTTTCTAGGCTATATACAAAAATAATAACAAATTTTTAGTCTTAAATCAAGAAAAGGATGGAATTTCATTCTTAGAAAGAAGCAATAGCAACAACATCATCCAAAACCACCTCATCCTTGAAAACAAAAAATACACTAGCAACATCATCCAAAGAAGCGATGACAGGTGGTGGAGGGAACAACAGGTTCCTAAAATCAGGGTACCAATCAATATCATAAAATGGCACCACATTGTATATTCAAAACAGAAAGTGGCAAGCACAGGTAACCTTCTGGCGATGGAATTATCACGACTGAAGATGAAAACCGCTTAGAAATGACAAACATGGGATGACCACGTCCTCTTCAATAAACCTGCGAAGGTTGCTTGTATTTGGAATCCCTCCTCCAAATACAACATTTTCCACCGCCTCCCCGATGTCATTCAAATACATCTTTGGGACTATTTATGTCACCAAACAAATGATAAGTGGCTTGGGGACTTGAATGTCAAGCATCGATGCCACAAAATGAGAGCACACATCAATATTTACTCTATACTTGTCCTCATATATGAGGTAGTCATGACCCAGGACCCATTTCATAGCTACGATGGCTAAAAAATGTTTATTCATTGTCATCCTCTTTAGACACCTAATTGGGATCCTAATTGGGATATCCATGGCATTAGATACTATATGACTGCCATAAAATAACCTATGGAAGATGTGATCCTAATAAAATGCTACTTCTAAATGTGAGATGTTAAATAAGAAACTAATAATGCAAATGGGAAGAAGCAACAAGATAATAGGGCACCTCAATGATTAGTCTAAGAAAATGAATAATATGAAAGCAAGATAAAAAAATAGATTGCTGTTATACCTTCATGTTGTTGTCTCTTCCCTTGTTTGGCCCTTTGATGCTTCAAGAATTGTGTGCTCCTTGGATGGCAATGGATTTTGAATGGATGCAAGATGAATTGGTGATGCTAAATGCTATGGTAGATGAGAGCTTGAATGACAATTGCAAGAGTTTTGTTGCAAAAGACTTGATCCCCTAAAATGAGGGAATTGAAGGGGTATTTATAGGCTAAATTGAATTCTCTAGAGAATTCAACGGTTGGGATTGATCCAACAAAGATCAAGATGAAGGGCTATGGTGAGTTGAGGACTCACAAGCCCTCACATCTTGACATGTGGAGTGTGAGATGTCTTAGGGTGGAGGAGAAGGACAATAGGTGGAAGGGAAGTACATGAGGTGGATGAAGGACACGTACCTTTGAGGTACCTTGGGGAATGAGAAGATTTCCTCAAAAAGGAACTTCTTGTCCCCAAATGAGGATGAAAGATACTTTTGAGGAATTTTAGAATTCCTCAAAAATCTCCATGGGAAAAGGGAAAATGTGTGGGAAGAATAAATGTAAATTAAAAATTTACATTTAATGGAGGATTCATTGGATAAAAGGAGGTCTCCAAAAAGCTGAAGATTTTTCACATGTGGGAGATGTGACAAGTCTAAGGTTCTAGAAACCTTGGGCACATGTAAAATAACATGTCATATTTGCATGGGGGATGGAGGAGGCTTTGGGAAGATAAAAGTGAATTAAAAATTCACATGGGGAAGAGGGGGACTTTGGTTGAATAAATGTGAATTAAAAATTCACATGGGGAAGGGAGTCCATACCAAAAATGGTAAGTGGGAAGGTTGAGCAGAAAAAGTAAGCTAAATATGGTTAATGATTCTGATTAAGATTGTGCAAACACAGGATTAAGGTAATTAATGAGAGATTAGAGGCAAGTGGGAGATTATGGAGGATGTGACACTTAATCTTAATTAAGTGGTGGACATCCTAATTATAGATTAATTAATTTAATCTGGATTAGAAGAGGGTTATGGAGAATGTGGCAAGGAGAGAGAAAAAGAGGAATTAGAAATTGGTTTTTAATTCAAATAGGTTAAATGACTAAATTAAATAATTTTTCATGTTTATTTAATTTAGGGAAGGAAAGGGGTAAGGTAAAGTACTAAATTTATTTAATTAGATACTTTAGAAACCTTAGGTAGAAAATGAAATAATGATTAAATCAATTATTTAATCACTGTTAATGTAATAGATGACTAAAGTAGACAATTTTGATCATATGGAAGTGATCAAATTTGGATGTCTACATTTTGCCCCTCTTCGAAGTATCGTTAGAATAACAGTGCTTCGAAGAAAAGAAAGTGCAGATGACTCGAAGACGTGACCGAAAGAAGATGCTGTAGCGTGGGAAAGAGGATCTGAGTCATTCAATTAATGAGGAATGGGTGAAGATGCCCCAATCATGGAAGGTGTTGATTATGGTTGGGAAAATTGGTAAATGAGAAGGGTATGCCCCCTCGAGAGGGTGACGGGGAAAAAAAAAGGGTGCCGGGCAACATCTTGATAGGATGAAATGGATGATGTTAGTGGAAAGAGGGTGAAAAATTAGGCAAGTTTTCCTTTTGAACAAAGTCAATCGGACAAACGGAGTGCAAATGACAGCCCCAGGAAAAGAGGAGATTAATCAGAGGAATAAAAGGGTAAATAAAAGGTAAAAAATACCTTTTAAAAGTTAATATAAGGTAATTTTGAAAATTACCTCACCTCATTTGCACTGTATCAATTGAGAGAAGAAGAGAAAGAGCAAGCAGAAAGAAGTGAAAATGTCGGGAGATAATGACACCGAGATAGTCCACTAGATAGATGAGGTTCGACAGGCGTACCGACAGTAGGATGGGCCTCACCAGGTAAGTGACAAAACCCTCCATGCATTAAATTGAAATTTTAATGCATTTTCAAATAAGTTACTAAAAAAGTAAAATATGGATTTTGTGGACAAGAAAAAATGAGAAAATGGGTAGAAGATGGAATTAAAAAAAAAAAATTGTTTTAAAAATTTTAGGACTTTGAGAAGAAAAACGGCCATTGGGGGGCTAATACGCCCTCCCGATGGGTGGATCCACCCCGGAGGCTGAGGCAGGGACACCCCGTTGCGGGGCGAGTTTTCCCTCGCTGGGGCAGAATCGTCCCAAGGCAGGCAAGTTCGCCCCCAGCTGGGGCGGAGTCGCCCTGCTGCGGGGTGGCCGTGCTGCGCATGGTGGCGACGGAGGCGACGCTGCCCCACAAGGGAGGCACCACCCTGCGGCAGAGGCGCCACTCGGGGGTTGGTTGCCCTGCAATAGGGGTGTCACCTAGGGTGGGGCCACCCCACCGTAGGGGGTGGAGCCGCCCCATTGTAGCGGGTGGAGCCGCCTTAGCAGGCCGTGGGCGGGTCCGCCCTGCTGCAGGGGGCAGATCTGCCCCAATGGGCCGTGGGTGGGGCAGCCCCGCTACAGGGGTGGGTTCGCCCTGGTGGGGCAACGAGTGTGTTCGCCCTGCCACAAGGGGAGGGGGTAGGGAAGATAGCGAAAAGGAGGGAGAGAAAAGAAAGGAAAGAGAGGGGAGATGGGATTTGGAGACGAAAAAAAATTTCTGATAGGGGGGATGAAGTTTTTGTAGGATTTTTGTAGAGTGCAGATGCATGAGTGGAGGCCGAAGGCATTGGCATCGTCGATTGAGGTAATGAACGAAGTGGATCATGCAACTTTAGAGCGGGCAGAGTTACTGCACTTGGTGCAGTTTCCCGAGATGAGGGCTTATAGGGCGATGTTGACAGCTTTGATAAAGAGGTGGAGCTCGGCTACGTCGACATTTCATTTGTCGATGGAAGAGATGATAGTGACGTTGGAGGATGTGTGGCAGATCCTAAGGTTACCGATATTGGGATGGTTAGTGTGCGAGGGGGAGTTGAGAGGAGAGCAATTAGATGAGACTGTGATGGTGTTATTTGGGTGAGATGACTTGCCGATACAGAAGGGGGGGTTGGATGTAGACAGATGCTTGGATCTAGGGGTGTCAGCGTTACCACTATTTCTATGTTGTTTGATCAGCAGGATTCTATTGCCAGACCGGAGTAGGCGTCTCTGTAGCTTATGGTATATGGGGGTGATTTGACATATTATCAAGTGGGGGGATGGGCAGTTCTCTTGGGGGTCATGCATATTGGCTCAGTTATAGTGGGATATGCACGTGATTTGCTATTGGGGGGGTAGAGCTTGACACATCGGATGCTACTGCAGGTATGGAGATGGATTCACATTGCAGTGACGAGGCCCATAGCGATCAAGGGAGGGGATTTGGATGACAAAGAGCCAGTGGCATGGTAGTTCGGGGTAGCTAGGAGTTGTATCCTTCGGTATGAGACACAGGGAGAGGTGGAGCGATGCAGGAGGGCATTTGATGATTTAAGGAGAGAGGACATTATATGGCGGCCATATATGTTTCAGTAGTTTAGAGGATGGAGGACCGAGGAGGAGAGACAATGAGGGTTCTTCATGTATAGATGTTACCTGATTGGGAGCCCAGGGTACACAATGGAGCTACATCATCCCGACCAAGTGGGATGACAGTTTGGACTGGTGCAAGATATTTTAGGAGCACCGGTGATGTTTCGTTAGCTTACTAGGGAGGTACCTTGGGGGCAGTGCTGGAAGCGAGAGATGTGAGGGCATCATGAGTGGTGGCAGGTGGGGTGCCCTATCCAGGGAGGTTGCAGGGTCCAAAGGATGCTGGAGTGATAGATCGGTATGGTTGGTGGTTTCGCAACCATCGATGGGGTAGGGTTACACCAGAGATGCTGGCTATGGGGGCCCTAAAGGGGGGGACAGGAGGAGGAGGCACCTAAGAGTGGTGATGCGGAGGAGAGTGTTGCTGGAGATCAGCCGAGAGGAGGGGGAGAGTCAGGAGGACGCCGAGGAGGCCGAAGAGGGCGAGGAGACCGAGGAGAGCTATGGTAGAGGCAGGAGGAGTTGATGGGGGGGAGGAAATAGAGATGGTAGGAGCCGATGGGGGGGAGGAGATAGAGGTGGTGAGATTGGAGAGTGAGCCAGAGGTGGAGATGCTTTGGGTGGTGGAGGGGAGAGCTGCTCAACCAGGGATTGGTGTTAGAGTACAACGAAGGCGGGTGTAGGTGAGGGTTGAGCAAGAGGAGGGGAGAGTCTCAGAGCCGTCGGTGTAGGGGAGAGCCAGAGATCCACAGGAGGAGGTAGAGAGGGTGATGGATGTTAGAGGACAGTCAAGGGAGAGGCCTGAGAGCAGTTGTCAGGGGAGAGTCCAAATAGTTGAGCAAGAGGGTAGGAGATTGATGAGGGTGGGGAGGAATGGAAAGCCACGGAGGATTTGGTTGATGCACCAGACAGAGCTAGTGCAGGAGGAGAGAGAGGGAGAGGTGATGGACTTGGGTGTACTAGTGATGGAGTCATTAGCCATAGTACTAGTAACTGTAGTTGATGATCCAGTGGTTTTACTGAGAGGGGCCCAAGTGAGGATATAGGTGCTAGAGGAGGAGGTGAGGAGGGCGAAGACAGAGGTACGGAGGATACAGGATAGAGAGGATATAGTGTTTGATTATGTGGTGAGCTGGCTCACGATAGATGCATTGGTTGCTGAGAGAGAGAGAGATGAGATGCGAGTAGAGAGGGAGAGAGCATAGGGGGAGCTGGCTAGGGTGACATGGGACTGAGACAGGCTAGAGGCAGAAATGACAGTTGTATAGATGCGAGGGTAGTCGGAGTCAACAGGAGGGGGGGAGATGGAGATAGTAAGACTTTAGGTGGCAAGATTTTAGGAGGAGAGGATGACACTGTAGGAGAGGGTATCTATGGAAAAGGCATCTACAGAGGAGATGAGGGCGAGGGCCGAGGCTGCAAAGGTTAGATTGGATATGGTGTAGTGGGAGATAGAGAGTGCACAGGGACATATGCAGACTCTACAGGGGGAGAGAGACAGTGCACAGGGGCAGGTGCAGGCTCTACAGGGAGAGAGGGACCATGTATAGGGACATATGCAGGCACTCCAGGGAGATAGGGATAGTTTATGGAGACAGGTCTAGATCCTGTAGTTTCAGAGAGACTCAGCAGTAGGCTGGGTAAAGAATTCCGAGAGAGACATAACACAGATGTAGGCATGGTGAGGGTAGGGTGATGAGGTAGTGCTGGAGACTATGCGGGCAGACAGAGAGAGGTCCACAGAGCAGATACGACTTCTGACAGTGGCACATGAGGCATGGGAGTAGGAGCGATGGGCCATGAGCAGAGAGATGGATAGGTACAGGCATGAGCGGAATGCCGCTCGATACCAGGTTGGGTAGAGAGATGACTATATGCAGGAGGCAGTGTATTGGAGGTGTGTGTACGAGTAGGCAGTGCTAGATCCGGTGTAGTGTACAGCGTGGTATGTTGGGCAGACACCCCAGATGTCAACACCATCACAGTCGCTAGGGACATGGACCAGAGGGTTTAGTGATTTCCAGCTGGCTCCTTCTTGGTTTGGGACTCCAGGGTGCAAGCCTCAAGGGACTCCGACATATAGGGGACCAGTACCCGAGTCTCCGTAGAGGTCAGATGTGGGCAGTTCAGGGCATGCAGAGGATAGATGATAGGATGCAGGTGCTTTTGACAAGTACCAGATGGTAGTAGTGCATATCTTCAAATGCACCTTATTTTGAGCATGATATGGAGGGGATTATGTGATGACCATATTTTAGATATGGACAGTGTATTATTATGATGATGATATGTGATGGTCCTATTGATAGTATGCCGCACATTTTGGCAATGGATGGTATGCATATGGTGTTTTATGTGATGTTCCTATGATAGTGGATGGATGTTATGCATATGTATGTGATGTTTTATGTGATGTTGATGTCTTACTTATGCATGTGTGATTATGTTAAATGATTTATAACTGGTAGTGCAATTGTGTTACTGATATGAGTAATATGGACCTAGTGAATTGATGTGAATGCAAATGGATAAATGAGTGGATGTAAATGGATGTTAATGAACTTAATGAATTGATGTGAATGCAAATAAATGAATGTATGATTGATGCACTTAATGAATTGATGTTAATGCAAATGGATAAATGAACGAATGTTTAATGTAAATGGATGTTAATACATTTAATGAATTTAATGTAAATGGATAAATGAACTTAATGAATTTAATGCAAATGGATAAATGAATGGATGTATGGATGTTAATGCACTTAATGAATTGATGTTAATGGAAATGGATAAATGAACGAATGTTTAGTGTAAATGGATGAATAGACCTAATGACTGTGGACATAAGTATCAATGGGTAGATGATAGGTGTAGGATGTGGGGGTTGCAGTACCTGTCAAAGACCGTAAGGATCCTGAGAAGAAAAGTTAGTAAGAGTGAATGAGAGGTTTGCACAACTAAAACCATGAGTAATAGATGTAGGGGCAAGATAGCATGAAGAGGAAATATGCAACATGAGATGAAATGCAATGAGATGAAATGCAACATGAATGCAATTTGCCATCCTTTAGAGCACTGATTTTTGCTATAGCATAAGACATTCGACGTCAGGGTATGTAGACCAAGACGGATTGATGCCTAATGCATAAAACAAACATGACAAACAAGAAGGATATCCCAATACCCCAAAGTCATGGTGACGTTGGTCAGGCTAGGTATTGGAATAACCACAAGCACAAAGGGATGCCCCCACATAACATAGGGTCCAAAAAGAATCTCGGTGGGTACCATGTGGGGTATCCCAGCAGACAAAAAAAAAAGTCAAGAGATGTCCCTATGTTAACTAGGCAAAACACACCACAATATGAAGGATCATGGTGATCATGACTAATGTTTATAGGGAGCTCAACTGATAAATAAAATCCAAAAGTATCAAAAGATCATAACCAATTACAAGTGTCCTTTGCCATAAGATCCCAGGGATGGACGGGGTTGATGTGGTTTGTTAGGAAGGATGCATCCTGTTAAGACTGATGATGGATACTAAGCTAAAGTGACCTAGATGACGCAAGATAATTGCCATTGGGAAGATTTCTTGAGACGAGAAGACCTTGTTTGTGAAGAATCAGCAATGATAGGGACATACCTGATAACGAGAGGACAAGACACAACCTAAAGACCTAGGGGCTCGAGGGTTGATCAAAGATCAACCTTGCCTATGTGAAAGCGCAGAGCCCTCGTAGTTCAGGAAAAGACCATGATAAAAGAGTGGAAAGTGGACTGATGGGAACTGATGGAAGACCAAGATAGACACAAGCCTCAGGGGCAGATCAAAAGACCAACCTTGCCTATGTGCAAGCGTAGGGGCAACGTAGTTCGGATACGACAAAA
The DNA here is from genome assembly GCA_007115665.2 of Sequoiadendron giganteum. Taxonomy (NCBI): domain Eukaryota; kingdom Viridiplantae; phylum Streptophyta; class Pinopsida; order Cupressales; family Cupressaceae; genus Sequoiadendron; species Sequoiadendron giganteum. The sequence goes on from CM021100.1 coordinate 965,569,474, forward strand.
GACTGAAGATGGACAAGATTGAAAAGTGGACCATGAGGATAGGTGATGAAGGAGAAAATGCCTCGGGGGCTGATCCAAAGATTAGCCTTGCCTACGTGCAAGCACAAAGGCATCATAGTTCAAGAGGGGATGATGAGAAAAGCGGAAAGAGGGTGATGATGATAGAAGATGGAGGATGAAGACACAGAGAAGACCTGGGGGTAGATCAAAAGATTAACCTTGACTACGTGCAAGCGCAGGGGGAACGTAGTTCACAAGGAGACACGATGAGACCAAGATGGAGACAGACAAGAAGAGATGACACAAGCTCAGATTAGGATAATAAGCTCAAGGTGTTGGATAGCGGATGACGGTCGTCCAATGCTCAACCAAAATATACCAAGCGATGAGGTGATGCAAGTAGATGGGAGGATATGAGGAATCGGTGGGTAAGCCATATAGTAACCAGGACGCAAGGTAGATAATGATTCAGCCCTATATGAGAGGCGCCCATTGCCAGGTTTTCACCAATCGTACGTATCCAAGGCACCACACAGGGGTGGTTTTCACTTTAGGATGAATTATTTCTCTTTACTATTTTGGATTTTTGGATTTTTTTAATTTTTTTGTATTTTTGACTTTTACTAGGAAGGATACCCCAACTGATCTAAGTGCAAAACTTCTTTAGATGCATGATGTTGATGGGTTCCTCCAAAGGCTCACCTTCAGGGGTGGAGAGCCTGTAGACACCAGAACCATACTTGGAGGTAATGACATAAGAGCCCAACCAGTTTGCTTCAAACTTACCTTTCTTCTCTCGATCTTGTTGATTCTGCTGATTTTCTTTTAGGACTAAATCACCAATCTCAAATTGGCGAGGGCGGACTTTCTTAGTGTAGCTCCTTTTGAGTCGATATTGATAAGCTTGTAGATGGGTATAAGCCTTGACTCTCTTTTCATCAAGCAATTCCAATTGTGCCAAGCGTGCCACTCGGGTGTCTTCATCAGTGATGAGATTCTTGAGGGAGATGCGGAGTGAAGGGATTTCAGCTTTGATTAGCAAGATGGCTTCAGTGCCATAGAAAAGAGAATATGGAGTTGCTCCAGTAGGGGTGCGGATGGATGTACGGTAGGCCCAAAGAGCAGGATGGATATGGAGGTGCCAATCGCGGCTAGTGCTATTGACCATCTTGTTAATGATTTTGATCAGTGTTTTATTTGTCGCTTATGCCTACCCATTACCTTGGGGGTAATAGGGAGTGGACCAACGATGCTAGATATGGTATATGTCACAAAGGAATTTCATGCACTTATTTTTGAATGGTTTTCCATTGTCGGTGATGATGGCGGAGGGGATACCATACCTACAGAGAATATGGTAGAGGATGAACTTAGAGATCTGAACACTAGTGATTTGAGTGAGTGGAATGGCTTCCACCCACTTGGTGAAGTATTCAGTGGCTGTGATGATAAAGGTGTGACCATCTGAAGATGGAGGGTAGATCTTGCCAATCAAGTCGAAACCCCATTGTGAAAACGGCCAAGGTGTCATGATGGGTTGGAGATCTTGTGCTAGAGCGTGAATCAAATGTGCATGTTGTTGGCACAGAAGACACTTTTTGACGTACTCACAAGCATCATGTTCCATTGTGGGCCAGTAATATCCTGCTCTGAGAATCCCCTTGGCTAGGGCCATACCATTAAAATGGGCCCCACAAATACCGCTATGCACTTTTGTTAATGTTGTGTGGGCTTCAGTTTCATCTAGACAATGGAGGAGAGTTCCATGATACCCATGTTGATAAAAAGTGTATCACCGATGATGGTGTAACGGGCTGTGTGTTGGATAAATGATTTACGTTGGTTTCTTGTGAGGTCAGGTGGGAGGGTATTGTCATGAATGTAGGTGTAAATGTCATGGTACTAAGGGGATTCAGGACCTACAATAGCACACACCATGTCATTCTCAGGGATATCGTATGCTGGGATTAGGAGTTGCTCAACTAGGAGCTGACAATTTGTGCAATCTTTCGGCATGTTGAGGAGAGAACCAATGGTAGCCATAGCATCTGCTGCCTTATTCTGGAGTCTCGAGATCTGGTCAAATTGGATGGTAGTGAAATATTTCTTGAAGTCATCCACCATGCGTTTGTAAGGCAACAACTTTTCATCTTTTGTCAGAAACTCATCGTTGACCTGTTTTATGACTAACTGGGAGTCACCAAAAACTTGCAAGTGGGTGATGTGCCATTGAACTGCAATTCTAGGGCCGGTGAGAAGGGATTCATATTCAGAGATGTTGTTTGTGCAAGGAAAAGCCAGTCTGAATGATTTTGGTATGTAGTCGCCTTGGGGGGTGATAAGCAAGATTCCTACCCCCGATCCATTATGGGTGTGTGATCCATCAAAGTATAATCTCCAGGTGGTGGTTTCTGAGACTGCAAATACTCCTTCATTTGGGAATTTAGTTTCTATGGGATAAGTGTCCACTAATGGGGCATCCGCTAATTAATCGGCTATTACTTGTCCTTTAATGGCTTTTCTATCCACATATTCTATATCAAACTCATTGAGGAGCATGATCCATTAAGCCATTCGACCAGTCAGGGCTATCTTGGATAGTAGGTACTTGAGGGGGTTGACTTTGGATATTAATTTTATAGGATGGCTAAGCATATAGTGGCATAGCTTTTGTGTGCTAAAGACCATAGCAAGACAAGCCTTTTCCATTAGTGAATAGTTGAGTTCATACCCGATCAGTGTGCAACTGATATAATAGATTTCCCGTTCCTTTGAAGATTCATCATGTTGTGCCAATAATTCCCCCAATGCTACTGACGTGGCCAATATGTACAACAAGAGGGGTTTGCTAGGGATAGGTGGCATCAAGATCGGTGGGTGGGCCAAATATCCTTTGAGCATGTCAAAGCCCAACTGACACTGTTGATTCCATTTGAAGCTGGTGTCTTTCTTGAGAAGGTGGGCAAAGGACTGACATTTATCTGCAAGTTGGGCTATAAAGTAGCGGATGGATTGTAGTTTCCCTTGGAGACTCCTTAATTGTTTCAATTTTGTTGGAGGAGGCATATCCATGATAGCTTTCACCTTAGCTGGGTCAACCTCGATGCCTTTGTGGGACACAATGAAGCCCAAGAGTTTCCTTGATGTGACATCGAATACACACTTTTTTGGATTTAGTCAAAGCTTGTATTGTTCTAAGCGCTCAAAGATCCATTTCAAAATGGTAGGGTGTTCTTCCCTAGTTCTAGATTTTGCCAGTAGGTCATTGACATAGTCTTCCATGATGATGTGAATGAGGTCATGGAATATAACTATCATTGCCCATTGATATATTGCCCTTGCATTTTTGAGACCAAAGGGCATGACATTATAACAGAATGTACCCCAAGGTGTTGTAAAAGCAGTTTTATGTTGATTGTCGGGGGCAATCCGGATCTGATTATAGCTAGAGAAGGCATCGATGAGGGATAGCATCTCGTGTCCCACAGTGATGTTGACCAACATGTCGATGTTAGGCAAGGGGAAGTCATCTTTTGGGCAAGCTTTGTTGAGATCCCAGAAATCTATACAAATCCTGATGTCTCCATTGGGTTTAGCAATAGGTACAATATTAGAGATCCAATCAGAGTAGTCAATGGGCTTGATAAAACTAGCATCCAGTAGCTTTTCCAATTCTTTCTTAACCAATAATGCCACTTGTGGGTGCATTTTTCGGAGCTTCTACTTGATAGGTTTAGTCTCTGGACGGACATCTAGATGGTGGACAACAAGATTGGGATCTAAGCCAGGCATATCAGAGTAAGCCCATGCAAATTTGATAATCCCTTCATAGAGAATTTAGACAATGGTGGTGTATTCTGCTTCAGATAAAGATTTAGCCACATAGGTTATTCTTGGAATCTCTTCTATCCCTAGGTTCACCTCTTGCATTTCTTCAACGAGAATCAAAGATTGCTCAGATAGTCGTGTTCCTACAAGGGGAAGATGAACATCCCCATCTTCCAGTGCCATATCAAGGTTTTCACTGTCAGATACATCCTTTGTTTTTACTATTTCATAGCCAAAAAGCGCCTCGGTGAGGTTTTCACTTGATGACCCATTCTTCTTTTGTTTCTTTTTGCTTTTGCAATTAGGGCGTTCATCTTCCCCCAATCCCATTAGATGTATGTAGGTATCCTCTGAGGGAAAGGTGCTAACCGGTGTTCTACCTTGTAGGTCATGATCAATAAGCTCAGGATGTTTAAGGGATAAAGTTATGGTACAAATGGATAAGCATTCAAACATGGCGGGGAGGTCGATGTGATTTAGATCGTTGTACGAGTGTATGGTGGATTCCTCCTCCAGTATGTCTTCAAGGGAACTGTTTTCAACACTAACATTTTTAGAGGTGTTAGAGGATGTTGTAAGACCCTTGTGTTTGGCATCATAGCCCAAGCCCAAATTCCTTGATCGGATGGTAGTTGCTTCAATGGGTAGACGTCTTCCTTGTTCTTCTGCACCAAGGCCTCCACCTTGGTAATGGCAATTTTCAATGAATTTGGAGACATGTGGATAGGCTTCATGAAAGTATTCAATAAGGGGCCATGGTGGCTCAGGCTCCTATTGATAAACCCATTGACTAATATCATCATCCATTAGATCCTGGAGGGATCCCAAATTATTGAATGTTGTGGACCCCATGTTCTTGGAAGTGAGGGTGAGTGTCTTTTCTTCTACTTCTGGTAATGGCAGAATCGGTTGCCCATATGTGCGGGGTGAAGGTGGCATGGTTGCCACATTGAGTGTGGTGTGCATTTCATATTCACCACATCCCTTATCTATGATCTAGACCTTGGTGACGGTGGAAGGAGGTGTGGATGATGGTGAGGATGAAGTGTTCAGAGTATTGGTGGATGGGATAGGATCGGATGTTGGTGGTGCCCCCATTTTGACCCCTGGGCAATAATGTGAATGTGGAAAAGAGGCCTCCAAGGTGTGACAATATTCAAAGGGTTGAGCGTCGGCTTGTATTGTGACTTCCATTCCTTGAAATGTGAATTTTAGACATTGATGATAAGTGGATGGTACGACTTGCATAGAGTGAATCCATGGATGGCCAAGAAGGATGTTGTATGGGAGTTCAAGGTCTAGAACATGGTGCATAGTGTATTGTACAATGGAGCCCACTTGTATAGGGAGGCAAATAATGCCTTCAGAATCTTGCTCTGCATTATCATAGGCCTTATTGGTGATCACTTGATTTCTCAGATCAGCTTGGGTGTATCCAACCTGTTGTATAAACTTTAACGTACATAGATTTAGGGCTGAACCATTATCTACTAATACCCTTTTTACTTTTTGACAGTTGACACCGACCTCGAGATGGAGGGGGCGGTTCTGGTTTGAATCGAGATGCAGCATGTCCTTTTGGATAAAGGCCAGCTGATAGGTCAATGAAAGATTGCCTACCAATGCTTGAAATTGGGTAGGGTCAATATTATTAGGTACTTATGTGCTTTGCAAATCCTTATTTAGGATATCTTGATGTACGAGAGATGACTTAAGCATATCCAGAATGGATATTTGGGCTGTAGTTTTACCTAGATGGTCTAGGATATTATACTGGGAATTGGCGAATGGTCGTTGGGTGGATGGAGATGCTGTTGGGACTGTGATGCGGGTTCGCCGAGTAGTAACAACACATTGTGGATCTTTTCCCTTAACATGGATCATGGATACACATGGTTCCACTTGTTCTACATATGAAACCACACCTTGATAATTGTATGGTACATTTTTGTAGTTGATATTATTGGTACTATTTCCTAGCTGGTTGTTATTGCTAGGTCCAGGATTTGAGTTGGATGTACTAGGACCCTGATTATGATTAGGAAAGGCATTTTGGTATATTTGTAATTGAGCATTGGATGAAGATGCTGCATTAGCATCTACATGTATTTCACCTTGATCAATGAGACCTTGGATGTAGGTTTTTAAGCCATGACATTTATCCAAGGTATGTCCTTTAATTTTGTGGAATTCACAGTATTCATTGTCTTTAAACCAACCAGGATTGGGTTTAGACGTATCGAGGGGTTTGGTGACAGGGTATGTTATGGGGTAATTGGCTTGAAGAAGCTTATTAAACACTGCTCTAAGGGGTTCCCCCAACTGAGTGAATTATCGTTTATTCCCACCTTGGTTATTTTCATTGGCTTGTTGTTGCGGTGCCCCTTGGGGAACGGATATGGCATTCTGAACAGACAGTTGTTGCTGGGAAGGATATCTTTGTGTGGTGTTGGCCACTTGGACATGTTTAGTGTCAGTGACACCATCATTGATGGCATTTTTGTTTCTATTCCAAAAATGAGGTTTATCCTCGAAGGACTTCTCTCTATCGGAATTGAAATGCTTGACTTGTCCTCTTGCGACAAGGGCTCGTTCTAAGATGGGGCATATCTCCACAAGTCCCACAAAAGTAGTAATGTAATGGAGTTGGAAATTATGTGCCATATCCGGGTGAGAGTTTTCGATAAACAACGTTACCATGTCTTTCTTTGTCGGTGGGGATTTCATCCTACTAGCCAAGGAATGCCATCTTTGCAAGTAGCTTGCAAAAGTCTCTCCGTCGTGTTGTTTTTCTTTGAGGAGATCAAGTGTGTCAATATCTTTCTCTAAGTTAAAAGAGAATTGAGTGACAAACTATTTAGATAGTTGTGTGAAGGTTTTGATAGATCCCTTTTCTAGACCCATAAACCAGTTGAGGGCGACCCCTTGTAAACTTTTAGGGAAAAGTCGGATGAGGTAGTTGTCATTGTGCATGACCTCTTGGCAATGAGCATAAAACTCTTGAAGGTGAGCTCTAGGATCCTTGGTTCCTTTGTATTTGTCAAATTTGGGTATCTCAAAATGTTTAGGAAAAGGAACTAAGGAAATGGAGGGATCAAACGGATAAGGGCATATGTCCTCAAACTTGAAGGATTGTTTTCCTGTTCCAGCTTGTAAGTCCTTTAATGCAGATTTTACTTCTTCCAAGTCTTTGTTGACCAGAGTCAAAGTGGATTGAGTGTATGGATAATGTTGTGGGTATGATGGGGATGGTTCTCCCATTGTTGGATCATAAATGGGCTGAGTCAGGTATGAATGTATTGGTTGATTGTAAGAAGGTTGATGGTTGGATGATTGGTTGTGTTGAGTGGGAGCCACTTGTTGTTGATAGTAAGACATAAGAGAGGGGGCCTATTGCTGCATAGCATTTTGGTAATGCGTAGAGGTAGGGCCTCTTTGTCGATGTGATGATATTTGTTGATAATAGGAAGTGTAAGGTGCCCCATGTTGGTGAGTTGGTTGTTGTTGAAGGTAGGGCGGATAGGATTGGTTTTGTTGTGCAATGGTGGGTTGTTGCATGGCATATGGATATGGATTTAATATTTGTTGATGCGGATTGTGTTGAGGTTGTGTAGGGTTGGTGTAAGGTGGTGGTTGGGTACGTGTTTGGTTTTGCACATTCTGAGGAGGGTTTGTATGGGATGGAATAGTGTATGTGCTAGAGGGAAGATAAAGGTATTTGGTGAGTGGGTTATGGTGTGTTTGCATAGGGATGTGCATATGTTGTTGTGGAGGTTGTTGTGGAGGTTGTTGTTGTTGTTGATGAGGTGGATGAGGTAAGATTTGTCATTGTTGAGGTGGGTGAGATGGGATGTATTATTGTTGTTGTGATGGGTTAGGTGGGATGTGTTGTTGTTGTTGAGATGTATGTTGCACCACTTGATGTGGTGGTTGTGTGAGAACAGAAGGGTGTTGAGGATGTTGTTGATGTAAGTGTTGAGATGAAGCTATTGTAGTAGCAACATATTATGGTGGTGTGGTGGATTGGTGTGGATTATTTGGAGGTTGTTGAAATGCAGGCGGTAGTGCATTGGTAGGTGGAGGAATGCCCCCAATATTAGAATATGGGGGAGGAAGTGGTGGAGTAGATGGGATGTATGACGACATGCCATAGGTGTGGGGGTCATTAGGATCGGGTGGTGGAATGTTAGATGCTGTGGTTGGAAGATGAAGATATTCTTGGACTTGATGGATGACAACATTTCCAAGTTCGGGGTGGTACCAATTTTCAGTGGGTGCACCTTCAGGAACGTAGGAACTTTCTGGAACATTTTGTGAGGTTTGTGGGTCGACAAATGGGGGAAGGGCATATTGTGATATATCGAAACCGGATGGTGGTTTGACTCCCTTCATGAGTAAGGTGGCAAGGATCTTATCCCCATGTTTGTTTAGGAGGCAATCCGTGATTTGGACATTGGCAAGATTGCTGAGATATTCATCAATAGTGACTTCAGGTTGATTGACCATGTTTTCGTCACTAGGTGGTGTGATATTCTGGATGTCAGTGTTTGATTGGGATGAAACACCATTATGGGGATCATGTGGAATGTTATTAGGATCTTGAGGGGCATTTGGTTGGGAACCTTGTGTTTGCTGGTCTTCCATTTGCTTTTTTGTTTGTGAGTGGGTTTGAACGGGCATGAACGTGCAAAATGACCAAGTGGTTTCAAGATTCAACTTCTAGAGGATGATGATTTGGATTGATTGATTTGAATTAGATGATGATTGATGTTGGGGTTGATTGGATCAAATGATGATGTATCAATTTGTTGATTCGGATGAAGATTGGATTTGATTGGATCAAGTGATGATGTATCACTTGATGAGATTGGATGATGATCGGATTCGATTTGGATCAATTGGATAAATTGATGATGTCCCAATTGGATGATTGGGTGGTGATTGGATTTGATTGGATCAAGTGATAATGTATCACTTGATGATTGGATGATGATAGGATTTGATTTGGATCAATTGGATAAATTGATGATGTCCCAACTAGATGATTGGGTGGTGATTGGATTAAATGATGATTTGGATTGATGATTGGATGATGGAAGGGATCTTAAAACCTAATTTGGACATCATCCTAGGTGACTTGTAACGTTGGTTGATCGGATTAAATCAATGATTATGACACCTAATCCACCTTGAGATGGAAGGGGATTGATTTGGGCCAATGATGTTGACTTACAACACAAATTCGTTTCAAGATAGAAGCGGATTGATTAGGTTGAAGAAAAGGATTGATTATGTAGGATAACGACTAATTTAACGCCTTGGTCAATTTGGGAAAATGACTCCTAAAACAAGGTTTTAAAGGATTTTTTGTGTTGAGAAATAATGATGGATGCAAAGGGAATATATGTTGTTGAAGATGTTTAGGTCTTGTGATAAGGCGAATGTTCCAAATGGTGGAATGGTCAATGCGAATGTGGTAAATGGACATTTTTGGAGAGGTTAAATGGAGGTTTCGAGGATTCAAGCAGAGATTTAAAATGATCAAACAGGTGAAACTATCTGTTCAGGGGGCGTATTCACACTACTATAGAAAAAGCTAAAATAGAGGGCAAGGTCGCCCCTCTGCAGTAAAAAGGCTGAAACAGCAAAGGGCGTATTCACACTTCTACAGAAAAAGCTGAAACAAAGGGCAAGGTTGCTACTCTGCAGTAAAAAAGGCTGAGACAGCAAAGGGCAGATTCACCCCTCTGCAAAAAATGGCCAAAATAGAGGGCAAGGTCACCCCTCTACAGTGGAAATTTGAACTTTGTTTGGATAAGGGATTTTGGCAAGGACTTAAAATGGTTTAATGACAGTTTGACTTACCAAAATTTATTGGTTCTTCACAAAAAGACACTTTGAACAAGCACAATCCTATGATTAATGTTTTAACAGGTATGGACGACAAAGGTCTTACTCTAGGATGAACAAGGTTTCTAGGGAGTCCTTGATATATGCTTAGTATGTGAGGCACAACCGTGAACACCAGTCCATCACAAGCATGAGTCAGGAGCCCCAGTGAGATACTGAAAGGCTCAGACCAACTTTTCACGTCTATCTAGGTACCACCCTAGCTTCGACGTTCCATTAATTATGACACAACTGGATTGGGGTACAACTTTGGTTCTCCCCCCTTTATATACCCCATCGGTATGCATGGTTGGAATCATCCCTTGGGGTGATGAAATCTCCAAGCAAGTCCTACTAAGAAAAGGACACTAATCGTTTCCAACTACCTCCTTCGGATCCGCACGACATGCAAAGGAGGAAGGTGAAAACAAATTAATGCCCCCTTAAGGTAAAATAAATAAAATAGACATAGAAAGCAGCAAATATTTCTTTCCCCTACTTATACTAAGTAAATAGATAAAGCAGTAAGGAAAGACTTTTAAAAATCAGAATAAAAGGAGGGCCTTGCAAGCAAATGTTAGTTGGTTATCTTTTCCCTTTTTGTGATTTTGCAGCAAAAATATGCAAGATACTAGCAAGCAATCTAACTTCACTCATCAACAAGTGGGATTAGTGGGTTAGAGCACAGAACAACAAAAGAAAGAGACAAAAACGAAGCTAAAATGTCCCTTTTTACCTTCTCGAATGTGCTGTTAAGGGCAAATTCGCCCCTCTGCAGAAAATAGTCAGAAACAGCAAAGGGTAGGTTCGCCCCTCTACAGAAAGTAGTCAGAAATAGAAAAGGGCAGGGTTGCCCCTCTGCAGAAAATGGTCAGAAACAAAGGGCAAGGCCGCCCCTCTGCACAAAACAGTCAGAAACAAAGGGCAAGGTCACCCCTCTACAGAAAACGGTTAGAAATAGCAAAAGGGCAAGGTCACCCCTCTGCAGAAAATGGTCAGAAACAGAGGGCAACGCTGCCCCTCTACACAGAAAAGTCAGAAATAGAGGGCAAGGTCACCCCTCTACAGAAAACAGTCAGAAATAGAGGGCAAGGTCGCCCCTCTATAAAAAACAGTCGGAAATAGAGGGCAAGGTTGCCCTTCTGCGGCGTTGGGGAGGGCAAGTTCACCCCTCTATGACCTGAATCTGCAAACAAGCTAACAATAGAAAACGTGAAAGAAAGTGACCCCTTTGTGGGTCCCACTGGGCGTGCCAGAAATGTGATCCTAATAAAATGCTACTTCTAAATGTGAGATGTTAAATAAGAAACTAATAATGCAAATGGGAAGAAGCAACAAGATAATAGGGCACCTCAATGATTAGCCTAAGAAAATGAACAATATGAAAGCAAGATAAACAAATAGATTGCTGTTATACCTTCATGTTGTTGTCTCTTCCCTTGGTTGGCCCTTTGATGCTTCAAGAATTGTGTGCTCCTTGGATGGCAATGGATTTTGAATGGATGCAAGATGAATTGGTGATGCTAAATGCTATGGTAGATGAGAGCTTGAATGATAATTTTGCAAGAGTTTTGTTGCAAAAGACCTGATCCCCTAAAATGAGGGAATTGAAGGGATATTTATAGGCTAAATTGAATTCTCTAAAGAATTCAATGGTTGGGATTGATCCAACAAAGATCAAGATAAAGGGCTATGGTGAGTTGAGGACTCACAAGCCCTCACATCTTGACATGTGGAGTGTGAGATGTCTTAGGGTGGAGGAGAAGGACAATAGGTGGAAGGGAAGTACATGAGGTGGATGAAGGAAAAGTACCTTTGAGGTACTTTGGGGAATGAGAAGATTTCCTCAAAAAGGAACTTCTTGTCCCCAAATGAGGATGAAAGATAATTTTGAGGAATTTTAGAATGCCTCAAAAATCTCCATGGGAAAAGGGGAAATGTGTGGGAAGAATAAATGTAAATTAAAAATTTACATTTAATGGAGGATTCATTGGATAAAAGGAGGTCTCCAAAAAGTTGGATATTTGTCACATGTGGGAGATGTGACAAGTCTAAGGTTCTAGAAACCTTGGGCACATGTAAAATGACATGTCACATTTGCATGGGGGATGGAGGAGACTTTGGGAAGATAAAAGTGAATTAAAAATTCACATGGGGAAGGGAGTCCATACCAAAAATGGTAAGTGGAAAGGTTGACCATAAAAGGTAAGCTAAATATTGTGCAAACACAAGATTAAGGTAATTAATGAGAGATTAGAGGTAAGTGGGAGATTATGGAGGATGTGACACTTAATCTTAATTAAGTGGTGCACATCCTAATCATAGATTAATTAATTTAATCTAGATTAGAAGAGGGTTATGGAGAATGTGGCAAGGAGCGAGAAGAAGAGGAATTAGAAATTGGTTTTTAGTTCAAATAGGTTAAATGACTAAATTAAATAATTTGTCATGTTTATTTAATTTAGGGAGGGAAAGGGGTAAGGTAAAGTATTGAATTTATTTAATTAGATACTTTAGGAACCTTAGGCAGAAAATGAAATAATGATTAAATCAATTATTTAATCACTGTTAATAGAATAGATGACTAAAGTAGACGATTTTGATTATATGGAAGTGATCAAATTTGGATTTATATAGAAGACATCTAATTTTGAACTCTATGTGAATACTGCATAGACTACAATTACCAAATGCTAAGCCAATCACCTAATGTTGATTCTGTTAAAAACTGCTAAGTTAATTTCCCTACTGCCTAGGTGCCTACTTATAGACACCGCAAGGGATAAATGTGGTAATTCACATACCATAAGCATGAGGTTAACTAGGTACCACCTTGAAAACTAAACCAAGGCTCACTCAAAACTCTCACCAAAGTGCATTTGTAGGTATGAGTTTCTACGTACAAAATCAAGGCAAGCTAATTGATTAGCACAAGCTACTAGCAGTATTCGGTGGTAGCCTTTTTGGTCAGACGATGAGGTGTTATCTTGCTAGGTGTTCCTCAAACCCTGAGAAAGGATGCAAATCTATTTGATCCTTATCACATACTTGGGCGTAATCATTCCATTTGAGGTATTAATTACCATGACATACGATGCCTATCCTGCTTGTAAATCACTGGCTCAATTTCCAAGGAAAATCACGCTATGGGTTGTAGGTACCTAGGGTCATTATGAATCCTTGTCATTTCAAAATGACAAGTAGTTCACTTCACACAAACTGAAAGGCTGGTAGTACATGCCGAATTTAGTGCAGAAAAAAAAACCGTCATCTACCACTCGAAGGAGGACATAAAAGCTAAGTATTGCATGCATTTTTTTTAAAGAAAAGAAGGCTTTTTGAATACAAGAATTATGCAGAGAACAAAGTGCAGCATTCCTAAGAGACGAGTAGCAATTTTTTTGAAGTTTAGAAGAAAAATGGAATCCACTACCCCTAAAGTATCTTAGAACCCATAAATGAATGAGTCAGGTGAAGCATCTCAAAGCTTGGCCAATGTGATACTCACAACACCTATGGTCAATATTTTGGAGGAGGAGAAATCCTAGACTATGCATGGGATCCTAGATAAGCCAAAGTGGTTTCGCACATGGACAACCAAGAAGGGTCTAGTCAGAGATGCTAATTTGGTAAAGGAAGAGTGGGATAACATCTATGACCTCATCCTAAAGACTAACCCTAAGGGACTAAGAGAAGCTAATTTCACTAGGATGAAGAACTCCTTCAAAAATCAGCTACCATTCAAGCAATGGCACTGTGGACTCCCCCAATATATGGTCCCTTATGTGCACCACTGCCCAGAAATAATTCATGAAAGTATTTGGCGCTTCAATTTGGTGACTGACACCATTGAAGGAAGAAGGTTGCGAGTTGTGCTAACTATGGAGGCTCTTAGGCACATGTTGTGTGTTCCTGAGATAGGAACTAGAGAACGGTCAATGGATCCCTTCAACCAAAAAAAGGGTTCCGAATTTTGGAAGGGTAGGAGGATTTCCCTCGAATTTTATAATGTAGACACCGGAAGGCCCCAAAATTGCCAACAATAGTTAAGAAATCTGAACCAACATGTTGACTTGGTGGTCATGCTGAAAGATAATTGGAGGCCGTCATGGCTTGGTTTCTAACTCATCAAGGGGAAGGTAGATGAAAATAGTTGCATAATTACTACCCTCTAAAATACTTGGTGAGGCAACAGGGCTAGAAGCTAGAAAAGATTAATGATTTATGGATCTATCGCCAAGAGATCAAGAAAACCATTGACCCTTTCCAACATTCATTAATTTTTGGCACCGATGATCAATCTAATACCCTCTAGAACTAGGAACATGTAGATTCTGATGCAAGTGATGCAGAGGAGCTCGACTCTAAGGATGCCCTACCATGCTCTGATAAGGGAAAGAAAAAAAAAAAAATAGTGATGCAACCTAGCATAGTTGTTAGGAGTGTGCGAATGAATATCTCATGATTAGGGTCCTCACAATCTCAACCCATGGCCATGGGGAAGCCTGGAGCGATGCATCAATCAAAAAAAGTAATGGATGTGGAAAATCGTCCATCAAGCAAATGACAACACACTAATACCACTTCAGGAGGTGGTTGGTTGGAGGTTGTGGTCAACCAAAATCAATCACTCATCTGTCTTTCTCTCTCTCTCTTCTCAAATCACAATCTCTTGTTTCTTCCACAGTCCTTGCGACACCCATTGCTCCAAATGTGAGCCCATATTTTTCTACTCCCTCTACAATGACTATGGAAGGTTTCTCTTAGTTTTCTCATATCAGACATATGGTTTTCACTTCCCCTCAAGCTGCCCCATCACTAGTTAGAGTGCCTTCAACTACCCCATCTGCCTTCTCATCCACATCCATATCTTCCACCCCATTGGTGTTCAAAGCTGCCATCCATGTTGCATCATCTGAGTCAATTTCGACTCAGCCTTCTCAGTCGTCAAAGCTCGGTGCATCTCCATTGCCACTACCATTTCCCATGAGCTCCTCCATGCCTTCGCCACCTAGGATTTGGAGCATTCCTCCCTTCTCTTTGCTCATATTTCCCCTTCCAAAGAGTAAAACATCTTAGGTAACCTACCTCTCTTTCCCTTTTGTTTTACCTCCCAGTGCACCCTTTGCAGGCAAAAACATCAGATCACCAACCCAATTCTTGGCTCAGAGAAATACAACAAAGCAAGCTCAACCTCTCCGACTCTAGAAGCAAAAGGAAAAAGATTCTAGGAGGCCAGTAGAGCCTAGAGTCTAGAAAACTTATAATGAGGCTCAAAAATCATTGCATTTCACAACCCTACATCCAAATGTTGCTAAAATATAGGGAGAAATGCAACCCGATGACTACGAAATTCATACCATCGGACTAGAGTTGTGTGTTGCCCAACCATAGGATAAAGCTGAGCTAATGGAAGAGACACGAAAGGTGGTGACTATTGAATTTCTTAAGTCTGGTTTCAAATTGAAGAAGGTGGAAGATGATCTCAAGGCCATCAAGGGAATACTGGAAGTCTTATTGGCCAAATAAAAAGCACAAGAATCATAACAGGTACACCTCACACAAAATGTATAGGTAGAGAAATCTAGCTTGCAAAGGGAGCTCAAAAATTATAATCCTAGGAGTCTGATAAGATGGTTGATCTACATCAAAGGAACCAAGAATTATCTGACAGGTTGGCCCAGTTAGAGGAGGAAGTTCAATATACAAATAAAGAGGTGCAAAAACTGTGTGCCTAGCTGGATCAAGCAATACGAGAAAATCAGGCAAACCAAGTGAGAGCACAAGATCAATTTCAATAAGATCTCTAGAAGTTCAGGCTCTTCTTGGAGGAAGAATCTGCAACTCAAAACTAGGCTGAGGAAAGGTGGTTGGCTACACAAAAATACTTGAAGGAGAAGCTCACCTCTATCGTAGATCAAATTACAGGGCTAATGCAGGAGATTGGGATGAGGGATGCAAAGATTAATCTCTTGAAGAAGATCATTCAAACTCCTCCATAGTCAGACCTTTTCTTAGTAGCCAAACAACTATACACTTCCTACTAGGAGAGAGTCGAGGATTTATGCCCAACTCTCCAAACCACACTCTGATTCATGGTGGAGGCAACAAATTTATGCAAAGAGGTTCACGACATAATGGAACGGTTCTTACAATTCATAGGGGAGAAGGTTCCCAAAGTAGAAAGGCTACTAGGTAATCTATACACTGTTCGGAGAGAGAATATGGAACGAGCGGGGATAGATAATCAGAGGTCAACCGCTAGGGTCACAAAGGATTTTATCCACTGCCAAGAGGCCACCCTTAATTCTCAATGATATTCAGTTACATTAGGGTAGACTATGGATAGCGTTTGGGCAAGGCTTTCCCAACTAACCCAGATGGGATTTCCCTCTTTGTTTCTTCCCAATGAATTAGTGGCTACCATGAAGCAATTTGCAACCAAAATTGAGGAGAAGAAGCAGGATTTATCAAATTTTTAGAGTTTCAACTAGCTTGCTATGGCTAAGAACATTGAGGGTGTAACTCATCAAATCGCACAACTAGTTTTTCAGCTCAAGGATAGGTCCAAAATATCTAAAGTACTACACTTTAAAGAGGTGATTGATCTACACGAGGCACACAAGATATTGCATGCCATATCAACACCTTCTGAGGCCAATTGGCTACCCTTTCAGGTCACCCTTTCTAAACTTCGAATCCAATACCCAATGGATAAGCCCTAGTCATGAAACTACAACATTTTGGATTCATCGTTTCATAGGCAAAATGACCCTAATAATTAGAAAAAGTTGTGGATATTTAATATACCCCCATGCTCCCTTCGGTTTGTTTTTTATGTTTTACTCGACTTCTGAACGTGCCCGATGATTTTTAGAAGCCTCCCTATGATTCTTTCAACACTCTCGACTCACTGCCATCGCATGTCACCTAATTACTTATCAAAGGGTAGCTTCCCTTCCCTTCTCTTCCAAGCCTCATTCTGCCCTCATGTTTTGAGAGATTGGGTGAATTCGGCATGCTTTCATATAACTCTCTTTTGAGCTCTGACTGCCTACCGCATAGCCTTCACCCATGCAAGATTTTGGCAGGTCCCTCAATCGGTGCCGATAACAATGATGCTGCCACACATATTCTCATCAAAGGATAGGGATGATGAACTACGGGCTGCAAAATACCACCACATGTTTCTTTATTTTAGCTACATAAAAGGGAGTATTGGTGTGAATGCCAAGCTATAATATTGTGCCATGTGTTCTAACTGCTTTCCCTGAGATGCAACACTTTTTTACATAGGTCAGGCCAAGACCACTGACATAATTTGTAGGGAATGCATCTGGCTAGTGAATTGGGTTCATGCTTGGGAATCTTTCTCTTACAACAACAATGATGAATCATTGTTGCAAGTATCATGATTCATGATGAGGAGTCTTGTTTGTTATAGTCTTTCAATTAGTGGACGCCCCTGGCTATATATACTACTTCTTCTTTTGGAGAGAGGGTTGGTTTTTTTTGTTAGTTAAAAATATATACAGAAGAATTAGGGAGATACCAGGCCTTTGTTTTGTCAGATAACTATAAAGACTCACAGACTATGCCCTTATAATTTGGTATTTCTATTTATTAACTATTGATAACATTATCCTATGTTGTTTCTGAATAGTTTGTTTGCAACTTCAATGATTTGAATAGAATGTTGATTTAGAACCATGTCTTTGACTCTTTCTGTTCAGTAAAGCTCTATGCAAATTATTTTATGTCATGAAATCAATTATTCAGGTCTTTCTATTTAATGGTATTTATTTCAGACATAGCATATTTCTTAATGGGACCTTAGATCACATCTTTAAGATAGGTCTATCGTTCCTTACATATAAATATCAGTGCATCACCCTAGTTAGATCTTTTGTTTTATATCTGCATCCTTTTCCCATTCTAAAACCCTAGCTATAGAAGAGCCGACTTCTTTAAAATCTAGAGGTTACGCAGTTTAGTGCAATAGGTCCCCACTTTAACTGAGTTTCCCACAAAAGTTTGTTACCTTGTCATTTTTTGGCATCAACAGGTTTCTATCATGCTTTATTTCAACCTAGTAAAAAAATACTATAAAATCCAAAAATAGTGAAAAATTCAAAATCCAAAACATTCACAAAATAGAAAAGGTCAAAAACATCCAAACCAAGCAAACTACGAGCCCTTGCGTGTACAATGTAGGCAAGGTTTATCTTTGATGAGCCCCTAAGGCCCTAGGTTAGTCCCCCGAAAACAACAAAAACATCATTAAACTTAAAAAAATAAAAAAAGTCCTATCTTCATCATCACAATTTGCAATAAAATTTCCACCCATAATAAAAACATTGTCACCTTCACCCTTTGACAAAATAAAAAAACAAAAAAACCAAGCAAGCATCAAAAGTTAGAATTTTCAAGCAAACAATCACAAAGCTCTAACTATAAACAAACAAAAACAATGCCAAAGTATCAACTACCTATCTTTTTGAAAATTCACCAACAACATCCTGAGATATTCCTTAACTAATCCATTCCTATGATAAACATGATCAACACGGCATAATAGCCACACCTCAAAATAGATATGGCAAGTGATACTGTAAGTTTTTTTTAACTTTTTATAGTCTCATACTTTCAATTTATTTTACTCTCATTCCTAGGATCTCTCGAGGATGTCCATAAGGATTTAGAGAAGAGGGAATGGGAAAAATTGAGTGTCATTTCAATTTGTTGTTTGTAAGATATTTTTGTAATACTTTCATGGTGAATAATTTCTATATTGAGTGTATGAAAGTTGTGTTGAAACAATTTGTGAAGCAATGGCATGTTATCTGTTCTATACCTCTCTATGTGACTAGTTCAATATTTTTTAACACAACCTGACTATATACTTTAAACAAAGTTTTTGTATGTTTGGTATGAACAAGAATACTCTTTTTTTGAAGAGTCAAAGTCCACACAATGGATACAAAGTAAAATTAGTCATTAATACTCTAGTGCATCATATCTATTGCTACATGAAAGAAGATTGTTCAAAACTAGAAAGCCTCCAAGAAAAGGGAAAGAAAACTCATCAACTACTAACACCATCAAATTTTTATCCAATATCAAAAATTTCTTCTAAAATAACATACATCCTACATAGCAATTTCATTTGTACCATATCCATCCTACATCCACAATGTCATCAATACATATCATGGTGATAATAAAGAAATGAAAACATCATGTATCATGTATAAAGGCATACATCCATCATATCATCCATACATCATATAAACATCATATATCAAAATGATATATTGATCATCCATAATAAAGCATCATATATATTAAGAATGATCAATTCATCCACATCATATGCATACATCAGAAAATGTACAAAAATATACATAAATAAACATCATCATATATCATCATACATCATCATCCATGATCATCACATAAAATTTAATAAATATGAATCGAAGAAATTATATCTCATATATCATCATCATAAAAAAAGGGAGAATTTTATAGTACATCATCATCAGTGAAATAAGTGTGATAGGATAATACATATATATACGAGGCCTTAACTAGGCCAATGAATATATATACAAAAATCATGTTTGCAATATGTCTATGAGTAATAAACAACAAAAGATAAAGTACAAATATAACACTCCCTGACAAGAAGGAGAGAACTCTATAGACCAGGCTATGAAACACCATCTAGATTTGGTTGTCTAAGAGACTGCCCACTTGACTCAACACCACCTTCACCTCTTGCAAAACTACACTCTCAAAATTGTTGACACTGAGTAGACCTAGGAATAGTAGCATCATACAAGATTTGATAGTAGGTCAACATATGTAACAACTGATCTCACTTAGCTCATCTACTATCATGCTCTACCCTTGGACTATCCCTATTGATAGTAACACCTTGTAACTATTACTTAGCCATGAGATGATGACCAATCTCTATGTCTCGCTCTGCTCTAAAACCATCTTACTCCTCTTGAGTAGTATATATCTCTACTATCACTATGACAAGCTATCCCTCAGAGGCCTATCGTCATGCTATCTTTGTCGCTAACTGAGCATCTCCATCCCCATGTGGTTGAGGGCGACCTGGAACATGTCTCAAACCCTATGCCTACACCTTGAGCCCTATATTGTTGAGCCCTACCCAAATGATCTACAAGAACCTCAATATGACGTCACTCCCCACACTGACTTGTAATGCCTGCTCTACCTAATGTGAAATCAACCCCAGGATCTGTGAACCTCAATGGCTTGCATCATTCCCACCACTAATCAAAATTAGGTGTGGTACTCGGATTTGGAGAACCCATTGGCCAACCCCATCAAACTAGGGAAAGTGCTCTAAATGTAGCAACAACATCTCTATCAGCCTAATGACCGTATGCATGAACCTCTCTAGTGGTTTGACCAAACCAATCATTATAAGTATCAAGAAACTAGCCTTGTCTCTCTCCAAACTAATGACATACTCTATCAAGTAAGTAACACTCTAGAAGAGAATGAGAGTGATCAATCAACCATTTGGTCTGTCGATAGTACACAAGCTACTTTAGATCCTCCAGATATTCCTCACAGTCCATATAAGGTATCCAAAAAATACCTAGCATGTCATAAAACACACAACACCAGTACAAAAGATCCCCAAGAAAGGTGTAATGTAAGAAATTTCCATAATGATAAAAGTATGGATCTCTAGTAGTATGATCCTATATCCTATCAGGTTGAAAAAATACAATGTGCTCCTAGGCCCATATGTGCAAAAGAGAGACACCTGTGGAAATAGATTTCCCACCTCGATATACAACCTCATGCATATCTTTGAAGAGGTGGGCAAGAAGACACAAACCCCATGCATATCGTATCTCATGATCAAACATACCCTCAATGAAAATTACCCATCCAATAGGGAACTAACGACCTCTCCCATATGCAAAACATAGTTCTAAAATCAAACCACAAAGGCCAAGAGAAACAAGGTTTACCCTACCAACAAAATTAGACAAATCAATCTCGGATTTTTGAACCTCCAAGTGTCTGAAACCTAGCACACACCACGTGGCATGGGTACCCCATTGAACATGGTATGTCACGAGATCATCATAGATAGGAATGTAGAGAATCCTCCACACATCCTCAAACATAATGGTGGCCTCTCCTATGGGTAAATGGAATGAAGAAGTCTCTAAATGCCACCGCTCCATGAGCATGGTCATCATCATTGTACAAGATTGGATGGGAGGCATGTAACAAATATGATGAAGCTCGACTACATCTAGGGAATATTGCTCCAAAACCTCAAAGTGAGAAATTGGATCGAGTAGATGACGAGGTCATCTCTCCCTCAACTATAGTGGTTTAAGGACCACCTGCAATCATTTTAACCCATGATGTTAGGGTTTCACTTTGAATGCATAAAATAGAAGAAAAATGATGAAAAATGACATTTAGGGTTCCAAATAGGAAAAATGAGTAAAATTTAGAAAAAGCGACGAAGTCACTAAGAAGTGCAATGAAAAAATTCAGAAGTGAGGATCATTTACAAGTGTAAAAATCTCAAAAGTGAAGAAATTTTGCAAGTACGCAAGTTTAAGTCAGGAGTGACCAAATAGAGCAAAGGTTGGTTTCAAAGGTGAAAAATTAAGTCAAAATAATAGGTTTAAGTCAAATTATTAAAAAATTATCAAGTGCAAGCTTCCTAAACTAGAAAATGCACACAAAATGATGGAAAATTGTAGAATAACCTAAAAAAATCTTTATTGGATTAGGAAACCTTGTACATGAATTACAAGAACATGAAAAGATGAAAACAAGAAGTGAGAGGGTACATATCGGGCAACTAACACCTGTGGGTCATCCAAACTCTTGAACCAAGTTTGAACGATGTGGGGCTCCCTAAATCCTAGGTATTTCTCCTCAAAAACTAACATAATGGAAAATGTGGAGAAGAGATTTCACTATAGGATGAAAGCACAAATGAGGCAATTAGAACCTTCATTACTTGTATTAACCCTCAAAACCCTATTTTTTACCTAGGAAACCCTAGTTTTTAATTAGGGAACCATCCTATGTTCAAATTAGGAGCTCTTAGAAATATTTAAATGAGCAACGAGGGACCTATAGACGTAATTTTTTATCCTTTCCACAACTGAACTAAAATAGAATAGTGTTGTAAGCCTGACCTCAAAATTAAATTTTTTGGCCAACCTCTCAAAGGGGTAGCATGAAGTCCTACAACAATTCCACTGATGGCTAAGGCACAGTGGGGCATAATTGTTTTTAAAAATCTTGATCTTAACATCAAATATTTGAAACAAAGCAAGCAATACTTTGTATCAAAGAGGGGAAAAATGTAGACATGTAACATTTACTTAAAGCCTATCACACACCCTAAATGACATTTCACATCATCAGCATTATTATCACCAAACACCACTACATTTCACATCAATTGGATCAAAAAACCCAATCTCCCCTACTAATTGAAGAAATACAACATTATTTAATTAATTCACTTTTTCATCATTTTTGATTAATTAAATAAATTCCATTTATTTAATAAAGTCCTAAAACCCTATTTATGATATTAATTGAATAAATTGACATTATTTAATTAATTCATGTTTTCATCATTTTGACCAATTAAATAAATTACATTTATTTGATCAAGTCCTAATCTTACTTTATTTCGTCGTGATTAGTTAAATAACACCAATTATTTAATTATGTCACTAAATCACTTTATTCCCCTAAGTCCATTGAATTATTAAATCATAATAATTTAATTAACTCACTTTCCCTCAAAAATTTGAATAATTAAATCAAACTATTCAAAACATTATCAAAAATCAAATCAAACTAATGCAACTTTGTTTGCAAAAGTCAAATTTGATTTGCACGTTCAACTCCCAAATGAATGAATTAATTAAATCAATTAATTAATAATTCTCAACCACTTTCCTGATTGAGTAAATTACGATCCCCTAATTTCTCAATCTAATCTTGATAGTTCAATCTATTTCTTAATCCCACTAATCGTTGAATCTATTCTTCAATCACACAAATTGTGTTATCTATTTTTTTAAAAATAATTAATGTCTAAATCATCTCAACACCTTTTGACCATCGATCTTGATTCAACATTGTTTAAACCTGATCGTCTATTTCAAATCATATTTTCTATGTAATCAGGAATGTTTTTGAATTTCAAGAGCAAGAGGAGAGGAAAGAAAAATATATTTTTTTCAATAAAATGGTGGATAATGTCAAGAAATCCAATCCTAACTATGATCATATGCCCAATATTAAGGGTGAGTTCAATAGAATTATGTGTGTTATGAATAATTTTGAGGGCATAGTGGGTGTCTTGAGGGAAGATAATAATGTTGTAGATAAAGGAAAATCAATGGAAATTGAGGAAGATCCAAATGTAGTATTAGAGGAGAGACCATCTTACCAACCACCACAAAAGATAAATATATAATCCAGGAAGAAGAAGGTAGTAGAGAAAAGTCAAATATTGCAAACCCCTACTATGTTAGAGGGATCAGGGGTAACTTATCCTAAGAGATCAATGCTTCCTCCCCCAAGACAAGATCCATCTATTGTTATTGATTTAGATTCACCCCCTAGAAGTCCTACTCCACCATAGTAGCCACCTGCTAAGAAACAAAAGATTAAGGTTAAAGGGGTAGTTGACTACCCTGATATAGAGGAGGATGATATTCTTATTACTCATAGAGAAATGTAGTAGGGAATTCCTTCTCTCATAAGGGAGGTTGCCTCTAGTTAAAGAGAAGGTGGCCTTAGACTTGGAAAGGATGACCTTAGTGGTTTAAATAATACAAATGATCTGAGGTAGGAGGCTTGTAAATACTTCATGGAAGATGCTTCTTTTTTCAAACCAAAACATTCAGGGATTTTGTATGGACAGAAAAAAATCAAAATATGTAGAAAATATGGCCAGAGAAAGGATTTTACACCCACAACTCCATGAAGTTAATATTCAGTCAAATGTAAGGAAAGTTATGGAGGAATTCCAAAGCATTACATCTAAGGAGGCTAGGGAATTTGTGCAAAAGAGTGATATATTGTATTTACTTGAGTGGTATATTTCCAATACAGTGGTGTTGGACACCATAAGAAGGTCTTAAAAGCCCTTGTTTCAAAGTGAAGAAGATGAGAAATTTGCACTTCAGGGATCAACATTTAGTGAAGAATGGGCACATTGGAAGTTTGGTCAGTGTCTTTTGGATCTAGAAAGCCAGTAGTTGCTGATCCAACTAACTTTAGTGGAGAATTGATTATAAAGAGAGTCCCTAAAACTCCAGCCTTGGAAGCAATTGATATTGTGGTAAATGTTGCAAAATTTTCTAAAGCAACAATTGAGAGCCTTACTCTTGAAAGGGGTATGGTTAGGGGTAAGTACAATGAATTGGTTGATGAATATAATGCGAGTCAAAAAAAGGTGGTAGTACTAGAAATTGAGGTGACATTGTACAAGTAGCGAATAGAAGTATTGAGGGCACAAGGCCCAACTAGTTCAAGTCATGCACCACCTATATCTCTAATGACATGGCCTGAATCTCCTATTCCACCAAAATAAGCCTTAGAAAAAGTGCCATATAACTTATAGTAGAGGAACCAAACACATCAGGTGCAATTCCATCAAATGAGCCTACCAAAGCACAATTTCTCTCACAAATTGATGTATAAGAAATTTATTTTACAAGATCAGGACACCATGTATGCGAACAATTCTAATATTGTTCATATAGTACTCAAACATACGAATAAGAAAATTAAGAGAAAATTAAATAGTTTTCATGCAAATTATTCTTTGATGCTACAAGTAATAAGGTTATCCCAAAGAGATAAGGATATTGCTATCCCGATCTTGGATAAGTGGATTCCTAGAGTTGGTAGTTTAAAACTCATGGAAGCTGGGGCTAAGCAACAAGAAGACAAATATCTAAGGGTGGTTTCAACTTATAAATTTGTTGGTGAGATTAAAGAGAAATAGTTTCAAGGGTATGGTGCTCCTTTGGAGTAGAAGATTAGAGAATTGAAAGCCAAATATGATGAGGAAGATTTGACTTTATTACTTGATATTCAACATACATGTGATGAAGTGAAACCCCTAAAATTATGGAAGCATCAGGTGGAAAATACTATTGTTTCTCAAGAAACTCTCATTTGTGAGAATTTTGAAATTGATATACTGAAGAATACTCTTGAGAGAATATCTTCCATTATTAGTTTCCTAGAAAATTTCAACAAAGAAGGTAATAGTGATGACAAAGTACTATCTATATAGAAAGATGATTGATGAATTCATTTATTTCAATTGGCCATATGATGTAGAATATGATCAGTGGAAGAGGATATTTATTGGTCAATTGGATATATGAACACAAAAATGGAGAAAACATATAATTGGTCAAGTATAGTGTAGGTCTGGCCTAAGATATTTCAATGCATAAAAGATACGTGTCTCCAAATTAAAAACACCATAGGTAAATGATGATTACCAATGAATAGGATGTTGGATTTGATGTTCATTCACCTTTTCCACATTTGCATACTTTTGTCTTTTTCTCAAAGGAATAAACATGCTGTAATGGTTAGAAGAGTATTCTTTTTTAGCATGTTCCTTTTGGAAGCCATAGAATTTTTCACCGATTGAAAGGAGGCTTTTGTTTCAATGATGAATATTTGTTTATTTTGTTGTAACTTTCCGCAAAGGAATATTTTTTGTAGCAGTCAAATTGTAATTTGACATGTGTAATTTTTGTCCTGAAGCTTCTTTTTCTCCCTTGTTCTTATAAAATGGAATTCTAGACCATTATTATAGTTCTCTTGTTGAATTTTGGATCTGAATTATGCAAATTAAGAATACAAAGAGAACACATATGAAGTCTATATATTATGTTTTGAGTCTAGCAATTGAATTTTTTTAATTGTATGGTTTTTGAGTATATCTGAACAACAATTGATATCTTGCGAGTCTATGGTCTTTCTAGTTTTACCTTGTATCTAAATTATTAATGAAAATTTTGATCAAGGATCATTTCATTAATCTTCATTGTCATTGTGCTTTGATGTGTGTTTTAATTTAGGATTTGGTTCAATGGACCAGTTAAAATGCTTTAATTAAATCATGAATTCATATACATGTTTGGTGGGTTTGATAAGTAGTCATAGAACTTGAGTATTGATATGTGAGTTGCTAGATAGTCTCATGAAGATAAAGAATTTTTAGAATGAAAATCACCTTATAGTTCAATTTTTTGTGTTTTGACTCCTTGCCCTAAGATATGGTACTGGTCGTAGGTATTATTTGTATTTCCCATGCTTCTGGCTATCCAATTTGAGAAAAATATTCACAAATAATATTTTAATAGATTTACTTTTGTTGTGGTTGGTGTTTTATGGATTCTCAACTTTAGAGGTGTGATATTTTAAAGGAATTACTGGTCTCTTCAAATATTTCATTTATTTAGCATTTGAATGAGAATGTATCTGTTAATTGTGCATTGTGTGATATAGTTGTATAGAAAGATTATTGGATGCACATTGTGGGATTACCCTCCCAGGTCTCTCAAAGCAAAAAGTGCAGGAGGGAAGCATTTTAACTTCATTTGATTTGTTGTCCAATTGTCTCCTGAGTATTCAATAATTGAAGTTGGAAAATTTATAGATATTTTTTGGGATCTATTTGGTTCTCTAAAAATAACCAGTAGATTGGTGACTCTATTTGGGGAGTTGTTTTGATAAAATATTTGTTCTCCAAAGTGCCTTGTCAAAGATTCCTATGCTCCATAGTAATGTTTATGCATAGAGTCGGTCTATTTAAAGTTTTTGTTAGCCATTCATATTTGCTCTAGTTTTCCCACCATTTTGTGTTTAAAATCCTTTTCTCAAAGTTCAACCAAAATTACTTCGCATCTATCAAAGCCTATCTGAGTTTGTAAGGATCTTGTGAAATTTGCATAAATTTTGACACAATTGCTAAGAATTTATCCCAAGCAATTTGGGTGGTGACTCTAAAGTCTTTGCACTAGTGTGTGCTAATACTTGAAGATATGAAAGAAGTAAAGAAGAAGAATAGAAGAAAATTTTAAAGGTTGATAAAACGAAAGAAGATTCAAGAAAAAATTTGAGGAACTCACGGCCACATGAAAAAATATCTAGAGAAAAATTTGGAGGGGGAATTGCCCATGAATACTCGTGGAAAATGGGTGAAAGTAAAAGATGCAGAAACAAGTAATTCCACCCCTCATCCAACTCCTGAACATGAAATTCATTCTAGTTTTGGTTCTGAATGTGATATAAACTTGTTAGAGTTTAGTGATAATACATCTCCTGAAAGAGGAGAAGTTATCTTCAAAAATATTGTGAGTGAGCAATGCTCAGATCAAGGCTTAATGGCCATGCAAAGGAGGGAGAGACATAGAATACAACAAGATAATATACATTCTAGGAGTTCTAGGGCTACAGGGTGTTTAACCATAGCTTCTATCAAAAATACCCCTCTCCCTTAGGACCCGTTGACTAGTTTTGATGAGTATATCAGTGAAAATACTCTTGCCCATGCTGAAATTGTAATAACATCTAATGCTAATACTACTTTACTGGAGGATGAGGAAGTTTTTAATGATATGCAATAACTTAGATCTAGAGCATTGAAGTGTGATGAAAATAGGAGAAAGAGGGAGGAGGAGAGAGAATAGAGGTTAAGGGAAGCTATGATTGAGAAAGACATGTTCCAAAGAAAAGTTGAGAGAATGGAGGAATTAGAAAGGTTAGCAGCTAAATCTACCCAAAAAAAATGGTCCCATAGTTCAAGAAAATTTGTCTAGAGATCCTATAACTACTTCAACTAAAATATTTTGTGTGAGTTCATGGATTAATCCTCCTATGAAAGTATCTCTTATAGTTGATGTTTCCCCTAATAATAAAACTGATGATCTCATCCCTTGTAACAAACCTATTGATCCTTTCCCTAGGAAGTAAAAGGAAGTTCCCTAGAACAATGTTGAGGGAAAGAAACCACTCAGGGGTTTCAAGATAAATGAGGGAGGTTCCTCTCAAAATGACACATCATAGGATGATTCTATCTCACTCACTGATAAGTTAATCAAAGAAAATGTGGAGTTGCAGAGGAAAGTGCAAGAGATGGAATTAATAGATGTGAAAAATGAGATGAAACATAAATTAGGTTTCCTAGAATCTACTATGAAGTCTTTTATCCCTAAAACTCAACCCCCTCAAACCCATATATTATCTTCAAATCCCTCATCTAGTGAAAATCATTCCAATTCATTCCCTTAGCCTAAGAATAAGGCTAAGACAACTAAAAAATATGATTCCCAATCCAAGATAATTGACATTGTAAGGTATGAAAGGAATTATGATAGGAGAAGGAATCATGAAAATTAGAATGAATATGAGGGACCCTTTGGAAGAAGACTATTGCATATTGATAGATATAGGCAATTATGCTTTGATGAAATCCTAGGATATCCAAATCTTGTTCTTGATAATGCAAGAAAGCATTTGCCTAAGTTCATTGGTAATAATTCTCTCAGTGGTGAAGATCATCTGAAATATTTTCAAAGTTTTGTTGAGGACT
>CM021100.1:965597963-965853671 GCA_007115665.2 Sequoiadendron giganteum
ACCCCCATCCATTTGTGCAACAAAACCAATGCCTATGAATTCATCCGGTAAGGATCAAAAAAGAAAGAAGGATAAAATAAAAAGAGTCTATTAAGTAGTCTCTAAAGATGAAGAGACAAATTCAGATGAAGGTATTTGAGAAATCAAGCATCAAGGTGCTAAGGTAGAAATATTCTCAAAAGAGAAATCTTTTGGTGAAGAAGTCAAAGCCAAGAAGAAAGAAAAAGTTGAAAAATCAGGAATTTCAGTTGAAGAAGTTGAAAAATATTTGGTTAAAGATGGAAATCTTAAACTCCTTTGTAAATGGTATGGAAATTTTGATGAATCTTGTCAAAAAAATCTTGAGGAGGCAACAATCAAGTATTTGAATATTTTCAATAAAGTTATTATTGAAATAATTCCTAGCTTGCCTAAAATCTTATATGAGACTTTGGAAATGAGGAGACTCAATGCTAGAATAGAAGAAGAGAAAATGAGAGAAATAATACTTGCAAAATTTTGTTTGGTAATGTCTATAGAAGATATGTAGGCACTCCTCAAGAAATCCAAAAAGGAATTGAAGAGAAGGACAAGAGTGAATAAGCTCATGATCAGTCTGACTGATGAAGTTACAAAAGGAACTGAGAAAAAATTAAGAAAGATTTTGTTAAATGAAAAAATTGATGTTGTTACTAAGGAAACACATGTTGAAGATGTCCCATTTAGTCTGGAAGGAGAAGTAGAAGAAAAAAGTTTTGATAGAACTAAGGATTCACATATTTCTCTTGATATTAGCAATACAAAAATACCCATGAAGATTGAGATTCCTGAATTTATATTTGTTGGGGAGGGTAAAGAAATTCAAATTCCATAAGTAAAGAAAGAGCCTATAGTTGTAGAAACAATAGTTGAAAAACTTGAGGTAAAGGAAGTTCAAATGGAAGCAAGAGACACTATAGAGGTAGTGAAGAAGTTTATGATAGAACAATAGGAAGAAATTGATCTGGAATTGATTGGAGGTCCTATTTACCTATCTACCTTGTCTCCAGTTCAAAAAATGAAGGTAGCATCATTCGCCCAAGCAAAGGCTAGAGAAGAATTGTTCAGGTCCCACATTAGGGACAATGAACTCTTAAACCTTGCATCTAGAGTTCTGGAGAAGATAATTCCTACACATGTCAAAGATTCATTTGGTTCCTCCTCCAATGAACTTAAAAAGCTCATCAACTCTATAAGTACTCACTTTGAGTCACTTGAGAAATCATCTATGGTTAAAGTGCATAAATAATTTGATGTCAAAAGTTTTAGTGGGTTGAAAGAAATGATTGCTAAAGATAAAACCTTTTTAGCCACATGTGTGAAGAATGTAAAAAATTCTCTGTTTGAAGGTGGAAATATTTACATTTCATGTCTGTCTTTGTCAAAATTTACTGAGGCCAATGAAAAGAAGATTAAGGATCTGGAAAAATAGTTAAGTAATATTTTTGAAACTTTTGATCCTTTAGCCAGTGGTCTTGCAAAGAAATAAGGTGAGGTAATATCTCTACTTGACTAGATAAAGAGATTGAAGCATGAAAATGATAGATTTGTGGAGAAAGCATGTGAACTTAGAGGCCTAATTGGTCCAAAGATTGAGATATTGTCAAGTACACTAAAGGAAGGTGAAGAAACTATGGTAGTTAGTCATCCAACAGACTTGGAGTATCCAAACACAAAATCCTACCTAGTCTGTGGTCACTTAACAATTTTGGAGAGTCTCAAAAGTGTTTGGGACATAAATTTGATCCAGTTGAAGAAATATTTTGCAGATATTTTCAAGTTTATGTAAGATTAAGAAACATCTTTGTATATATACAGTCTTCTTATAATAGTTTTGTTTGATCTTTTTGGTATGTAGATTCCTTCCTTTTCCATTGATGTCAAATGGGGAGAGTAGTAGAGTGAAAAATGTATAATCATCTCAGGGGGAGAATTGTATTTTTGAATTTTGGAGATGGCAATGCAATTCATCTTGGTACTGATCTGACACTTAGTCATTTTTCACTAAGTATTGCCATCAATGCCAAAAGGGGAGATTGTTGGCAAGACACACTACTAATATCATTTGGTGCTATCATTGATGGAAACCCTAACTAATGATTGGATACACACATCATCATTAGATCATACCAATAGACAAGTTGAAGTTAGTCAAGGAAGAACATAGCATCTAGTAGTTTAGTGTTAATCGATCCGTATGAAGATTTTATGTCATTACTTTGTGTTGCACATCCTAAGGAATATTTTTTGGTGTATGATCTCTAATGCTATTTATTCTTAGTGACTCGTATCGATTTGTGTGTGATTTTGAAGATCCGGTTGAGTAATTTTCTATTTATTAGTGCATGGAAGTTGACTTCGCATATATAACATGTCACAAATGTTTGGGAAGTAATTATTCAAGTATGTTTGTGTCTGAGAATATTTTTTTAGGTCCTAGCCAAGTTGTGGCTGACCGTTGTGGATACGCATT
Source organism: Sequoiadendron giganteum (assembly GCA_007115665.2). Classification (NCBI taxonomy): domain Eukaryota; kingdom Viridiplantae; phylum Streptophyta; class Pinopsida; order Cupressales; family Cupressaceae; genus Sequoiadendron; species Sequoiadendron giganteum. The sequence goes on from CM021100.1 coordinate 965,600,455, forward strand.
ACATATTACTCATGGTTTGAGCCAATAGTTGTAAATATTTTTGTGTTCTATTGATGCTGACTTATTGCAATTGAATTATTGATCATAGGTATATATAAGTGTTCATTCATATCATTTTGAGATACGAAGAAGGTGTGTTGATGTGAATTGTGAATATCAGAAGAGAAGAAGAGATATTATGCATAGTTTCATGTGCATTAAGGATTTTGTGATGCAATTTTGGAAAGAGTAGAGCAGAAGTACGAAATCAATTAGAAGGATAAACGATCGATTGTTGAGAATAACCATAACTATAATCAAGCATATGTAGATGCTAATATCTTAGTTCAATATCTCAAACGGATTTAATCTGAAAATTTTGTAAGGTAGTGAGCTCTAGGAAGTGTGCCAGAATGCAAGTGCATTCCCCATATTATAAACTTCATTTGAGTATACTCAGATCATATTATGGATTGGCCATCCACTGTGGTTTTTCCCATAACAGGGTTTCCACATAAAAATCATTGTGTTATGGTGTTGTTTTTATTTGCTTCATGTATATGCATTATGTTTGAATGTGACTAATTCTTTGAAGATAAAGGTTAATAAAGTATTTTTTTTCACATTACTGATTCATCCCCTCCACTTAGTGTAGCTTGTTTCCAACACATCTATTGTGATTGATGTAGATTCACCCCCTCTCTATACACCACAACAACCACCTGCTAAGAAATAAAATATTGAGGTTAAAGGGGTAGTTGACTACCCTAATATAGAGGATGATGATATTATTATTACTCCTGAAGAAATGCAGTACAAAATTCCTTATCCCATAAGGGAGGTTTCTTGTAGTTAAAGAGAAGGTGTCCTTAGAATTGGAAAGGCCAACCTTAGTGGTTTAAATAGTGTAGATGGTCTGAGGGAAAAGGCTTGTAAAGAATTCATGAAATGATTCTTGTATAGAAACCAAGGCATTCAACAATTTCATATCAAGAGAAAAAGCTTCATAATATGCATAAAATATGGCCAAAGAAAGGATCTTACACCCAAAACTCCCTGAAGTTACTATTCAGGCAAATGTAAGGAAGTTATGAAGGAGAAGTTCCAAAGTATTATAGTTAAGGAGGCTAGAGAACTTGTGCAAAAGAGTGGTGTATTGTTGTTACCTGAGTGGAATATTGTCGATGCAGTGGTGTTGGACACCATAAGAAGGTCTGAAAAGCCCCTATTTCAAAGTGAAGAAGAGGAAAAATTGGCACTTAAGGGATCGAAATTCAGTGAAGAATGGGATGTATGAATGTTAAATTCTTTGAAATCCCTTCGGGTTTTATTTTTCATATTTTTCTATAGGCCAGCCTGACCCTCATATTTTCAACCTATTTCCCTTCACCTTTCATCGACCCTCTTTTTCTATACTCTATCGATGGCTTCCACATGGCTAGCCAACACTCTCTGAAGGAGTTCTTCCCTTCACTTCTCAAACGACTCCTGTTATGCCTCCACGTGTCTTTATCGCAGACTATTTTCAATTTCTTCCCTTCATTTTCTAGTCCTATCCCGCTTGCTTGCCACATAGCCTCTATTCACATAGAATTTTGGTGAACCCCACATGAGGTGTTGATAGTAAAAAAAAAATGTTGCTATGTGTCTCCTCAGTGCAAGATTTCTTCAAAGGGATGGGAGAATGAACCATGTGTTGTGAATTTCTGCCATGTGTCCCCTCAATGGATCTTCATTAAAAGGAGTAGGGTGCATGCTAGACCACCATATGTGGCCGCATGTTCTAACTACCTCCACTAGGAGGTGACACTTGTTTGCATAGGGTAATCTAGGACCATTGGCATTGTTTGTAGGGAGATGTGCCTAGCTAGAAAGTGTCTATGTGCCATGGCCCAATATTTTCTATTACAACAACCAAAGGAGGAATCTGCGGTTGCATCATTGCTCAAGATATCAATTTTTTTTTTGATGTTGTTGTCTCACTAAATAGTGGGATTGATGGCTGTAAATACTAATCCTTGCTTCAGAAAAAGGGGTTTAGAAGTGACCAACTTTTGAGAAAAGACACCAGGACTTTTACTATTTTAGATTATTGCAAAAGAACTCATAGACTATTCCATTGTTTGGCCTTTCTATTTTCTTAAGCTATTTGATAAACTTTACTTTGTCATTATTGTTTGAATGGTTTATTTGTAGAACTTCTATAATTTTAAGGCAAGTTTGATGGTTTAGATCATGTCTTTGAATCCTCTTTTTAGTGAATGCACATGAAAATTATTTTATGTCATTAGATGAATCATTTAGGTTTCTATATTTAATTTTTGTCATTCTAGGATATAGTAGATTGTTGAATTGGCACTTAAATCACATCTAAAAGATAGATTTATCATGCCTTACATCTAAATCTTGGTGCATTTCCCTAGTTAGATCTTTAATTTTTATATCTTCTTCCTTTTTCCCATTCAAAACTCCAGTTATAGAAGAAGATGACTTCTTTAAAAATTTGGAGGTCACTCAGTTTAGCACAATTTGTCCCCCATGAACTGAGTTTCCCATAAAGGCTATTACCTTGCCAATTTTTGGCATCAATAGTTTTTTTCCTCGCATTGCCTCGTGGGACTCCGCTTAAATGAATCTCAATTCAAAGAGGGTGTATGAGCCATCGGCCTATTACTAGGTCCCAAACAATGAATAATCTTGGTCTGCTAGTACTACCGTGAGGGACGATAAATGCCTCAACCTAATTGGTGAATGTTTCTCTTCCTCTACCCTTACTGCTAGCCATGTTTCTCATTGCTAATAGAAATTATGTGGAATGGGATGCCAAAAGTCCTCTTAGAGCACTAGTAGCACCTACCATTTGGGCCCCCATTCTAGTTTCTTCTCTAAAAGCTATACCCAAGTTTTCCAGAGATGGCACTATAAGACCATCTGAACATCTGTAAGATGCTGTAGATGTATGTTTGGTGCATGGGCTAACAAACTAGAACATAGTGCTAAGACTTATCACAACCACTTTTAGAGGAAAAGAGTTGGATTGGTACCACACACTGCAAGCTAATACCATTGTCACTTGGGATGATCTTGGAGATCCATTCTATAAAATATTCTCAAACAAAAGAGATAGGTCTTCCTAGTATTACTAGCTAGAGATCATCAAGCAGGCTCCATATGAATCCATGACTAACTTCAACACTTGGTTCCACATAACTTGGCAAACAATTCAGGCTGCAATCTACCTGCCACCTAACTTGGCATTCACGTTCTTCTTGAGGTCCATCAATGCTGAAATCTCGATGATGATCCAGTCACTTGGGGGAAATACTCTACTAGATGCATATAGCGTCACAATTAAAATGGAGAATAATCTAATCGATGCCAAAAAGCTTCCACCTTGGCTCACCATGCCTATATTCCCCGAGGTATGAATTCCCACCCAGGTGATGTCATCTACCACTACAACTACTCCTCCTCAATCCATGTTTACATATGCGAGCACATCGCATACCGTTGTTTCCACATCCAGTTCATCAAAGGATGATATAAGCGATGTCAAGAAGATGTTGTAGGCTATCACCAATGAGATAACCATTATCAAGCACAACTAGTCCACTCCTCTAAAGCTGACCTATTTGAATTATCAGGGAACAATGTCCTCTTACCAACAAAACCAGTTGTAGGGAGCCACTAACACAAATTCGTGGGTGCAAACAATAAATAAAATAGTATCAGTACCTGCTCTATTGCACAATGCTAACTTAAGCTCAAGTAGAGAGCTAATTGTGGGGTAAAACAGTGTGGTCAATGACACCAACCCCTAGTGTTTCCCTTGTGACAATTCACATATGCCCTGAAATTGCCCACACAGTAATCTACAATAGAAAGTGGTGGAGCAGTGCAACCAACATGGCACCAAATTTAGGAGGTTATACATATGCCTCTCCACAAATGTAAAAAATGGTACTCACCACTCAAATGCAAGGGATGTCTCTGGAGCAATAAAATGACATAGCTCTCGACCATGCCCTTTTCTCATGGATGGAAGGAGAAGCAGTTTTCATATTCAAGACATCCACTTCGGAAACTCGACAAGTGTTTTCTGATTACAACACTCACTCCAAGAGGAGATTCATCGGTGAATCATTCATCTTACAATTAGTTAGTCTACAACCTAAAATTGCTTCTAACCAAAACTCTAGTATCTTTACGATGGTGCCACAATGTTTGCTTTGAAGGGAAATTGTTATAACAAGAGCTAAGGAGCATAATCCACCAAATCCACCACCATTCAATGTGGTGGAAGAAGTAAAAAAATAATCTACCAATGTGTCCCTATGGGATATCTTAGCCATTCTAGAGCAAAGACAATTCTACAGAAAGCTCTCCAGGAGGATGCAATCATTGAACCAAAAGAGAAATCAAACAAAGGGAAAGTTGTTAATCAATCACCTTCAGTAAAATTTCTTGCAAATACTATAGAGGACACCTCTACTAACATCAAAGAAGAGAAGATGAAACCCAAGCCCTTCTTCTTAACTCTCATTATAGTGGAGAAATTACTACACAATTCTATGATTGACTTTGGTGCTAGCACCACAGTTATCCCCAAGCAGATAGTTGAGACTTTAGGACGTAGCTATGAACCTATAAACAAGGGAGTTATGCAACTTGATGGAAACAAATTTGAGACTGTATGCCTCATCAAAGACCTCCCATTAACTCTTTCACTTGCCCTAGTATCACATTTCCGCAAGACACCATGATCATAGATGTTCCCCCTATGTTTGGTCTCTACCTATCTTGGGAGTTTACTTCAAAGATAAGTGGATATCTGTCTCTAGATTTATCACATTTGATCCTAAAAGTCAAGAACGAAGCCAAAATGGAGATAAATTTTGAATCTCTACATTCAAAACATGTGGTTGATGAAGCTATAATCAATTTTGAAGCTGCTCATACTTATTTTACTAAGGAAGAAATGTAATGCACTGAGCTGCTTTAAGATGAAAAGGTGACTGGAGATCGAACTGATCAAGAGGAGGTTCTATTGAGTAAGTTCATTGAAAAAGATCCATTTGGTAATTATCATGCCACCAGACTAAGCACTTATGTCATTTATGATGAAGACCAAGCCATCCCGAAGGGGACAAAAGAGCTCGAAGGAATTTTTGCCACATAGTTATGGACACGACAATTTGATGGTGCGAGGTGCAAGGTCAGTGTAGGAGCCAGGATATGCTTGACATCCCCAAGCAATGAAAAGACAGTTCCATATTTTCTCTTCTAGTTTTCTTGTTCGAACAATGAAGCTGAATATGAAGGCCTAGTGCAAGGTTTGAGCCTCACAGAGAGAATGGGCATCAAGCAATTAATAGTGTTTGAAGATTCTAAACTAGTAGTGAACTAGATCCAAGGAATTTACACAAAAAATAATGTCTGTATGAGATCATATAGGTATAGACTATGAGACTTGATTGAAAGATTTGAAGCCTTTGACATCCATATGGTACCCCGAGAACAAAATGCTAATGCAGACCACATGGCCATAATCGGATCCCAATTCGAATCGGCCTCTGACCTAATGCATAATAGAAACTCTGTATGAGTGATAGTCCGACCAGTGATTCTAGATAATGATCAGAGATGGAAAGTATTTGACAAGAATGAATACATCACCTCATTCATCCAACAGTCAGGAGATTTTTCCAACCAACTCCAACCAAAGATCATTGAAGCCTACAATGGACAAATCATTTAGCTAAGATCTAACAAGCTCCTAAAGGGTCATTCTCAGACACCTTTTCAATTGTGATGATGCAAGAAATGATAAGAGGAAGCTTGTATCATAGAAAAGTGATTATGCATATCTTCAGGTTGGAGATGGAAGAAAGCTCAAAGTCGGGAAGGATGTCCTGCATCATGATAAAGAAAGGAGCACCAAATTTTGAAAAAGATATGAAGGAGTGGTGGCCTAGTCATATGATGACCTTAGGGGATATGATCCCAACATCATCCAACATACAATAGAGTTGAAAAAAGGTGCTAAACTAGTCTACCAAAAATAGAGGCCACTGAACCCCAAGATTGAAGCGATAATGGCACAAGAGGTAACAAAGGTAATACAATCACAAATTGTCTTCTCAATCAAGCATATCACATGGGTATCCAACCTGGTCCGGGTCTGAAAGAAGGATGGAGATATCTGTGTATGTGTCAAATTTTGTGACCTAAACCGGGCATCGCTAAAAGATCATTAGCCTCTACTCTCCATGGAATCAATCTTATAAAATGTAGCAGGTTTGAAGATGTTTTCTCTATTGGATGGATTTTCAAGCTACAACTAGATCTAGGTTAAAGAAGAAGATCAAAACAATACCATGTTCACTACCAAATGGGGAAAATTCGTATATGCTAAAATTCCTTTTGACCTTTCAAATGCAGGAGCCACTTTTCAGCGGGTAATAGATATCACTTTCAGTGAACTGGTCAACACTATTAGGATGATCTGAATATATTTTGCGAACATAAGGATGATCATTTCAATCACCTTGAGATGGTTTTTAAAAAATTCATGGAGTTTGGGATCTCCCTAAACCCAAAAAAATGTATTTTCGGGGTGTCGTAAGGAAAGCTATTGGGACACATAGTGTCCAAAGAAGTAATTTCAATTGATCTTGAGTGGGTGAAAACAATAAAAGATATTCCCATTTTGGTCAATAAGAAAGGCATTCATTCTTTCTTAGGAAAGGTAAACTTTGTAAGTAAATTTATTTCTGATTTTCTAGGAATAATTAGGCCAATTACCCTGATGCTGAAAAGGGATCAGACCTTCAAATGGACTAAAGAATCTAGACAGTCCTTTGATAAATTTAAGGATTCTATTTCCTCAGCTCCTATACTAGTTAATCTAGACTTATCAAAAGACTTCATAATGTATGTATTCAGTAGTAATTCAAACATTGCTATTGTCTTAACTCAAAAAGATGATGAAGGAAAGGGAGAATATCTGATAGCATTTAATTCTAGAACCCTGAAGGAATATGAGTCAAACTACAAATTCATTGAGAGACAAGATTTTGCAATAGTTAAGGGACTCAAGAAGTTATGACATCTAATCTCTTACAATGAGGTGGTTGTTTATGTTGCATATTCCATTGTACATGAATATATTACGAAAGGAGAAATCACCAAAAAATGGGCTAATTGGATCACAAAAATCCTTGAATATGATATTGAGGTCAAGCCTACAAAGACCATCTAAGAAAGGGGACTATTTGAGTATCTGGCACATGATGAAGAGATCACAACTAAAGAAGGACAATTGGAGCTGGTTCTAGTGAATGAGTCAGAAGTGGAAGGCTATCAGCTCATAGACAGAGTAAGATTCATGCACATGAGAAGATATCCACTTGGCCTTCCTTCTCAAAAAACAAGGTTCTATCAACTACAAAACAATGGATATTCTCTCATTGAAGGGATCTTGTTCAAGAGAAACTTCAATGATGTTCTATTTTGGTGTGTCACCATAAAATAGGATAAAAGAATCCTTGAAACTTTCCACAGTAGTTTTATGGGTAGACACTTCTTCACTAGGACCACCACCATCAAAATTATGTGCACCAAGTAGTTCTGGCCGATGCTATTCAATGATTCCTATTCATTGGTTAGAGCTTGTGAAGAATACCAATCCTTTGCTAGAAGAAGAAAGAATTTTGCAATGCCCCTCAACCCGATAGTGCTTGATGATCCATTTGCACAATGGGTCTTTGAATTCATTGGAATGATCAACCCCACCTCAAGTACCAAACATAAGTGGATTCTAATGGCCACAAACTACTTCAGAAGCTAGACTAAGGCCATGCCCCTGAAGAATGCAACAGAGACGAAGATAGTAAACTTCCTTGAAGAGATTCATCCCTCCTAAAACCATCATCTCTAATAATGCCAGGGCTTTCCTAGGCTCTAAGGTATGTCAATTTGCACTCATCCATGGCATTTTATTTAAAAATTCATCAAATTACTATCTGCAGGGTAATGGCTTGAAAAAGTTGACTAATAAAAATTTAGTCTGACTCCTCAATAGAATTCGTTCAGAACACTAGTGAGAATGGCATAAAAATATTCGGGGGACACTTTGGGCAGACCACATAACTCCTAAGCAGGTCCTCAAGAATTAGCGATACGAGTTAGTATATGGAAGAGGCACTATTACCTATCTCCATGGAGATTCCGATATTGAAATTACTCAAATCTCTCGAGATAGAGAAAAACAACACAATGGAAGTGTGACTGGCTGAATTATCATAAGTATAGGATAAAAGAGAAAAGGCCCTAATAGCTATGACTAACCGCCAGTAGGTGGTTAAGAGATGGTTTGATAAGAAATCTTTAGACCAAGGTCTAAAGCATGGCGACCTAGTGCTAAAATTTAATGAGAGAGTTGCAAAGCCAGGTGAGCATGGAAAGTTTGACAACCTTTGGGAAGGCCCTTTCAGAATAATTTGAAAAGGCTTTGCAATTTTACAACAAAGAGGCATGAAAAGGGCTCTACAATTTTACAAAAAAGAAACTAGAAGACCCGAAGAGGATGATAAAAAGCCACCAAATATTTTGACACCACTCACCTCTTTCCCCACAAACATGCAGGATGCATTCTCAATGTTGGCATTTATTTTCAGCCCGGATGCCAATAAGGATGTGCACAAATTTCACTTGGGTACAGGGTTTCAGTTCTGCAAGAAGCATACCTTGTTGATGAGATGCTAGGGAAAATTAGGGATTACCTAATGCAATAGAATTTCAGGTTTCCTTCCTTCCTTTCTGACAGGTTTTTGCACCAGAACCTTGATTTATTCAATAAGTATATGAACTTGTCTATTTTTTATGAGTCAGGCACAGGAAAGACAGTTTATGTATGGACTCCTCTCCTCTCTTCTACATATGACTATTATGCATTTTCAGATTATTTCCTGACTCCAATTTTGCAATATTTACAAGGGGATGATGGTTTCGATCAACTCACCAAGGAGAATACTACATATATGTAGAACTTCACTCCCAAGTGTGACTGGTTCCTTGGAGTATATTTCACATTAATTCGGCTATGTTGTTTCATCAGAGAACCATTTCATCTTTTGACCTATGTCACGAATTAGGTGCTAGCCCTTGAAATGTTCAGACAAGTATCCCTTATTGACATCAAATTTTGTGGAGGAAAAGACAAAAAGAGGGGATTTTTCAGCTACTTGAAAACCTTCAAAATGGTGTTCATGAAAAATAAATAGATGCATGTTGTACTGAAGGACAAGATGGCTCATCTCAGGGTGGTGATGATTTGCAATAAATGGGAGTACAACCTCAAAAAGGATGCACCCAATGAATTTTTCAAGGTAACACATAGCCCATGGCCTTATTGGGAGAAGAGGTGGAACCCGTTGAATGATTTAGATGATCTATTGGTTGATTTGATCCAAATTACTATAGCGGATAACATACCTCCATGGCATAGGTTCTAGTTCCCTTTGACAATATATGAGGAAAGGAAAAAATAGGACCTACCTTGTACACCAAGTTATGAGAAGAAGAGGAATGGACCATGGAAGGAATCAAATATTTTTGGGTATACTACAAAGAGACCAGAAAAACTGAGGCCAATTATGGAAGCTTGGAGTTAGATGACCAAGTTGATATGATATGGGACGATGAACATCCTGCTTCCAACTCAAGCGCAAACAAGAGTGATGGATCTCGTGAAGAAGCCCAGGAGAAATAATTTGAGGTATCATCAACCTATTCTCAACCAAAGAAGACGGAAACAAACCAGCCTATCCAATTTGTTTCAAATGTGCATTTGAACCAATCAAGGGCTTTGTGAACACTCACCTAGGCTACTGCAAGGACAAGAATGACCCAATAATTGCTGAAATCTAATGCAGGGGAGGAAAATCCACCTGCCAAGTGCAGGCGCACAGAAATAATTGTTGGGGAGAGTTTGAAAGCACCTGTTGTAGGCCAAGAGACCATGGCAAGCTAGGAGCTATAGTCATCCAGTGAATAGGTAACATTTTATCCTTCTTCTCTAACTTCACAATATTTGGTGGCCCTTATTGTCTCTATGGCACCCACCACTTCATGTTTCAGCCCTACCTTTTATTTCTCTACCATAATGGTTGCGGAAGGTTTTTCCCAGTTCTCCCAAATGAGGCCATTTCTCTTAATGCCTCCATAGACCCTTATACCCTCTGTCATTTCCCAATATGCTCTTTCCTATCTTTCCTGAAGCATGGCCTCTATTGATGCCCCTCCTGCTACTACAACAAACATATCCTAGTCCACCCAAGAATTGGAGTCTTCCATTATACCACATTCACCGTAGAAATTGATGAGCTCTCCCATCGGTTCATAGATTAAACTTTGGAAAATTTCAAATTTCCCCCTACAGACTATCAATCTACCTAAAATAAAGGCACTTGGAGCTACTATCCTCACATTCCATTTCATCATACTTCTCAGTGCACCTTCTGGAGGTGGGCTAGTTCAATCACCATCCCAATTTATGGCACAAGGTGATGCTACAAAGGAAGTGTGGGCCATAAGGAACCAGAAGGGAAAATCAAAGGATGATAAAAGGGTAGCAAAGCCAAAGGTGTATACTATTTACAATGAAGCACAAGAAACATTGAATTTTTCCACCACATATCTGAACATTGTCAAACCATAAGGGGAGATGCTATGGAATGATTATAACATGTATGCCATGGGACTTGATCTAAGAGTTTCCCAACCATAGGACAAGGTGGAACTCATGGAAGAAATGCAGTGGGTGGTGACCATAGACTTCCTCATGTCTAGTTGCCAACTAAAAAAGAAAGAGGAAGAGTTGAAACTGGTGAAAGAAAAAATTCAAGTTCCTACAATCAAAGGAGAAGGTGATGGAGACAGATATTGCACACTTATCAAAAAAAGTGTAGGTGGCAGAAGTGGAACATAATAGACTTTAGGAGGAACTAGAAAACTTCCAATCAATTGATCTCACCTTGATCGATGTGTTGTAGAAATGGATCCAAGACTATCAGAACCGGTTAGCCATGGTGGAGCAGGTGATGCAAGAAAACGACAAAGAGTTTGAATAGAAACGTGCTTAATTCGAGTGAAGAATGTTAGAAGAGGAGGCATATTTTGAGGCCCAAAGGGTCCAATTGGAAAAGGAGATTCAAGAGACGAATCTTTTCCTAGAAACAAAGTCAATAAACAAGGGCAAGGCCAAAGAAAAATGGTCAAGGGAGCTAAGTAACATCAATGGACAACTTGCATCCATAAATAGGAGAATTACAGAGTTAATTAAGGATGTCAGCTCGAAGGATGCAAAGATTTCCCTTCTGAGGAATGCTCCCTAGGTCCTTGCTGCTCAGCCAAACCTCATCCCAGTAGCTCAGTAGCTACATATTTCTTATTGGGAAAAGGTTAAGGCCTTCTTCCTAACATTGAAACTAATGCTCTGATTCATGTCCATAGTGACAAAATTGAGTAGGGAGGCTCATGAAACAAATGAGCAGTTCCCGCGGTTCATCATGAAAAGGGTTCCTAAGGCAAATAATTTTCTAAGAAAGCTATACATGGTCTCTGATGGGAATTATCAAAGGCAGGGATCAAGGATCAAAATGTTGCTACGAGGATGAGGAATAAATTCATCCACTTCCACTTGACCATCCTTCATGCTAACACCTATGCTGCTACATTGAACCAAGCTATGGATAACATGTGGGAAAAATTCTCCCAACTAACCAAAATGGGCAAGCTGTCCTTGTTTCTTGAAGATGAGTCGGTCGTCGTAGCTAAGAAATTTATGAAAAAAATTGAAGAAAGGGAGAAAGATCCAACTGCTTTCTAGAGTTTCAGCCAACCTCCTAGTACAATAGACATTCAAGGTGGCATTCATCTGATTGCGTGACTACTTTTTGAATTTGAGTTAGGGACCAATTTGTTAGAAATCTTGAACAAGATTAATAACCAGGAACACCTGCAAAAACAATGATGAATCTTCCACAAGAGGATATGCAAGAGCTTGCTTGATATTAAGACCTCTCAAAATGATGAGGAAAAGGGATGATTCAAAATTATATAAAAACCCTCCTTATATAGGAAAGGGTGAGAAACAAGATGCAGTAAGATGTTGCCATGTGTCTTGATCTAACAACATGTGACAACAAGGAAACCCTAAAAAGATTAAATGCACCCTAAGGTTAAAATAACCTAAGTTAACTTATGCTAGTGTAGAAAATAAATATTTACACTAACACCACCCCATAAGTGCAACTTAGGGAGGAAAAGAAAATGCAATGATTATGCATGAGGAAGATGGGTCCCAATTGATAGCCATATTAGGTACCCATGTAAATAGGATGAAAAATGCAGCTAATCTCCCACAAAAAAATGGAGAAAAGGGGAAAACCCAGTGGGAAGAAAACCCCTCTCCGAAAAGGAGATAAAAAGCAAAAAAGGTGATGATTTAGAGGACTCAACATCATCTCCCAAGGATAACCATCACATGAATACAAAAAAGATTAGGAGACTAGATATCCCCCCCATAATGGAGAGTGGTCCCCTCAAGGATGTCTTCAAAACTTGTGGAGAAATGAGAAGCCAAGTCAACAATTCTGGTTGTGAACCCATCTGGATGCCACAAGTCAGAAGAGATGGATGAGCCCTGCTTTGCTGAAAGAAATCTCAATGGAGAGGAGGTGGTAGATGATGCCGAAAGAAGAGCCAAATCAATCCAACCACCACAACCCTAGTGAGGGGGAGGAGAAATACTTCCTACCTTGGAATCCAGAGATGTTTGAAAGGATGGAGTTCGATCCCAAAACTTGGTGAACTTATACACTCGAGAGTGATGATCAACCTCACCATAGGCAATGAGAGTATCAAACTGATCCCTGATGATAGCTAGATCAGATGTGAACTCAATCTTAAGACCCTCCTAAGCAAGCTGATAAACATAAAGTAGATTATGAGCCATTTGTGGAATATAAACAACATCAGCAATAGACTTCCCATCCAAAGTAACACACAAATTGCAGCAACATGAACCATGTCTGCATTGGTAGTGAACATTCTGTCAAACTCTAGAGGACACATAGTCTCCCAAAGAATGTGATTCATGGAATAGGTGATGTGCCTTGAAGCTCCTGAGTTGATGACACAACCTTCCTATCTATTAACTAGAGTGGTGATCAAAGCATGCCCCTTGCCTGGTTTCTTATTTGAGACAATTGCAGCAGTACTTGAAGATGATTCTTCATGTGGAGGAGAGGGGGATGAGAGGACAGAAGAAGAGGGAAGAGTGATTATATGATGCTTGAGAACCTCTCTCAGTTCATGAATCTCCTTCTTAAAACAAGTCTCCTCATGATGACCAAGCCCATTACGAAAGTTGCATTTGGGCCTCTCCTTCTGAGGCTTATCTGCCTTGTGTTGTGATGATTCAAATCCTATCTTGGATTTTTCCTTATTCTTTCCTTTCCCTTTGGATGGTGCTGCAATGAGAGCATGAGTCTTTGAAGATGAATCAACTTGGTTGAGTTTAGATTGTTCCCTAGTCAACCGCTCACAGAAGGTCTCAAATGAAGGCATTACAAAACTATTTCCAAGTCTGTCCATTGTAGAATAAAAATAAGTGGCAAAGTAAGAAAAAGAACCTTTTAATTTAGACAAGATCATGAAGATGCATTCTTTGTCGGTTTTATCCTTACCACACCCTGCAAGCTGAGTCCTCAAGGACTTGAATTTCTCCAAGTAATCATCAATGGAGGGAAAAGTATCACCTGAGAGTGAAGCAATCTCTAACTCTAATTGAAGTTCCCGAATATCACTTATTGAACCAAACAATGTTTTGAGCTTATCCCAAATTGCCTTCGGAGTATCACACCCCTCGATGTGGCAAAACAATGGATTGGAGATATGAAGAGCGATCAGTCCCATAGCCTCCTCACTCTTGATCCGATGCTGAAGCTTCTCATATTCCCTAGTCAGATTAGGTTGGTTCACATCCAATGTAGACCAGAGACCTTTAGACCAGAGGAGACGCTGCATACCAATTTTCCATGTGTGGTAATTGTGGGGAGTCAGAAGCTCAAAACCTGATTCAGCCATTAGAGAGAAGAAAAGACACAAGACAAAATATCTCTGAAAAAGAATGCTGGAAAAACACAGTAATACCCTGCTGATGGCAAAAATTTTGACAAACTAAAAATGTATCACCTCCAAAACCCTAAATGAGAGTTTTCACTTCAACTGGATGGTATATCTGATAGAAGTAGAAAAATGAAAAATAGAGTGTACCATTGAAAGATTGACATTGAGACCTTTCCAATGGTATATTATTTTTCATTTTTTTATATTTTGGTGAAAAGTTATGAAGAAATGAAAATTTGCCTTATTAGGGCCTGTAGGCTAAACAGGAGCAAAATTTTAGCACCCCGGGCAAAAAAAATTAGCCCTTGGTTGTTGATATGACCAAGGGGTGGGCTGGCAATTTAAAAAAAAAAGGGCCACAAGATCGGTGGTGGTGGAGTTGAGTTGTGGTGGCAATGGGTGGTGGCCGGAACCAGGTGGAGGCACCGCTGGGAGCTTAGCAGAGCCCTCGGATCTCCAGGTGATCGGGGTTGGGCAGAAGATAGCGTCGGCGATCGGTGGTGAAAGCTCTATCGGCGGTGAATATGCAGTCATCGGTCGACAATTGGAAGATGGGATGGTACCAGAGTCAGCGGATGGGACACCTATGACGTCGGCGGATGGGATGGCGGTCATCGGCGGACGTCAGCGGAGGGCAAAAAACTTTTCTCCCTCCTTTTTTTTTTAAATTTAATTTATTTTTTTTTTACAATTTTTTTTATGATTTTCCACAGAACTATAGAAAAATAAAAAAATTTTGAATAATTTTTCATAGAACGGGAAAAAAATGCAGAAAAAATTTGATATAATATTTTTTGCAAATATATTGTACCCTATACCTAGCGAGCTGTACGACCTGCTAGGTAAAAATTTTTTTGCCTCACAAATAGTAGATGCCAAATATGGGCATGTTATATGTCGATCTTCATCTCTTGGGCTCTCTGGATCTGATGGCGTGGTCGATTTGAGGTGAAAAAAGCTCCTGCAGGTCTGCAATCTCCAAATCTTGCAAAACTTCAGATCCTCATAACTTTGGCATAAAATGTCAGATTTTAGTGAAACAAAAGTCGATTCTGACTTTTTCAACAGCCCTGGACTCAAATATGAGCTCATATTTCCTCCAACATGCACTAAAAGTGACCTTCCAGAGAAAACCTAATATGGAGACAACCTAAGAGAAGATCTTACAGCCATAACTCAATCCTCAGATTTGGGAAGAGTCTTGTAGGAATGGCTTTGATACCATGTTAGAAATCTTGAACAAGATTAATAACTAGGAACACCTACAAAAACAATGATGAATCTTCCACAAGAGGATATGCAAGAGCTTGCTTGATATTAAGACCTCTCAAAAAGATGAGGAAAAGGGATGATTCAAAATGATATAAAAACCCTCCTTATATAGGAAAGGGTGAGAAACAAGATGCAGTAAGATGTTGCCATGTGTCTTGATCTAACAACATGTGACAACAAGGAAACCCTAAAAAGATTAAATGCACCCTAAGGTTAAAATAACCTAAGTTAACTTATGCTAGTGTAGAAAATAAATATTTACACTAACACAATTTATGTAAGGTGCTACCTTATAAATAAATGCTCGACCTAGGTGGAGCGTAGGAAAATATGCATGATGTATCGAGACCATCCAAGGTGGACTGGTTGCCTCTAAAGGAAGCTCTTTCTAGGCTCTGACTCCATCACCCTATGGATAAAAATCTGGTATGCAAGACTACAACAAATTATCGGGTTCCTCATTTTGTAGGCGAAACTCCCCTATTAGTTTCCAAAATATGTGAATGTAATATTATTCAAGCTCCCTTCGAGTTTTATTTTTCATATTTTTCTATAGGCTAGCTCGAACCTCATATGTTCAACCTACTACCCTTCACCTTTCATTGGCCCTCTTTTTCTATACTTTATCATCGGCTTCCACATGGCTACCTAGTGCTCCCCGAAGGCATTCTGCCCTTCATTTCTCAATTGGCTCCTATTATGCCTCCACATGTCTTTATCTTAGACTATTTTCAAATTCTTCCCTTAATTTTCTAGTCGTATCCCACCCACTTTCCACATAGACTCCACTCACATATAATTTTGGTGGACCCCACATGTGGTGTCAAGAGTAAAATAAATAAATTATGCTACATGTCTCCTCAACACAAGCTTTCTTTGAAGGGATGGGAGAACGAACTATGGTCTATGAGATACTACCATGTGTCCCCTCACTGAATCTTCATGAAAAAGAGTAGGGCACATGGTAGGCTGCCATATGCTGCCACATGTTCTAATTGCCTTCACAAGGAGACAACACTTGTTTGCATAGGGTAAGCAAGGACCACTACCATCATTTGTAAGGAGATTTTTTTGGCTGGGAAGTGTCTACGTGTTGTGGCCTAATATTTTTAGTTACATCAATGAAGGGGGAATCTATGGCTGCATCATTTCTCTGGATACCAAATCATTTTTTTTGTTGGCTTGCTAAGCGATGGGATTTCTAGCTATAAATATTGCTCCTTGCTTCAGAAAAAAGGGGTTTAAATGTGACAGAATTTTGAGAAAAGACACCAGGCCTTTTACTATTCTAGATTATTGCAAAATAACTCGCAAAATGTGCCATTATTTGGCCTTTCTATTTTCTTAAGCTATTTGATAAAATTTACTATGCCATTTGTTGGAAAAACAAGGATTGACAACTGAAGGGGGGGGGGTGAAATAGTTGCTACAAAATTTAAACTTATTTAACTTTTATCAACCTTTAATCCTAGATCTAATCATTAACATTGAAAGCATGAATTAAAAACACATCAAAAGCACACAACATCAAGATTTTTGCGTGGAAACCCTGTTAGGGGAAAAACCACGATGGACGTTAATCCACAATTATACCCTGTTAAAAGTATAAGTGAAATGAATAAGGAATGCACATGCATTCACGCAAATTTCCTAGAGCTCACTACTCAGAAGGGAAGAATCACTACCTTACATAAAACAATTGGATTAAATCCATCTAATGAGGTTGAACTAAGAAATTAGCTTCTTCAAAAGCCTAATGACAGTTTTGGTTAGGCACACAAATGCTTCTTGACACTTCGCTCAAAATTCTTCACACTCTACTCTAGAATCAAATGATCTAATCTTTATTCACACATAGCTTGCACACACTTCACATACATCCTTCTCAAATGAAGAAAAAAATCACTCTTATATATCTGCTTCATGAAATTATATCAACAACTCTGTCAACCAAAAGTAAACAATATATCAATACAAGCTTTCGGCCCAATTCATGAACAAATATCAATTCATACCAACCTAAGTCAGTCACAACATAACGAAGACCTAAATCAATATCCTTGAACATGTGAATCATTTAAAAATTAATCCACAAGGATCCGCGACATGCTACCACCATAATGTTGGTCAAGAACACGAAAACTCAAACACACCAATCAACACAGACATACCAAAATGATAGAGAATAATATAATAACATCAATGAACATCTTAGGAGCATACACAACAACTCAATTTACCATAATTGCATTCTCTTCTTCTAGAAACACCTACTACAGTAGCAGAATAAATGTAGGAGCACAAAAACTCATATCTTGCTCCAATCTTGATGCACACCTCTAAAAATTCCAGAGAGTATACTAGATAGGCTCAGAAACAAACCCTTTAATGTGCAACTTTTGAATACCAACTTACATAAATTTCCTCCACTCTGATCTTCACAGCTTTAGAGACTGCCTACAACATATTTATTATAATTTTCTCAATATCCTCAACATATACAACCTTTAATACATTAATGATAATAGTTTTGACATCAATGAAAACCACATATCAACAACATAACCACAACATCCAACAATCTCCCCCATTGGGATTGATTGTAACACATGATGTGAAAAATACTATCAACACAACTAGCTCTTCTCTAACAGCCTCCTTCTTCTCATACTATTCTTCTCCCATTTTTTTTCAACTCTTCTACCCTAATGTTTCTCACATTTCTCTTCTCCCCCTTTGACATGAATGGTAAAGGCACACAAGCTCCGAACCACATATCTAAATCATTTCAATACTCCCCCTAAGTAGCAACCACCATAACATCAATTACAAAGATGATCTGATTGTAAGTGCATGGATTGATGCAAATACTTGCATCTTAGTTCAAATTAGGAGGGGAAATCACCCCTAACTTTCCTTTGAGATACTTAAAAGTATCCTTAGGCAAAAAATTAGTAAAGATGTCTCCAATTTGTTCCTTAGTGGGCACATACTCTAGTCTAACTTCTTTATCACTCACTTTCTCTCTCAAAAAGTGATACTTGATAGATATATGTTTTGTCTTTCAATGTAGCACCAGATTATTAGAAATTTTTATGGCACTTGAGTTATCACAAAATATAACAATAGGCTCATCATACACAATTCTGATATCTCTTCACATATGCTTCATCCATATTACTTGAGTATAATTTTTTGCTACAACAATATATTCTACCTCAGCAGTAGATAAGGAAATGGAATTCTAATTTTTACTTAGCAAAGACACCAAATTCTTCCCAAAGAAAAATGCACCACCACTTGTTATTTTCCTGTCATCCACATCTCCTACCCATTATGTATCTATAAATGCATTCAAAGTTAGATCATCATCCTTAGGATACCATAGACTAAAGTCAACTGTTCCTTTCAAGTATCAAAAAATTATCTTTACTATAGTCACAAGTGATTCCTTTGGATCAACTTGATATCTAGCAACCATACATACAACATTCATGATGTCTAGTCTAGTCTGAGTCAAATAGAGCAATCTACCAATCACTAACATGTACCTTGTTTGATTAGATTTAGGAGAATAATCATTTTGTGTTAACTTGCATCTGGTTATCATGGGTGTACCTACAGGATTTGAGTCTTCCATGCCAAACTTTTTCAATAACTCTCTTACATATTTGGATTGAGATATAAAGATTCCATCATCTGACTCAGTAATTTGCAATCCTAAAAAGAATTTTAGCTCTCCAATAATTGAAATATCAAATCCACTTTTCATTCCATCAACAAAATTCATGCATAAGTCATGATCACCTTAAAAAATAATGTCATCAACAAAGACTTCAATAATCTACTTTTTATCCTGATCCACCTTGAAATAAAGATTGTTGTCAATAGTACCTTTATTGAATCCAAGCTTCAACAAGTATTTATCCAATCTAGTATACCAGGCTCTAAGGGATTTCTTGAGTCCATACAGTGCTTTCCTCAATCGACAAACCATGTCTTTTTCATCAGTCAATTGAAATCCATCTGATTGCTCAACATAAACTTCTTCTTCTAATACACCATTTAGAAATGTTGACTTCACATCCATTTAATATACTTTATAATTTTTTAAAGAATCATAACAAAGAAACAACCTTAAAACTTCAATTCTAGTAATAGGGGCAAAGGTTTCTTCAAAATCAATACCTTCCATTTGTGAGTACCCTTTACATACCAATCTTGCTTTATTTCTAAACACTTCACATTGTTCATTCAACTTATTCCAAAAGACCCATTTGGTTCCAAACACATTTTTATCTTGAGGTCTAGGAACAAGAATCCATGTATCATTTTTCTCTATCTGCATCAGTTCTTCCTTCATTGCTTCCATCCAATATTCATCTTTACAGGCTTCATTGACATTGTTGGGTTGAGTTTTTGATATCAGACAATACACTTCTGCAATTCTTCTTCTATTCTACACACCTTTGTTCTTATCTCCTATAATTTGACTTTTAGAATGATTTATCTTTACATACCTTACAACTTTGGGATTCTCTCTAACTTTTGGTTCTTTTGTTCTCTCTTCTGCACTTCCACTGGCTTCTCCTTCATGATTCTCTTGATTCACTAGAACAATTTGAACTTGATTATGTGTCTGAGTAGTCTTTCCTTTATCTATAATTTCATGTTGATCATCTAAGTCATATCCATAGTATCTAGATGATCTGTCAGTATCCTCATCAACTCTGACATTTTCACTTTCAACCATTTTCTTCAATATTCTATTGTAGCACCGGTAGGCTTTGCTCTTAGTAGAGTAACCCAGAAAGATTCCTTCATCACTCCTAGCATAAAACTTGCCAATATCTTCATCTCTCTTGATATAGCATCTACTTCCAAAGATTTTGAAATATTTAACAATAGGCTTATAACCAAACCACAACTCAAAATTAGTCTTACCAAAATTACCATTAATATTTACCTAATTAATAGTATATACAATAGTTCTTATAGCTTCTTTCCAATAGATATGAGGAATATTACCTTCCAAAATCATAGTTCGGGCAACATCTATAATTTTTACGTTCTTTCTCTCAACAAATCTATTCTATTGAGGAATTCAGAGAGAAGATAACTATCTTCTGATTTGATCCTCTTCACAAAATTAATTGAACTCCCGGGAAGTGAACTGACCACCTCTATCTGATCTTAAGCATTTAACCTTCAAAATTGTCTCATTCTCTGCCATAGCTTTGATAGATTTGAACTTTTCTAGTGCTTCATGTTTTTTCTCTTAAGAAAGCAACCCATATCATCCTAGAGTAATAATCAATAAGCAACATAAAGCACCTTTCTCCTTATAGACTTCTGATTCTGGATGGACCACATAGATTAGTATGTACCAACTCCAATACTCCATTAGAATGATTTTTTTTCCTCTGAAAATAAATTCTAGTCTTATTTCCCATCTAACATTCCTTGCATGTGGTGTTAGTAGGTTTTAATAACTTAGGTAGATCTTTGCTTGCTTTTGTGGATCTTACTTTGAAATTTTTATCAAAATTCACATGACATGGCCTCCTATACCATAACTAGCTTACATCAACTTGAGAAACTAGAAAAATTTCACTAGAAGCACTAAGGTGAAAATGGTTACCTCTTGTCTTTGTTCCTGAAGTAATTACATTTATAGAGCTTCCTAATATCCTGCATTTTTCATCTTTGAACTGAAGATTGTATCCCTTGTTGACCATCTATCCAATACTCAATAAATTGTGCTTCAATCCTTCAACATATAGGATATCATCAGTATTATATTTACCACCAAGAGAAATAGTGTCTCTGTCACAAATCACACCAGCATTGTTATCTCCAAATCTTACACCACCACCATCATATTTCTCCAAGCTTAAAAATTTTCTTTTGTCACTAGTCATATGATGTGAGCATCTGCTATCAATCACCCACTCATCCTTTTCATCAATTCTAGCTGCAAGAGATTTCTCAATATTATGATTTTTTGCAAATTCAGTGGACACCAGACCATTTTCCTTGATAGCAATGAATACCCATCCATCTTCATTTCCATTTTCTTTATCATATTCATCATCAGTAACACCTTCTTTAGCATAATAACATTTCTTTTGAAATATAGACTTGTCAGGTTTGTACTTAGAAACTCTTTCAAGTCACCTTTATGCAAAATGACCTATCTTACTACAAGAGAAACATTTAATAGGAATCTTTCCTTATACTTATGTTGTCTTCTAGCTCTTCTAGCTCTCTTTCTTCATCTTCAATCTATTTCATATCATATTCATATTTGAATGTCTTTCTGGAAATTTCTCCCAGATCATATCTCTATTGGATTTTTTCTGGATACAGTAGCTTCAAATGCAGATTCTATTTTAGCAGTAGACTCACCAAATTCACTCAACTCAAAGACAACTAGTTTTCCAATCAACATATTTCTTGTCACATTTTTTACTATCCTAAGCTCTTCAATAGCATGAGCTTTTGTTTTGTAAGAAGTAGGCACTGATTTAAGCACTTTAGCTAGAATCTCATCTTCTTCCAAAATTCCACCAGCACATCTAATACCCATGACTAGTTCATTTACTTTCTACATGAAAGAAATAATTTTTTCATCTTCTCTCATCTTCATGTTTTCCCATTTTCCTTTCAGACTTTGTAGCTTAGAAACTTTCACTTGTGGATCTCCTTCATACAATTTTTCCAACTTCTTCCAAATCTCATGTGTTGTTCTTAGACCTATCATATTTATCATCTTTGAATCTATCAAAGCACTCAGTAATGCTTCTATAGCCCTGATATTAGTTTCAGCTTCTTTGATCTGATCAAGAGTAGAGGGACCATTATGCGGAATAGTATATGTGTTCTTTGTAATCTTTTAGAAGTGTTAAATTCATTTCAAATGACACTCCATTCTGACCTTCCACAGAGAGTAATTTTTACCGTTGAATCTAGAACTATCCTTCTTGTATGATGCACTCTCAAATCACCTCAAGCTATTAAACTTCTTCAGAGGAACCAGATCTAATACCAATTGTTGGAAAAACAAGGATAGACAACTAAGAGGTGGGGTTGAATCATTTTTTACAAAATTTAAACTTATTTAACCTTTATCAACCTTTAATCTTAGATTTGATAATTAAAAGTGAAAGCATGAATTAACAACACATCAAAAACACACAACACCAAGATTTTTGTGTGGAAACCTTGTCAGGGGAAAAACCATGGTGGAGGTTAATCCATAATTATACCCTATTAATATTATAAGTGAAATGAATAAGGAATGCACATGCATTTAGGAACACTGCCTAGAGCTCATTGCTCAAAAGGGAAGGCTCACTTCCTTAAATAAAAAAATAGATTAAATATGTAAGATGGGAAAAATAAAATTAGATTAGATTAAGTGATAGCCAACACAAATCTAAACTAAAATCCCAATCTAAACAAGAAAATACAAACAAAGAGAGCAATCAAAATGAAAGCAAATGAAATAAAGCACTCCCCTTTGAAGTTGATTATTTCTCTTGTCTCTCTTATTTCTTCTTATGCCAATATTCCCCTCATATTTGTTGTTGAAGTTGTGCAAATACCTACAAATAGTAAGCAAGAAAGTTGGAGATAATTAGTTGTTAAATTGAAAATGGAGGAGAAGGGTTGCTTTTATAAACAACCATTCGAATGGATGAACAAGATTGATCTTCTAGAAAGATTCTAAGATCAACAGATGAGGATTCATGAGAGAGAAGTTACAAAATGGATGGCCAAGATCGAGTTTCTAGAAAGATGCCAAGATCTATGGTTGAAAATTGATACACTAGAATATGCCATACATTGAAAAGATATGATGCCCGAAGGCTATGACACCTAATGACTATGACAAACATGCAAGACATGCAAACTATGGCATGAAATAATGACAAGGGATCTTTGACCAAAATAGAGGGATAAATAATTTATGTTAAATTATTTATTCAAAAATGGAAGAGGATGACAAGTGGCAAATAAATAATTTATTTTAAATTATTTATTTGGAGGAAATGAAAAGGATATGAATAGGTCTAATTATTGAAAGTCCAAAGCATGACATCACAACTTCACTTTCATATCAAGATCAAAGCATTCCATCTCATGATCCAATCCTTAAGTCCATCCAAGAAGTCCTTCTAGATAATCATGGCATCCAAAATACACCTATCCTTGTTCAAGAGTCTATTCACAACCATGTTCTCTAAGATACACCTATTTTTGACCAAGATCCTACCATTGAACAAGAAATCCAAAAGGATCCTCTTATTGACCTTTATTCCATTCATGATCAAACATTTGAAGATGATCCCATCCAAACACAAAACACCTCAATTTCCCAAAATGAGACGCTTGCCTCCTTTGGACACATAGATAATCAAATCAATGATATCGATAACATCAAAGAAGAGAATAAAGCAACTACTATTGATCAAGTCAATGGAGAACACAAAGAATCTACTATGGATCAATTCAAAGAAGAAGATACAAAATCTACGACAAATCAAATTGATATCCCAAATGATCGAGAAGAAACAAGCATGATGAATGATAAAGCCAAAACATCCTATCAATTAAGAGCATCTACCTTTGTCAAAGCAAGATTTATTGTAGATGAAGAGATTCCAAGTAACAATTTCCATATACAAAATGATGGATTAGCATCTTGTTTTCAAAATAAAAATACCTCATCGGAAACAAAATCTATCAAAGAATTCAATATCAAGGAATAGGACTAGGTCTACATGAGCAAGGCATTATAGAACAAATACAATTTCATGCAAATCCTAGACATCAAGGTCTTGGTTATTCTTCAATCAGAGAATGAAATGATGCTAGTGGTACCTCCTTGATATTAGGGGAAAATTTATCTGATATAAACATAAAAATGGGGGCCATGAGTAGTCCTTGTCATAAGGTTGTTGCCAACACTTGTTCCATCCACACCATAAACCATAATTCCAACATGAATAAATCTTCCATTTGGAACCAACAAAAAGAAAATTATTATAAATCCAAAATTCAAAATCAAATGTCAAAGGCCATTGAATCAAAAAAAAATTCAAGTGGAAAAATCAAGTTAAAATGGATCCCAAAGAAAAATGGATCGAACAAAGAAAATATTTCAAATCCAAAATTAAATAAAAATATGGAGCCACAAGAAAAGAGGACTCCCACATATAGTAAATGTCCACCTCCTTTAAAATGGTCATCAAGAAAGACATATAAAAATGCTGGTTCCAAACACTATCCTAATCAAAATTCCAAACTCCATCAGCCACCATCCCAAGTTTGGAAAATAAAAATTGCTACATCCAAAACACCAAATAGTCCATCCACACCTACCATCATCCATATTAATCTTGCATCTCACCTAAAGTATTAAAATCCTACTTCACAAATCCATTGCATCTTGGAAGCAACCCTTTATCATAAGGACTCCCATGGTACTCTAACACAATGTGCATATTCTGATAAGGCCAACACTAGTATCAGAGAGGATCACAATGACATCAATCAATTGTATGCAAGTGCTATGATCTTGAAAAGACAATTACTCCATAAAGGTCACTATTGGCATATCATGACACCAGTATCTACATCAACACCATCAAAAGATTCAGAACAATCAATATAAAAAGTAAAAAAATATGTCACCTTGATGAAAACCTAATAAAAAGGCATCTTGTGTGACATCATCAAAAAGGAAGAAAAAAAAAAAAGAGAAAATAGTAAAGAGAAAAATTTCATCCAATAGTGAAAACCATTTTTATGGTGCATTGGATAAGTACCATGATGAAAACCTGGCAAACAGGCGTCATGTGTTAAATAGATTATCTATGTGGACCATTACACTTGGGGGCAAGTTGTCTCATCTCCCATGCCTTTTCATAACATTTCCATCCCTTCTCGCACGTACCTTGATCTTGATAAGAAATGAGGCACAAACATAAATCATGATTTGGGAAAATTTTTGACATGTCTATCATTTGGTCATACATTACCCATAAAATATCATGTCATTTCCTTCATAGAATTTATCCAAACCCATATCTTGGAAAATAAATTAATCCCGCGCGACATAGTCCTTGGAGATCATATGCTAATTCTATTAGCCAATAATCCTCATGTCTCTTATCCTTTGCCAAAATCAATCCATTATCCTTTCATAACTATTATTGGACTTGGTTTTCCCTTGTCATTGGTTTAAGGATTATAATCCACTTATCCAAGTTCCCTCCATAATCTCATCTAGTTTTAAGGTTAGTCATTCCAAATGCAATTATTCTAATCCATATGATCTTGCTATGCAACCTAGCGCATCATCCAAAACATTCCTTGGCTTTGTTCGTAGCCCTACTGAAAACCTTGATCCTTTAGTCACATAATCATCATCCTCATGTTGTTTCGGGATCTATCCTTCTCCTATCAAACAACATTGTCATCATCATCATCACCTATCAATTGGTTTTCAGCTTGACTAGGGGCAAGATCATGTGCATACCTTCCTAGTTGATTGTGGGTAACTTTCACATGCGTTTCTCATGATCCCTATAGTTAACATCCATAATAAAGGTTTTCCATCATGTCCATGGACTGAAGACCACTGACATTTAGGATCCTTCGCTTTCATATCTACCTATTGCATTTGTTGCTTCCCCTCCCGCCTAGTAAATTTTTCCTATACTTGACTAGGGGAAATTCCTTGACTTTCATCTTCATGGGAAATAATACATGGTATCACCCCTTTAAAACCTTCAAAATCCATAAAAATCATAAAATGTCTTGGAAAAAAAAAATCATAAAATGTCCTAAAAAAATCCACAAAACCATAAAATGTCCTAAAAAAATCCAAAAAAGCATAAAATGTCCTGAAAAGTCCAAAAAAATCAAAACATTTCAAAATCCAAAAAGTCATAAAATCCTCAAAATCCAAAAAACATTAGAAAAATTCAAAACTCCTAAAAAACAGAGTTTGACTCTAGGTTTGAGTCTAAATCAGCTTTGTTAGAGTGCTCGAACTATGTTTCCTTTGCGCATTTGCTACATAGGCAAGACTTATCTTAAATGAGCCCCCGAGGCATTAGGTCAGTCCCTTTAGGTTTTCCAAATAAAATCATGACCCAATATTTTGTCGAATAAGACAAATTCAAGTCGTGTTGAACTACGAGGTCTTTGTGCAATGCTATGTAGGAAAGACCATCTATCGATGAGCCCCCGAGGCCCCCTAGGTCAGGTCCTTTAGGGTTCATTGATTTGGGTCACGTCCTTGGTCTGAAAGCAATCATCATTCAAACTACTTCAAGAAATGATAAACAAATTATATCTTTCATCAATCGATTATCTTATCATCAACTTAATCAAGTCACTAGTCTTATATCAGAATGGGGCATTATGTCATTTGTTTCATTCAATCTTATCTCTTGTCTTTTATCAAGATGCGTCCTTCCTGGTATTAAAATTTTTCAACCTTGTCATTTACCTTAAGTAGGACGTGTCCTTGCAGTTAGGTGTCATGTCAACACTTGTCACTTGGTCAACTTTATCAGATGTGTCCTCTACCTAAATAGGATGTGTCCTTCCTATGGTTTGGTATCATCACATTGCTTGGGTCATACTCATCAAATCTTTGTCAAACAATCAAAAAATCTTGTCAACTTTTTCAATCAATCTTTCCTTAATCGGGATGTGTCCTTCCTGAAACCGAGCATTATCATTATCAATCAACTTTGTCACACCACTCAATCTTATAAGCTTGGTCAATCAATCTTGCCTTCATCAGGATGTGTCCTTCCTAAGGCTAGGCATGGTCAATCAAATCACTTTATCAATCCTTATCAACCTATCAATCAACTCGGTCATCTTGATCAACCTAATCAACTAACCAAACAATCATCATTATCACTGAAAAACACTATCTTGGCAAAGACTTTGGTGGTCTGTATTTTCTTATCTTTTCGACTAATTTTGGGTCATGTTACTAGTCTCCTCGAGGATGTCCTATGAATGGATTTAGAGGGACAATGATGGATCATGGCCTCTTTTCTTTTTTTGTTTCCTGTGGTTTGTCTTGGCAAAAAGACTGGGACAATCGGGTCCCTAGTATGAGTTGGGGCATTCCTTGTCTTTTTGACTGTTTGTCTCTCCCAAATGGTCACCTTGCACACTTTGGTCTATGTCATACCATGGTGTTTGTGGTCCATTTGTGACATTTTTGATGCCCAATGATGATAAATATAAAAATTTAAGTATGAAAGTTGGTTCCCTTACCATTTCCTGTCTATCTTCTTTCCCCTTTTCACGCTACCATCCCATCTCACTTGTTTTTTCCATGCTAACATCCATCTCCTTCATGATAACATTTCTTCTATTTTTCATCCTCTAGTCGTACCTTCCATTTCGAGAGCACATTCATATTCTTTGAACCTGCATGTCCTCTCGAGGGGGCATACCACAACCCTCTTGGTCATCCTTCCCCTTTCTCTTTGCACTAGGGCATATTTCAGAATTAAATTTTTTGGACATAATGCGATGAACTGCATTATGTCAAAGAGGGGCAAAATTTCCTAAATTCTACGAGCAAAACTTTTCCTTAGTCATCATCCTCTAATAATTAAATAATTTTAATTATTTAATTATTCCTAACCATATTCCTTTATTAATTAAATTTTTTTTTAATTATTTAATTAATTCACTTTCTAATATTTATTCTATCCTGATCAATTAAAATAAATTAATTGCGTCATTAATACCTTTTTTTTCAATAATTAGATAAATCATTATTTATTTAATCATTTATATTTCATCACATGTCTATAGTCAGATAATAATAATTATTTGACCTTTTATTCTTATATAATTTAATAATTGACGAAATTATTTATTTATGTGTCTTTCTTCTCCTTTAAATAATTGATCCAAATCAATTATCCATATTCAATTTCTATCTCCTCTAATTAATAATTTCTATCTTCTTCCATTTTCGAATAAATAATTTAAAATAATTTATCCCTCTATTTTGGTCAAAGATCCCTTATCATTATTTCATGTCATAGTCTGCATGTCCTGCATGTTTGTCATAGCCGTTAGGCATCATAGCCATCAACGTCATATCTTTTCCATGTATGGCATATTCTGGTGCATCAATTTTTAACCATAGATCTTGGCATCTTTCTAGAAACTCGATCTTGGCCATCCATTTCATAACTTCCCTCTCATGAATCTTCATCCATTGATCTTATAATTTTTCTAGAAAATCAATCTCATTTGTCCATTCGAATGGTTGTCTATAAAAGCAACCCTTCTCTATTTTCAATTTAACAACTAATTATCTCCAACTTTCTTGCTTACTATTTGCAAGTATTTGCACAACTTCAACAACAAATATGAGAGCAATATTGGCATAAGAAGAAATAGGAGAGACAAGAGAAAGAATCAACTTCAAAGGGGAGTGCTTTATTTCATTTTCTTTCATTTAGATTGGGATTTTAGTTTAGATTTGTGTTGGTTGTCACTTAATCTAATCTAATTTTATTTTTCCCATCTTACATTGGTGAACCCGACATTGATTCTTTGAAGAACATGGTTGTGAATAAAATCTTGAACAAATTAATTGCATCACTAATACCTCTTTCTTCAATAATTAGATAAATAAAAATTTATTTAATTATTTATATTTCATCACAAGTCTATAGTCAGATAATAATTATTATTTGACCTTTTATTCTTCTCTAATTAATTGCGTTCGCAATTAATTTATCCAAAATAGGTGTATCTTGGAGAACATGGTTGTGAATAGACTCTTGAACAAGGATAGGCGTATTTTGGATGCCATGATTATCTAGAAGGACTTCTTGGATGGACTTAAGGATTGGATCATGAGTTGGAATGCTTCGATCTTGATATGAAAGTGAAGTTGTGATGTCATGCTTTGGACTTTCTTTTTGACATGTATCCTCAAGTTTAGGCAATGGAATTTTATTTTGCTCAAGGATATGATTTTCTTTGATAGATTCAAGATTTTGACATCGAAATAATGAAGCTTCAATAGCAAGATGATTTTCAGTATTGATAGGAAATGGAAGACTTGATGGTGACAAATGGTTGGATGGTGTAGGATCAACAATGTGATTGGATTTCCTAAGTGTGTTTTCATTTAGGAGTTGAACAAGTTCCTTTGCTAGTTGTCCTTGGAGAGTATTAATTAATGTGCTTGTATTGGATGGTATTGTAGTTTGGGATGGAGTGGATGATGGATTAGGATAAGACATGGAGGATTGGAATAGACTAGTGGATGATAAATTATGATAGCATATGGAGGATTGGAATGGACTAGTGGAAGGTTGGTTTCCCTTGTCAAGGCTAGGATAAGGATGGTTAATGGACCTTTTTGGGGGATTAATGGTACAAATTGTGTCAAGTGACTCTTGATAGTGAGGGTAGATGGATGAAGGACTGAAGCTTATGGATTGTTGGTAAGAAGGGTATGTAAGTGGTTGGTATTGACGATTGAGGACTGATTGGTATTCAGCTTGACTACGAAGAAGATCAAGGTAAAGTGAAGACATGGTCATGAATTTGGATTATGATGGATAAGGAAAACTTGCTGAGGACCATAAAAAAAAACTTGTGACCTTTGGATGGTAATGCAAGGTTCCAATGCAAAATGGATATGAAATTATGCTATTTTTTTGTGATTTTCAAGGATAGAAGGATGCAAAGTGCCAATGTACCTAAGACCAAGATTAAAGAATGGTGGAATGATAATGACCCTATTACCAAGGATATGATATACAAGGATGAACCTATGGCTAAATGCAAACTAAAGATGTCACTAATGGAAGATTTGAGCAATTTTCTCTCTGGATTTCAACAATGGCCGCTAGAAAAGATGTTTAATATCAGATTGGACAAGTTTGGTCTTGGGTGTTAGGCTACAAAATTTGTAATTATTTCAAGTTGAATGTTTGTTTCCAAGTCTGTGAAAGGTATTTATTTGTCTCAATATCTTAGAAAAATACTTGGCAAACACAATATCTTATTTTTGAAAATTTCAAAACTTGCACAATGAAGCCACGCGCAACCCTAGATTCAACAAGGACAATATTCACTAGATTCCACATGGGTTTCCCCAACCACACTTATTCTTAGCATGTGAATTTAGAAGCTTGGATGCACTGGTTCCCCCTTACATTGCACTCACTTCTCAGGCCAACCAAGCTTCCAACCCCCATAAAACTCCCATGGCAGGTTGATCACCTCTACTAAGAACTGCGAGAATGTGGATGCCTTCACAATGACTATTGTTGCACTAGCAAATAGAAGGATTTTGGAAACTACACAAATGTTTTTAGTTTGAGACCCTCGTTCGAGTGGCCATACATGGGGCACAAGATTAAGCTCCATTTAGGAGACACTCCAGTCTCAAGAGGTTACACTCATCAGGGTTTTGGGGAGTACTACTTGGTCCGTATGACACATCCGCACTCATAATCCTAGACTTCCCTTATGATTCACATTTATATACCGGTCAGGGGTAGCTTGGCCAAAAAACACCGTTGCTGATCTGAGTTGCCTTGGGGTGAGTAATTTTTCCCACCAAGGAAGGCCCAAGTTCTAGAGGCAATAACTAATTCTCTTACACCTAGGATCGCATAAAGGCGCAAGGGGAGAGGATACTTAGATTATTGCACCAAAGGGTAACACAAAATTGAAGATACTTGTAAATTTTAATTATCAAATGATAATGTGAGGAGGACACATAAGAAACTTTGTTCATTTTAAAAGTTTAACTTGATGTGAAACAAACAAAGTTCATTTTAAGCCAATGACATGAAATGCATGTTCATTTTAACCAATGAGTGTGCATGCAAGATGTATTCATTTTAACCAATGATTGTGAATGCAATTTGTGTTCATTTTAAGCCCATGACATAAAATGCTTGTTTATTTTAACCAATGAATGTGAATGCAAATTGTGTTCATTTTAATTTCATGAAATGAAATGCATGTTCATTTTATCCAATGAGTGTGCATGCAATTTGTTGTAGTTGTTAAAAACAAATAAAATTGATTATGCCTAAAAAAATGAAAAACATGATTTTTGTTTCTAGAAAAATAATTTTTAGACTCCCTCCAAGTTGTGTCACATGCTAAAAACAAGAGATTAGTTACTCAAAAGAAAAGGTTAATGGCAGCATCAAATTAAAACAACCATAAATTTCTCAAAACTTAATGAAATTTCAAATCATTTATATCCATGGAAAGCTAAAATTCAAACCTTCAAAACCCAGAAATTATTTTTTCAAGATTCTGCATGAAAAATTTTTATAGGCGAAAAAAATGCGAGTTTTAACAGCTAAACCAAAAAAAACAACAAATACTAAAATAGTCATAACATTCTCAAATCTTAATGAAATTTTGAATCATTTGAAGTTTCAGAAAGTTGAAAACAAGGGCTACAAAACCCAGATGATCAATTTTAAAGAATTTATGTGACCATTTTTCTGTGCTCAAAAGAAAATGATGAAATTTTATGTAACTTTTTGGCTGTAACCTGCAAAACAACCAAACAAACAAGAAAACAATTTTTTTTTTTTTTTTTGCAAAATTATTCGATTCACGTTAGGTTCACCAATTTAAGATGGGAAAAATAAAATTAAATTAGATTAAGTGACAGCCAACACAAATCTAAATCTCAATCTAAACAAGAGAATACAAACAAAGAGAGAAATCAAAATGAAAGCAAATGAAATATAGCACTCCCCTTTGAAGTTGATTCGTTCTCTTGTCTCTCTTATTTCTTCTTATGCCAATATTGCCCTCATATTTGTTGTTGAAGTTGTGCAAATACTTGCAAATAGTAAGCAAGAAAGTTGGAGATAATTAGCTGTTAAATTGAAAATAGAGGAGAAGGGTTGCTTTTATAGACAACCATTCGAATGGATGGACGAGATTGATATTCTAGAAAAATTCTAAGATCAACGGATGAGGGTTCATAAGAGGGAGGTTACGAAATGGATGGCCAAGATCTACGGTTGAAAATTGATGCAACTAGAATATGTCATGCATGGAAAAGATATGACGTCAACGACTATGACAGACATGTAGGACATGCAGACTATGACATGAAATAATGACAAGGGATCTTTGACCAAAATAGAGGGATAAATAAATAATTTTAAATTATTTATTCGAAAATGAAAGAGGATGACAAGTGACAAATAAATTATTTATTTTAAATTATTTATTTGGAGGAAATGAAAAAAGAGATTTAATTAAATTCACAAATTTAATTAAAGGAGGAGATATAAATTGAATATGGATAATTGATTTGGATCAATTATTTAAAGGAGAAGAAAGACACATAAATAAATAATTTCGTCAATTATTTAATTATAGAAGAATAAAAAGTCAAATAATAATTATTATCTGCCTATAGACTTGTGATGAAATATAAATAATTAAATAAATTTTGAATTATCTAATTATTGAAGAAAGAGGTATTAGTGATGCAATTAATTTATTTTATTTGATCAGGATAAAATAAATATTAGAAAGTGAATTAATTAAATAATTAAAAAATCATTTAATTAATAAAGGAATATGATCAAGAATAAATTATTTAATTATTAGAGGATGATGACTAAGGAAAAATGTTGCTCGTAGACTTTAGGACATTTTTCAGTGTCTACAAAATTCATCTGATGAGGTTGAACAGAGAAATTAGCTTCTTCAAAAGCTTGATGAAAGTTTCAGTTAGGCACCAAAATACTTCTTCACACTTTGCTCTACAATCGAATGATCTTATATTTATTCACACATAGCTCGCACACAGTTTGCATACATCCTTCTCAAATGAAGAAAACAATCGCTCTTATATATCCGCTTCATGAAATTACATTAACAAATTTGTCAGCCAAAAGTAAAGAATATATGAATACAAACTATCGGCGCAATTCATGAACAAATCTCAATGTATACAAACCTAAGTCGGTCACAAAATAATGAAGACCTAAATCAACATCCTCGAACATGCCAAGCATTCAAAAATTAATCCACAAGGATCTACAACATGCTACCACCATCATGTCAGCTAAGAACATGAAAACTCGAACACACAAAGGAAAAATATTTGATCACGAACACACCGATCAACACGGACGTACCACAATGATAGAGCATGATTTAGAAAAATCAACAAAAATTTCAAGAGAATACACAACTCAATTTACCATAATTGTATTCTCTTCTTCCAGAAACACTTGCTATAGTAACATAATATTTGTAGGAACACAAAAAATCATATCTTGCTCCAATCTTGATGCGCACTTCTGAAACTTTCAGAGAGTATACTAGATAGGCTTAGCAAAAATCTCTTTAATGCACAACTTCTTAATACCAACTTACATAACTTTCCACCACTCTGATCTTCACTACTTCACAGACTATCTGCAACATATTTATTATAATTTTATCAATATCCTAAACATATATAGCCTTTAACACATTAATGCTAATAGTGTTGACATTAATGACAACCACATATCAACAACACAACCACAACATCCAACACCATTATTGTTTGAATGATTTATTTGTAGAACTTCTATAATTTTAATTTAAGTTTGCTAGTTTAGATCATGTCTTTGACTCCACTTTTCAATGAATGCACATGAAAATTTATTTTTTCATTGGATGAATCATTTAGATTTTTATATTTAATTTTTTTCATTCTAGGACAACAGATTGTTGAATGGGCCCTTAAATTGCATCCAAAATATATATTTATCATGCCTTATGTCTAAATATTAGTGCATCACACTAGTTAGATCTTTTATTTTTATATCTGCTTCCTTTTCCCATTCAAAACCACAGTTACAAAACAATCCAACTTCTTTAAAATTTTGGAGGTCACTTAGTTTAACGTAATTTGTCCTCCATGAACTGAGTTTCCCATAAAAGTTGTTACCTTGCCAATTTTTGGCATCAACAAGATGCATTGGTAGTTTGGTCACTGTCTTTGGGATCCAAAAAGCTAGTAGTTGCTAAGATAGCTAACTTCAGTGGAAAATTGGTTATAAAGAGTCTTTGACACTCCAACCTTGGAAGCAACTAATATGGTGGTAAATATTGCAAAATTTTCTAAAGCAATAGTTGAGAGCCTTACTCTTGAAAGGGATATAATTAGGGATAAGTACAATGGATTGGTTGATGAATATAATGTGAGTCAAAAAAAGGTGGTAGTACTAGAAACATTTTGATGATCTTTTTTCTACAACACCAACTCAGACAGAATACAAGTACTATATCTCTCTTGAAAGCTAAATCTCTATCAGCAAGCCTTAAGAGATAACCTTGAGGTCTCTAATGTTAGGTCTTGAAAATGCATAAACAACTGAGATAATATGTGAGATTTTTGGTAATCACAAGGGGCCTTACGAAACAACTACTTAAGGTTTCAAACTCATTAGATTTGCAATATTTTGATGCTTTTAATCTTAAAACTAACCCAGATTTAAAAGAAACAACAAAGGATAAGGGTTTAGGGAGAGAATTTATTCTAAGCTAACCCCTAAGATCAATCACAATAATGGTGAATGCTGAAAATGGAAAAATACCCTATGAGACCAATCTTTGCTTGATCAAGGACCAACTTGCAACTACACAGAAATGGTGTAATATTCAAAGGAAATTGAGATATTTTCAAACTGTGAATATCCTCTCACATGTACAGCTACTGTCAGAATGCAAACAAGAATTCACAATTGAAATTAGCATAAAATGAGGCCCAAAATAAATTTACGCAACAACTTGAAATCAACAAATTAATAAAATTATGGAACGAATATCGATCAACATTCTTCACACTTCACCATTTTCATGAAAGAATTGAAAGCTAATATTTAACATACGCTGATAAACTTTAGAGAAAATTTGAAAATATAGAATAAAAAAACCATGCAAGGTGGTCTAACACAAGAAAGAACACCAAAAAACAATGTCTTTTCTTATATTAAATCACCCCAAGTATGTAACAATTCAATATTTTCACTGTTGTAGCATTTTCTCTCAAAGAACTAACTCTTGTCTCAAATATAACTATTACAACAATGTATAACTCTTCTAGCAATCTCTTACCCCAAAGAATGAAGCTAAGGCTTCAATTTATAGCCTAGAATACCTAGGGTGGCCAAAAAAGAGGGCCAAAAGATTCAGGTCAGCCATGCATCCAAGTTTAATATGTTTAGCCAACCATGCAAGGCAGTTGGAAGATTCATGTGAATAAGACAAAAATACATTTCAGAAATTCGTGAGTAGGGTCTTCTAGAAATTTAAAGCCATTTATTACATCCTATTTATGGAATAAACCCAAAATTTATCAGCCCCTACCCATTTGACATGGATTCCTAAGTGGTGCCTTGCTAGCTCGCATCCTCTACCTAGCTTCCTTCCAATATCTGAGTTATTTCTTTAAATTTCTCCAATATTTCCTTTACATCCATTGGATCTAGCACTAGAATATATTTAATTTTTATTTTGTGACTATTAAATTCCTCCAAGTATTATGGCATCACTTTATTCCATTCGATTTGCAACTCATGGTACTTGTCCAACTTGGAAATATAGATGGTTGCATCCTCTAGGTGTTCTTTTTCTATTGGATAATTATCCAAAGGGGCATAAAACTCATGCCACCAAGCCTTTATCATGTCAATATTCAAATTATTTTGGCCAAATTTCCTCCTCCCAATCATTATTTCTAGGGAACTAACAAAAATATTGTGAATATCTTTCATTTTACCTTGCAGTTTCATGATCTTTTTCAGAACTTTATTGAGGAGTTATTTTCTATAATTCCAAATTTTAATCCATTCCTTCACTCCTCCAATGTCATCCCAAGAGAAGACATCTAATTCATCCAACCGGTCTTTAGGAATTTGGAAAATTTTCTTTAATTATTCAACTGTAAGCCCGTCAACCTTTCCACAATCTGGAACAAATTATGAAGTATATTCCAGAAAATCAGAGGCACTGGTGTGAACTTGAAGAATTTGTCCAATCACTTCATCTCCTCTCTTACTGGCATCCTAAAGCAACTCTTGAGTATTATGAACTGATCTCTTCAGTCTTTCAATCTCTGAGATTGCTTCTTTAGGCAACAATCCCTCTAGAAGAGCATTGCCACTCCCAACTGCTTGCAATGGCTTCATCAAATTTTGAACATATCTATAGACATGGTCCAATTGTTTATGCAGCTTTTATTTCTCCTTTGTCTCCTTATCTAGTCTTCTCAAAATTTCTTGAGAAGAGTCTCAAAATTCTTCTTTTTCTTGTTCTTTTGTAGTCGGCCCCAAATTAATTATTTCCACTTTGTAATCAGATGGCCTAATTTTATCTGTTAGTTTGTCACTGGCTAGTACCACTACATCGATAATCTAATTGTTGAATTCGTCATGGGTGATACTCGAGACTATTTTTTCTCTCTTCCTTTGCTTCGACTACCCCCATTTTTCTATCAAATTTTCCCAACCAGGAGTCTCTTCTTGCACAACAATTGGCTTCTTACTTATCCTTTTCTCTAGCCAATCAGAGAGAATAGGTTGCTCTACATTTACCTCTATCTCTCATTCCTCTTTAGCCCGAGGTGGACTATTAGCAATCTCTTCAATATTGATCTCTGCATTTAGTTGATCATCAACATTATCCTTCTCGGGAGACTTAGACCATCTCCCTTCCTGGACAACCTTTGATTCTATATTTTTTCTCTGAGCTTCAGAAGTGGATTGCCCCATTTCTTGTATCATTTTTCTCCATTCCTCGCTAGTGGGGGTGGAAATATCTTCATCTTCTAATTCCTGAGGCGCGGGGTTATTTGATACATTACCCTCTCCCATGATAACCTCTTCTAATGTATATGTTTTAAGAGGAGATAATGGAGGAATACTATTCCCAACTAGCATTTTTTTTTGCACTTCTTCTTCAGTAACTTCCCCTTCAACAATTAAAGGGGACTTATGTTGAGGAGAGCTTCTCTAAACATATACTTGTGATTTTTCTCTAGATCTTTCCACCTCTAGAACCTTTTCCAAGGAAGGAGCACTAGTGGCTATGTAATCTTTCTTCACTTTGGCTCCCTTTTGTCTTTCAGTGACAAGCGATCTCTTTCTCGTGGGCTACAGGGTCTTTCCCTCTTTAGTTGTTGAATTTTTCCTTGTCTTAGGAGATGGCTTCTCTCCTTGCTTTGGTGGAGTCCAACTCCTGGTTCTTCTCTTTATTGACACTAGATTATCACCCTCTTATTCTTCATCAGTATGAGGTGCTGAGACATCACCTCTTTCTCCTTCTGCTTCTCCTTGGAGTGGGACTCCAGGACTCCATGTCTCCCATTAGATGGTATGTAAACTTTTTTCCATCATTTTCCAACTCTTGTACTCTTTTCTTCACCCATTTCCTTGAATGCTCCCTGATTGGCATAGTTATTTGGTCAAGATCCATTGCCTCTTCTTGTTACTAGCTTATTGGTGGCAAAGGCCTATTCCTATATGGTTCATAAACCTGTCATTGTACCAAGTCCACCTCATCATCATGTACCTAATTAAGCACTTATGCTATTTTATACAATCTTATCATTTTGAGGGGCATTCGAGAGAACCTTCTTCTAAGAAATTTCAATTCATCCTTGCAATTTTCCCAATATTCCTCTATATGATCCTTGTGCCTGAATGTTCTATTAGCTTACCTGATGGCTCTACTATATGGATCAAAGTTGCTTCTAACTGAAAAGAGAATATAATTCAAACCGTGCTAACTCTTTCTCGGAGTGTTGGGCACTTTGGAGGGAAGGGAACGATTCCAAAATTCCAATTCTAAGTGGGAATTCTACCCCCATCCCTTTTTCTTGATAATTTGTTGCATAATTTCTTCAAAATCCACCATTTTCCTTGTGAGTTCCAACATCAAAAGATTTTTGGTGGGATATCAAGGAAATCTAAGTGGAACCATGAGAGATCCTTGTACCTGAATGTATGTGAACTTCAAAAATTGAATAAACCATTACCCATATTGTTTGATCAATTCTATAGCATCAGAGAATATTCTGACATGAAGGAAATCCTGCAATAGTCTAGGAATGTACATAAAGAATGCATCATTTTCCCTTTGGTAGTTGGTGGCTTTGTGCTATAATTGGGGATACACCTCCCAAATCCTATCTTTTCCCAACGTTCCCTTGTGATTGAGCCCTCTATACTTTGTTTTTCTTTCCAACATGTATACCAAATAAGATGTCATGGTGAACTTATCCGTTTCTTGTACACTTCTTTATTGAGCATTTAGATTGTTGCTTATGATTCTTTCCCAATGGTAATGCTTGTTGGCCACGATTTGTGTAATGAGGTAAAACATCCATGTTTGGAAGATATGTGCTTCCTCAACTCCCATCACCCTACCTAGGAGAGTTATGATATCATGGTACTCCATTTTGAAATCACCTCTATGTAGTTACTTTGACAATTTGGAGTAGTGAGGTTTGGGTTTTAGGATCCATGCATTGTTCATGATCTTCAGGGCTTTGTTTGGATCTTGATCATAGAATTTAATAGCCTCTCCAATGTTAATCTCTTTGATCAGGTGGTGATGTGGAGCAATGTTGAAGACCTATGCAATATAATCCTCAATTATATTAGCCATGAACCTCCCTTGTGGCCCAAATAGGATTCTTCTGTTGGAGTCATAATGCTTTGCACATTCAAGAACTAACTCTGAGCATAATTGTGTTGGGGAAACCTTGCTGCTTGTGCCGAATCGGTATGGGTGAGGACTTGTTGCAACTATGTGGGAGAATTACCATACATTCTCTTATGAAAATCATCATAATCCACATTTCCTACATTTGTGTCTGCAATCTTGGCCCAAACAAAAGATATATTGGATTTCGGCCAGATGCCCTTGAAGTCATACTTCATCCTTTCTTGTCTTTTCCGAACCTCCTCTTGAATTAGAGCAGCCTTCATCTTGGTAGCCTTATCGGGACTCAATTCAACATGCATCTATTAGAGAGGATCCATAATCACTCAAATGCAAGTAAATTTGTAACATGGCCCTTGTTCAATGGAATCTATAACTTGCATCATCATTAAGAAAATGCAAGAGGAATGATTTAGTTCATCTAATGATATGTAAATGAACCAAATATGACCATGAATGCTCAAAAATCATCAAACTAATGATTTCACAATAATTACACTTTACTTGCATGGAACCCAAGAAAGTTCAGATAATTCGAGCAAGCTCGGATTTTTTGACTAGACTAAGGTTCGATTAATCCAAGCTAGCTCAAATTTTCTGAAATTGGTCCAAATGTGTGCATTTTGTCTCTGAATCTTATCAATTTGAAATATGAAGTTTCAATAACAAAAATGAGCCAATTTCTAACATAGAATTCCTAAAATTTCTCCTCAAGATGATTTTTTTTTAAATCTAGCTTGTTTCAGGCACTGAGGGAAAGCATTCACAAAACTCAGGAATTTCAAGGGATCTTAGATTGGCCAAGTGGATCAAGGTTCAGATGATCCAAGAAGGCTTAGAATTTCCAAACAAAGGGATGAAATTTGAATTTTTTATAAGGGGTAGGAAGAAAGGATTCAAAAAATCCGAGGGGGCTCAAATTCTCCAAGTGGATTAGACCTCAAAAAATTTGACCTACCTCGAAATTTCTGAGATTTGCTCGGGGCTGCAAGAAATTTTCTAAGTGTTATTTTATTTTGCTTCATCGATCACAAAGGAATGAAAGTGAACCCATCCTTGGAATCATGGTTCATTTAACACTTTCACACAATTCATTTCTAATATTACTGACATCATTCCACCATTTGAATCCAGTGCATGACTAGGGCATACAAGACCTAAGGTTTAAGCATCATAGCTTTGGGAACAAGTAACATTTTTGAAAATTTCAATACAAATAATAAGAAGAGGCACACAATAAGAGAGCCAAGGGTTTTCAATGATCTCCATTCACCAAATGCATAAAAATTAAAACCTGCTCCCGAATTCTCGAAAACAAACTCAAGAACACAAAATCATGAAGTGAAAATTGATTTAAATCAGAACCCCAAGCCTCAATGAATGATTAAATGTGAAGAGAAAACCAATAGAGCTCAAAACAAACTAAATCCATTCAAAAATCATCACAAACATACCTTAAATGGATGCTCGATAGAAATACTATGATGGAAAGCCGATAAGAAACCGTTTTTAAACCTAAAACGATCCCCAAGAGCGTGCAAATTGGAAGCAATAGCTCAATGATGGAGGAATATTTCTCTCAATTTTTTAGTGGTGAGATGCAAAATGGGGAAATGACCAATTAGTTATATTTTTATTCCCAAAAACAACTCTTTAAATGTGCCATTAATGCCTGATAGTATAGTGTAAAAACTCAGAAAAATGATAGGAGGTCAGATTTTGGGTAATTGAAGGTACCTCGGATTATCTGACCAAATTAAGGTTTAGCTAATCTGAGCTACCTCAGAATTTCTGAACTTCTACCATACTTAGCCAATTTACCCCAATTTCAAAAATTCCAAGCGCAAAATCATTCTTCTAGAGCATGGATGGACGTTGTCAATAATTTCATGGAAGCATCTCAAATGCAAGATAAAACATTGTGCCCATGGGTGACCCCAAGACCAAGACCAAAATACTAATACCTTAAGGGGATGAAGTTAGGACCCTAAGACAAACACACAAAGAAAGCAAGCAAGAAAGAGGGTCCCCACCCTCAGCGGGGCATGTGTGCAATAATTGCAGAACAAAACTGAGGTGGCATTGTATAAGTAGTAGATAGAAGTATTGAGGGCACAAGGCCCAACAATCTCAAGTCATGCACCACTTGCATCTCCAATGACATGGCCTCAATATCCTATTCCACTAGAATAATCCTTAGAAATAGTGTCATATAACATGGGCCAAGAACCACTTACAGTAGAGGAACCAATAACATCAAGTGAAATTCCATCAAATGATCCTACCAAAGCACAATTTTCTCTCACAAATTGATGTGTATAATAAATTTCTTGAACAAGCTCAGGACACCATCTATGTGAAAAATTCCAATATTGTTCCTACAATACTCAAACATATGAATAAGAAAATTTAGAGCTAATTAAATAGTGTTCATGAAAATTATTCTTTGATGTTGCAAGCAATAAGGTTATCC
This sequence comes from Sequoiadendron giganteum, assembly GCA_007115665.2. NCBI lineage: Eukaryota > Viridiplantae > Streptophyta > Pinopsida > Cupressales > Cupressaceae > Sequoiadendron > Sequoiadendron giganteum. Next base: position 965,642,162 of record CM021100.1, read on the forward strand.
CACAGAGATAAGTATATTGTTATCTCGATCCTCAGTAAGTGGATTCCTAGAGTTGGTAATTTAAAACTCATGGAATTTCGGTCTAAGCAAAAAGAAGACAAATATCCAAGGGTGGTCCCAACTTATAAATTTTTTGGTGAGATTAAAGAGCAATAGTTTTCAGGGTATGTGGCTCCTTTGGAGTAGAATATTAGAGAATTGAAAGCCAAAATGATGAGGCATATTTAACTTTGTTACCTGATATTCAACATAAATGTGATGAAATGAAACCCTTGCAAACATGGAAGCATCAGGTGGAAACTACTATTCTTTCTCAAGTAGCTCTCATTTGTGAGAATGTTGACATTGATATACTAAAGAATACTCTTGAGAGACTATCTTTTATTATTAGTTTCCTAGAAGATTTCAACAAAGAAACCAATTCAGTGATGACAAAGTACTCTCCATATAGAAAGAAGATGGAAGAATTCATTGATTTTAATTAGCCATCTGATGTAGAATATGATTAGTGGAAGATGATATTTATTCATGAATTAGATTTATGAAAACAAAAATGGAGGACACATATACTTGGTCAAGTATCTAGTGCAAGTCTGGCCTAAGAGATTCCAATGCATAAAAGATATGTGTCTCCAAATTAAAAACACCACATGTAAATGCTGATTACTAATGACTAGAATGTTGACTTGGATGTTCATTCACCTTTTCCACATTTGCATACTTTTATCTTTTTCTCAAAGGAATGAATGCTACAATAGTTAGAAGATTATTCTTTTTAGCATGTAGATTTTGGAAGGTGTGAAATTCATCATCGACTAAAAGGAGGATTTGTTTCAATGATGAATATTTGTTTAGTTTTTTGTAACTTTACACACAAGGGAATATTTTTTATAGCAGTCAAATTGAAATGTGACATTTGTAATTTTTAGCCTAAAGCTTTTTTTCCTCCCTTGTTCTTATAAAAGGGAATTCTAGGCCATTAGTACATATCTCTTGTTGAATTCTAGATCTGAATTATTAATATTAAGAATACAGAGAGAACACATATGAAGTCTATGTCTTGATTTTTGAGTCTAGCAAGTGAATTTAGTCAATTGTATGGTTTTTGAGCATATCTAAACAACAAAGTATATCTCATGATTCTATGGTCTCTATTTTTTTATATTGTATGTGAATTATTAATGAAAATTTTGATCAAGGATTATTTCATTAATCTTCATTGTCATTGTGCTTTGATGTGTGTTTCAATTTAGGCTCTGGTTTAATGGATCAATTAAAATGCTTTGATTAAATCATGAATTAGTATACATGTTTGGTGGGTCTGATAAGTAGTCATAGAATCTAAGTATTGATATGTGAGTTGCAAGACAGTCTCATGAAGATCATGAATGTTTAGAATTAAAATTGCCTTATAGTTCAATTTATTTTGTTTTGACTCCTTTTACCAAAGATATGGCATTGGTCGTAGGTATTATTTATATTTCCCATGATTTTGGTTATCCAATTTGAGAGAAACATTCATAAAAAATATTTTTATCAATTTACCTTTGTTATGGTTTGTGTTTTATGGATTCTCAACTTTAGAGGTGTGATCTTTCAAAGGAATTGTCAATTTCTTTAAAGATTTCATTCATTTAGTATTTGAATGAGAATGTATCTATTAATTGTGCATTACATGATATAGTTGTATATAAATAATATAGGATGCACATTGTGGGACTAACCTCCTGGGTCTCTTAGAGCCCAAAGTGTAGGAGGGAATCATTTTAACTTTCTCTCATTTTTTGGCCAATCGTCTCCTGAGTATTCAATGATTGAAGTTGGAAAATTCATAGATACTTATTGGGATCTGCTTGGTTCTCTGAAAATAACCAATATATTGCTCAAAATCTTTTACCTTTACCTAATTGTAGCCATAAAATCCATCGATCATAGATAAAAGTTCACACCCAGTAACCTTATGTAACATTGCATCCATGTTAGGCAAAAGATAGTTATCCTTCAATGAAGACATATTCAAATTTATGAAGTCAACGCATAATCTTATATCTCCATCCTTTTTCATTACTGGTACCAAATTTGATACCCAAGTGGAATGTTTGATAGGATTTACGATTCCACTATCTCTAAGCTTCATGAGCTCTTGCAACATCTTATGTGCCAATGTAGGATTTATTGGCCTTTTCCTCTACCTAAAAGTTTTTACATATAGCTTTAGAGGAATCTCATGTTGGAATAAATGTTCTCTATAAGCCTTTAAGTCATCATATGACTAGGAAAACACATGTTTATATTTCCTCAGTAGGGTGATCAACATATCTCTAACCCTAGGGTTGAGCCTCTTACCAATATACACCTTTTTGGGCGCATCCCATATCCCCAAATTGATTTCCTCAAGGCCTTTATCTTGTGTAGAATTTTTCTTCACATTGCATTTGTTTGAGTTATCAAAAAATATCTCTAGGGCTACCAATCCTTTTGGGATTTTGTTGGTCTTGAGCTAAATAACCTGCTTACCAAGAATGGTATCTTTTCCATCCACTTTCTCCAAAAAATTCTAGAAATCAATTTCCTAACTATAATACTCATCCACACAACAAGAACTTCAACAAGTCCTTATCATAATTGAATATCTACCCAATTTGAATATTATCCGAAATAGAAGTCCTCATTTGAGTCTCAACCTTTGTTATACTAAAAGTAGGTAAATGATCCGATCTCAGGGAAACATTAGCAAGGAAGTCTGCTATCACATTTTTTTCCCTTTCTACCCATTCAATGGAAAATGCATCAAACATCTCAATGTAATCCCAAACAACATTCCTATATTGCTTTAATGTTTTTTTTTTCAAAATCATACTTTGATCTTATTTGGGAAACAACTAATTCAAAATCACCTAAGACTCTTACCATTTTAATTCCATGATTGAAAACAATTTTAAGTCCAAGGAGTAAAGTTTCATACTCAGCAAAATTATTTGCACATTCAAATTTGAGTTAGAATGAGTATCTATAAGACTTACCTCCTGGTGACATGAGAATTATCCCTACTCTAGATCCTTCTTTTGAGCAAGCTCCATCAAAGTTCATGGCCCAATGACCATCTGACTGAACCTCTTTCTTTATCTTTTCAATAACTTTTGCATCCTTAACCTTCATTGGTTCTTCATCAACAAATTTAAAGTTGTCCATATCTATATCAATGAAATGCACATCCTCATGTGGATAAACATCCTCAATTATATGTTGAGCTCTATTTTTCCTAACTAGAATGACATCTCTACCATTCACAAGTATGATGGCATAAGAAAGGTCCAACTTTATGCTTCCCCCAACTGTTGCTTCCCACTCCCTTGATAGGAGCATTCCATACTGAACAAGAGTATCAACAATAGTTACACTCATAGAATAATCCTTCTTAGGGAAAGAAACCAACTTGAAAGGAACCTCATTCATAGCTCCAACAATAAAGACCTCCTTTGAATCCATAGAAAAGAATTACCATATGTGTGATTGGCTTGCAACCCTGGTTCTTTCATGATCGCCAAAGGCATGATATTGATGGAAGCACTAGAATATATCATGCAATTTCTAATCAACTTGTCATTCACTTGCAAGGTCACATAAAAAGGGTTAATACGGCTGGGATTATCATTTAAAGTGGTGCCTATGAATACCTTAGGCAACTCAATATGAATTCTTTCAGGTTCAACATCCTCCACCTCTTCCTTTTCCCTTTCACCAGGGACATCCATCTCTTTCTTATCACTAAAAATAGATGTACCAACTGTTAGAGTAATAATTTATTCCACTTAATTAATTTAATCATATTGGTTAATTAATTAAGTCACTTATTCCTTTAGGTTGCTTAAGCTAAACCTAGGCACATTAATAATTATTTATTAGTTATTAAGAGTGCACACTAGGGTTTCATAATTTTAGGTTTTCTTCATCTCCTCATAAGGATTGATCACATCGTAATTATCATATTATTCAATAATCATATTCTGGTTTGAGCTTGCACATTATTGCTTGAGGGTTTACAAAACATCTTATTGCTTGTTCTAGATATTTGTTGCATGTGACAGGCGATTGCATGCAGGTGATTCTTGGGGACTATGAAGCTGGATTCATCAACTTCTACATGGTATTAGAGCTCTAGACCTATGGCTTCATGTTCGTGATTTGAAGATATTCTCTCACAGCGTCTTTTTCTGTGCAAGGGTTTCAAGCCAAGCTGATTTTTTGAGCTTCTAGGGATTGGCAATTTTTCTGTGCATTTTTGGGCCAAACAGACATTGCCATCGTATTCAGAGCACCCAAAAACCGTAGAAGTGCATTTCATTTCATCGATTTTGGACTTGTTGAAAAAAAAGGAAATTGTTTTTTGCCAGAGAGGCTGTACAGCCTCTCCAACATGCAGGTCGAGGCAAAATTTTGTGAAAATCAACAAAATAATATTTAAAAAAATCAAAACATGCAGTTCAAAAAATTGGAGCCAATTCACACCGACCCGTGCCACCCAACCACTGCCAAGCGGTCACCAGCCACCAGCGGCCAACCCTCCAGTGTCACCCGAGGGCGTCCCACCCGCCACCCCTTGTGGCAACCGCCTGCATTGCCGCCCTCAGTGCCGCTTGACCTTAGTAACCACGGGCTCCTTGAAATAGGTCGTGGTCATATGTGTGACCAAGAGCTAGCAGCTCCAACCCCCATGCGCTAGTGGCAATCATATATAGAACCAAGGGCCAGAGCCAAAGGCACCCAATTTTCGCCCTTGATTAGTGTTGGAAGTGCCTTTTTATAGGCCTTTTTTTCATTTTCTCATAACTTTTGCAAACATAGGTATATTTTTGAAAACGAGATATCGTCGAAAAGCTGGTTCGACGAACTTCTCAGTGGTAGAGGTTTTGTTTTCTGATTTTTTTGTTTTGGTTCCTTTTTTGCCTATCAAAGCCAAAAGTTGTTGTTTTCAGTCCAAGAGGCGTAACTTTTGCGTCTGGACTCTATTTTGCGAAAATAAATAGACGTTAGAATCTGGTTTAGTGCTCTACAGAGATCTCCGACCTAGTTTTTCAAATTTTTTACCAAGTATTTGATATTCTTCTTTGATCTTAGCCTTTACCTTTTCAGTTATTTCCTTAGGAAGCATGCAATCAAGCAATTTTTGAGATCAACGAGCATTGTTTTTTTTATTTGAGAGTATATATTGTTGTTTTATGTCATGGATACACATAATATTGTACCCCTTACTCCATTCAAATATTTTAGATGGAAAAAAAATGGAGATTCATTTGAAAGACAGAGGATTGTACAGGGTAACCATGGGTACATAAATTGAACCTACAAGTGCTGCTAAAAAGAGAAAGTGGTTTAATAGGTGTGATGAATCTTATGGTACATTATGTATATCTCTTTCTTCTGACATTATTTTTCACATTGAGTCTTGCACTACACCCCATGAGATCTAGACTACTTTGTAGTCTTTGTTTGGGAAGCAAGATACTATGATAGGGTTTTAGTTAGAGAATGAGCTTATTAGCTTAAATCTTAGGGATTTTGAAAGCATTCAGGAGTTTTTCACCAAGCTCAAGTCTCTTAGATTGTAGTTGTCACAGTGTGGTGTTCAAAATGAAGACTCTTAGTTGGTATTGTCCATTCTTTCTAAGCTTGGACCAGATTATTTAGTTTTTGTTTCTACCGTTTATGCTACTAGGGATGCACTTGGTACTAGATTTACTATGCCTTCTTTTGAAGATTTTGCATCTTCCCTCACTCGAGAGTAGGCCAAGTTGGATAATATGGGAAATTTGAAGCCCTCTTCATCATAGGCACTTATTGCATCACATGAGCCTAGAGGTCAGAAGGCTTCTACAGGCACTTATTGCATCACAAGAGCCTAGAGATCAGAAGGCTTCTACAAGCAAAGGCAAGAAACATAAACAAAAGGATTCCAAATCTCATGAGAAACAAAAGGAGTCCTCAGATTCATCATCCTCTTCTAAGGGGAAATCATCTAGGAAGGATAAGGGCCCATGTGTATATTGCAAGAGAGAAGAACATGCATAACATAATTGCTACAAGAAGGACATTGATGAGCTGAAGAATCTTCTTCAAAAACAGCAGATTGATTTGCCTTCTAGGATGTCTGTAGCATCTCCTTCCCCTCCTCCTTCTTCTTCTTCAATGTAGCATGATAGGGGCACAACCAGTTTACATACTTCATCAGATATGAAGGGGCATGCTCTTTGTTCTTCTTCAAGTCTTGGATCAAGGAAATGGATTCTAGATTCAGGAGCATCTCATCATATGGCTTCTACATAGTCTATGTTCATTTACTTTGAGTGTCACACTATGTCTTCTATTTTGATGGGAAACAATACATACATGAGTGCTACAAGGAAGGGGTCTCTTATTTTTGGGCACAACACCTTTTAGGATGTCTTGTGTGTTCCTCATTTGACGAACAACCTTCTTTCTATATATCATATCACACATGGAGGAAATGGGAGGTTTGTGGATTTCACACCTGATTCGGTTATCATCAAATACTTGGAGAGTAGAGCAGTTATTGCTACTAGGGTGGTGGATCACTCATCTTGATTGTATTCCTTTATATTTTTTTCTATTGATGGTGTTTTTGTTCCTACATTTGTTCATCACACTTCTAGTGTGAATCATCATTTAGAGGAGAAATTTGGATTCTTGAACATTGGAGTTCTCACTTCAAATCCTACTCTTGAACCATCCATTCCATCTCCTCCACCTATTGTTGTAGTTGTTGATACGTCTATGACTCCGAAAGTGGTTTGTTTCATTTTAGTGCAGCAGGATCTAGTTGATCATCCATCTTTGGAGGTTTCTATTCAGTCTTCACCTACTTTGACTTCTTCATTTGTTGAGGTCCCACCTGCTTCTATGGAGACATCATGGGGTACACATTCTTCACCTTCAGAGATTTATTTCATTCAACCTCTTCCCTCTCACTTCTTTCAGGAGATGCAATTTCTTTAGTTCTTTTGGAGCTACTTCATTCTGGGGGGGATCTGTGTTCTCTTTCTTCCTCTCTTTTAGGGGGTTTCTTTCATGTATCTTTTTGATGGATGGTTTCCTTGGGGGGTCTTATGGAGTCCTCGATATTTCATCACTTATTTGCTCTTTGCATTCTATTTTGGGGAGGATTTTTGTTCCCACTGGGTTTTCTTCTTTACCCCGGTTAGTTTAGTTTGTATTGCATTTATACTTGGGTACCTGATCAGGCCTTTATTACCGAGACCCATCTTTGCTTTCATGCATCTTTTTTCTAGTGTTTTAGCTACTCCCTAATTTCATCTTAAGGGGGGGGTGTTAGAGTAATAAGTTTTTCCACTTAATTAATTTAATCATATTGCTTAATTAATTAAGTCACTTATTCCTTTAGGTTTCTTAAGCTAAACTCAGGAACATTAATAATTATTTATTAATTATTAAGTGTGCACACTAGGGTTTCCTAATTTTAGGTTTTCTTGATCTCCTCATAAGGATTGATCACATTGTAATTATCATATTATTCAACAATCATATTCTGGTTTGAGCTTGCACATTCTTTCTTAAGGGTTTACATAACATCTTATTGCTTGTTCTGGATATCTATTACATGTGACAAGTGATTGCATGCAGGTGATTCTTGGGGACTATGAAGTGGGATTCATCAACTTCTACACCAACAATAAGAGCTAATGCCTTTTCCTTGTGTTCCTATATTCTCATCATTTCTAACAAAGGAACTACTACTTTGATCTATGACAATATCTGATTCATGTCATCAACATTATATTTTGGAAAATTAAAGCTTGATACATCCTTTTCTTTCTCCTTTGTTTGCTAAGATTCAAATTTGTTTTTTTGAACCACAATAGTTCCTTTGTTCCCTTGACCATTGTTGTCTTTATCAAATATTTCCTTATTAGGGGAATGCATAGATTGATTCTTAGGATCCTTAACCTCCTTTCCTTTGATGTTCCTATTCTCTATATAATTTTTCCCCTTTGCATTACCATCTTCATATTTTATGAAGAGTCTGCTCGGATTACCTTGGTCTTTGTTGACTATCCTATTCCTCAAATTGTAAGAAATTTTGGCCTCTGCAATAGAATTTTCAGTTAACATCCTAATATATTCATTTTAATGCCTCCTTAACCTCACATTTTCTCCTGATTTCAAATTGTTTACCCTAGTAATATCATCATTTTTATTATTAGGCATACTGTAATCTAGGCACTCTTCTTCATCAACATTTGTATCTAATCCAGACAACATACTGGCACCATAATCCTCCCTTTGTGAATCATCACAATCATTATATGATTCATGGTTATCCTCCAAGGACTAGGCAACCCTACACTACATAGAAGAATGTGGAAATTGACAAGGGTCACACTGAGGAGAATCATCCACAAAGTTTTCATTACTTATTTTCAAATGATTAGGAGTCTCTTTGTTCTGCATATTTCTCTAATTATTTTGGATAGGCCTACCATTATGCCAACTGGTATTATATGGCTGATCTGAAAGCTTACACCTTCGTTCTTGTCCTTGATAAGTAATTTATTATGCGATAAACCTCTGCCATTTTTTGTTATCTTGTAGGTCAATTCCTCAATGACAGTCATCATTTTATCTATTTTTCCACCAACATCAACCTTTTCATTTAGGTGTCCCTTACGATTCGTGAGAATCTTTACATCTTCTCTCCTTCCTATTTTACTTGAAGCTCTTCTATTTCTTTTAATATGAATTGAAAGCTTGTATGCATCCCTCAAGGTTTGAGGATTATTATCTCTGAGATGGTAAACCATTTTAGAATCAAAGGAATTGAAATATGTAACCAAACAAATATCCTCATTTGCTCTTAAATGTGCTAGGAGTCTAGATATAATCTTTTGGAATCTAATATTAAATTTTGATACCATTTCATTTTGACCCTTAGCAATGTTATTGAATTCACTCAATATGAATCTTGGGTCTATTTTGTAACCATACATCTCTTTGAAAAACCTTTGAAATTCTTCCCAAGATCTAACACTAGCCTCTAGAAGGCTCATATACCAATTTATTGCATCCATAGTTAAAGATTGCACGAATAGCTTCATAATCACATATTCATTCTCTACCTCAAAATATCCTAATAAGTTCATGAAAACACCCAAGTTTTCCTCACCTATCATTGCATCACTTCCAAAGAACCTAGAAAGGAACTTCCTTACTTCATTGGGAACTTGATTTGGGAATCCAAGGATTCCTCCAAAATCAAGTTGTCTATATGTATCCATCTCTAATGGTCTTCTTTCTAGAGAATTACCTCCTCCAAAGTGATGATAACCTCCCTGGCCATGAGGATTATTTTGTTGTATATATGGTTGCTATGGTATGTGAACATATTGGTTTCCCACATAAGTTGGAACACTCCCATGTACTTGAGGACCACCCTGAAACTATCCTTGGGTGCTTCGTACATGATTTCCAACCCCTATATTTTTTCCCACAGATAATAGTTGGGACACACTTCCAATGTTTATATTTTTTAGAAAATACCGACCCTATGTGGCATTTATCCGAGGGCCCATAGAAACAATAGAATTCATGGGTATAAAACTCATTCCTGGATTACTTTGGGAGTTAGAAGGGCCTGAACCTCTAGATGAAGTACTTCTTATATAGGTAGCACTAGTCACAATTTGTGAAGTGGTGTTTGGTTGAGGATTAGTCCAAGTACTCACATGGGAAGTGCTTAGGGGTATACTTATTTGAATGCTGGTTTTGGCTTGAGTTTGAGGTGTAAGTATAAGAGTATTAGAATTTTTTTGTGTAGCTCTCAAATATTCAAGCTCCTTCCTTGCTTCATCACTTCTCTTTATCATTTCTTCTCTAAAATTTTCTTGTTTCAATCTCTTTATTTCAAATAACATGTCTCTGGTTTCATTTGGGATTTCTTCCTCGGTCTAGACTATATCATTTGAGGTATGGGTTTGATTAGGGACTTCAGTAGTATTAGGGGGCTTGATTGGGTTTTCAAAAGAAAATGTGTAGCTTTTCCTAGTTGTGGGCTCATCTTGCAATTGTTGTATTACAAAATTTCCAAGGGGTGGATTTTGATCTAAAAATTCGTGAGAAGGTTCAACCCCATCTCGATCTATATTTGTTGTTTACTTTTCTCTTCTCTGAGAGTTTTTAGGTCTTATCAACAGGGTAGTTAATCCCTCTTCTTCATTAAACAAAGCATATGCTTCTTGAGAGAAATCAAAACTATCTTCACTATGCAAATTATAACCATTATTTTTATCAGAAGTAGGATTAGAATTACTTGGATTCTTATTCTTCTAGTTTTGATTCTTGTTTCTCCAAGCTGCTCTACTTCTTGAGTATCCTCCCTCTGTTCTCCTTGAAGGGTTAGGATTGTGGATTGATCTTCTACCATCATGATTGTAGCTTGTTCTTTTCAAATAGTCTTTAGTGTATAGAGTCACCACCCAAATTAATGTGAATAGTATTTCTTTTTACTGATGCACTCTAATAGAAAATTTAAAAATTTGATGACTCTTTTAAGGATAGGTGGTCTCCTACTAGATCTTCTCAACTTCTCCTTAGTAGAGTTTCCAATCTGTTGGTGTTTCCAATAGATGGTCTAACATGTCCTAAAGGGTAGCTACTCCTTATACTCGAAGACCCTAGGTCAGTGGCCAATGAACATGAGATGACCGATTGACAAGCCTCTCCTCTATACTTTAAGCTTTGTAGGACATATTGGCCCCACAATTTTTGTTGCACCAAAAGGTTGACCTTGTTAATGCCCAATACAATTGCTAGAGTTAACAGATCCATGAGAGGCATTTAATCCATGTCATGAACCCTGAGGGGAGCACTAACCACCTACCAACAATCTCCCCCTCAACATTACCCAAGAGGATTCAAACCCAACACCTTTGGTTTTGATATCAATTGTTGGCCCCAACCTTGTTAATGCCAGATACAACTGCTAGAGTTAATAGATCCATGAGAGGCATTTAAGCCATGTCATGAACCCCAAGGGGAGCGTTGATCATCTGCCAACAGGACCAAGGTAGGTATCCCTATACACTAAGTAAAATCATCATACTATAATGGTAGAAGGACTTCAATGGGCTAAATCATCTACATAGCTCTACCTTGTCTTCAATATCTTATGGTAGTATGAAAATAAAAATAAAATAAAATACAAGAAATTAAAAGGTTCTTTTTTATTTGAGCTTAGATCCACCTCAAACCTAGGCTTATGAACATAGACTGGCCAATACCTTATCCACACGAAGTCTAGAAATGACCTAACACTCCTACAATAGACCCACCTATTAGAACCTAAAATTTCCATCTAAAACCCTAAGGTTTTCCCACAAATTTCCACAAATTTCCATAAAAATATGAAGTCTTTACCCACTTGAACCTAATATTATCATTATCTTTTCATAAAAATGCATTCTACCCCCAAAAAAAGTTGTCAAACATATACATTCCTTATACCGTCACTTTAAATATTTCATTTTTTATGTCATACCACTTTACCGTAGCCTCCCACAATGGAATCGTGGTATGGCAGTAGCGGCTAAGGGAGCAGACATGAAGTATTTACTGTGCTATCGTGCGCGGTCAATTCATTGCTCGTGGTATCACGGTAAACCATTAGCAGTCAACGGTCAGTGAAACAATCAATGATGAGGCGGTAAGTCACCAGCGAAGGAGGCCCACTACGGTACTGTAGGGGGTCATCTCACAGACCGTGGTGACTATGGTGGCCATTATGAGTAGGTAGTAGTTAATGAAGGAAAGCAAGTAGCGGTCACCACTATACCATGCATGGTTTGAACATAGACCACGGTGGTCATGGTAGATGGTGAGTTAACAGTGAGGATGATGGTTAGTGGTTCTTGCGGTACCATAGCCGCTAAAATAGAGACTGCGGTGATTGTGGTAATGACAGAGATAACTGTGGCGGTAAGGCGATAGGAGAAATGAACGGGCTGGAGCAGTCAGCGGTCAAACACCAAGATATTGTGGGAGAAAAGTCAAAGCCCGCGGTAGCACATAAAGCAACAGAGGTAGCCATGATAGTCAATGTGGGGCCAAGTACCACCATACTGTGGGAGAAAAGTCAAAGTTTGCTGTAGTGCGGTAAGAGAAATAATAAAAGCCACAGAAAATAAATGTAAAGGCGAGAAAAGGTATAATGTGAAATTAAAAGCCCAATTATAATTTAAAATAATTAATTTGCTGACAAGGAAATTTATTAAATATTTTATTTAAACTATGAAGATTGTAAACGACCATAACTAGAAAATTGAAGGGTCACGACCCTTGAGATGTAATGTATAAATATTTGCAAAAATCTAAAGAGTTAGAGAGAAATAAATAGAAAGCAGTAGTTAGACTGTAGGAGTTAGAATTTTTCCTGAGAAGGGACTAGAATGTAAATAATGACAGAATTTATTGAAGCAGAATCAATGGAGAAAATATGTTAAATTGGTGAATTTCTTTTGGTGTTTAGTTGTTGTGATAAGTAAAATTCATATTCTTTATTTTTGGTTGTCTCCAACTTGGGATCTTTTAATCATTTAAATCAACATATCAAGTATATATCTAGATTATCAAAATGCATTCTCATTTTGTGTGATTTAATTCAACTGGTGTCTGCAAGTTAGAATTAAATTCTCTTGATAAATCACAGTGGTTTTGAGATTTCTTTTGAATAGTTAAAGAAGAACCTAATAAAGGAGCATTCCAACACTATTTATGCAAGTCATAGACTTAGTGAATTTTTATGAAAGCCATAGAATTTTCAAAGTGCCTAACAACTAGATTTAAACCAGTAGGAGGAAACACATATCATTTTTGACTCCATTGACCATGTGGATAGAAGGCACTGATCTACCACAACCTAGAGATACAAATCCATAGCAAACAATCTATTTAAAAAACCTTTCATTTGTGTAGTAGGAGTAGGAGTAATTGTAGTAATCTCATCTGTCCACTTCCCTTTACCATTGTGGATAGATTATTTCACCAGGAAATACATCTTAAATCTGCAACATATAGATAGGTGCACCCACCTAGGTTTTGCAGAGCCTAAAGAGTAGAAGGTACAATTGCATCAATTGACCTTGTTAGTTGGCCAAAAGCATTGTGAGAGCTTGGCAACCTCTCATGGTTTAAACCAATGTTTTTGAGACCCAACACCACCCTTGATTCTTATAAACTTGTTGCATGATAGAAAGAAACCAACAAAATAATAGAACTATCAAAATTCTTTGAAATCCTTATTGCATCATCACAACTTAACATATGAACTGAAAGAAATTAGTTTTCTCCTTGAACACAAACTAACAAATTATACATTGATGGTCAACAAATGTGAAATGAGAATAAATACAACCCTTGATTATATTGATTCAAATACTATGAGTACAATAGTGGAGAGAATGATACAATCGATACAAAGAAAAAGTTACAACATATCCTTCCTAAGTGTAGAAATCACTATACAGACTAAGATAAAGACTTACAAAAGTTCAAAGATGATGGAACCTCAACAAAATGTACAAAAAATTCCTTTATAGGTTAGGCCTAACTGAGATTCAAATTTGAAATTGCTAATGCTAACCAAACTAGGTCTTCAAAACAAAGTACCCAGATCAAACCATAGTGCACTAAGAATTCCCCCCCAAAATGATGTAACCACTAGACTTGAATTCTCTTGACACCTCAAGCTTACTCCAATAGATTTGTTTATGAATGTAGGGATGGCACCCTTAGGAAATCCAAGATCATAATTAGGAAGAACCTACCTTGATATTTATTTCATTATTTGCAACACATTAGGAAATCAATGATGCTACTCCACAATAAATTTTTCTTGGGAGAAGCAAAAACCTGATCTGTAATTATCTTGGATCGATCCTAGTAGTTGGTTATAGCTGCACCATTACTTCATATTCATATCCCATGAGAAAATTCAGCTAACCATTGGGGAAATAAAACTTTGAATTGTGGCCGTCGATTGATCCCAATCACGCCAATATCCAACAATTAACTCCCATCACATAAAAATTTAAAACCCGACCATGAGATTTAATCGCTTTAAATATGGGCCATTCAATCATCACCATAAACATCATCACATGACTCACAACAATGATGTGAGTCATCCAATCACACAAATTGGATGGCGCCACTTGGAAACACCTCAACACCAAATGCATCACTCACCACCACACCATGGTCCCTCTTGAGACTTGTGTCAATAGCCTGCTAACTCTGCTAGATTTCAAAAAAAAAAATATTATTCATGCAGGGTGCACAAGGAATGGCTAAGATCAAATCTCAATGAAGCATCTCCACTGCTGATCTGAAATTCATAATGCTAGGGATGTAAATGGATATAGGGTCCACACACTAAGCATATGCCACATGGCAGAAGCCCACTAACCTCACAGATTTTTGAATATTATTTTTTATTCAAGTGGGGTGCGCAGGGAGCAGGTAAGATTAAACCCTCTGAACTGATGGTTAGCAGTTCTACACATGCTCAAAATATTAATCATAAAAGAGGGGACCTGACTAGGTCAACAAGACCAAGACCCTTGAGAGAAAATACTTAAGACTTAAGTCAAAAAGTAATCCACCCGACTTAGGAAAGGGTCAAATTAAAAGGGGGTCGAGCTTAGGAAAATGGGAAATGATGACACAAGGTCGTAACTTAAAGGGACAAGCCTAAGAAGGTGCAAAAGGGCCAATAATTAAATTGAACAGAGCTAGGGTTTAAAGAGGGTTTAAGCAAACAATGATGGCTTGAGGGGTTTTAAGCCCTAAGTCAGAAACCTAACACATGAAATACAAATTCTAGCATTGAGAAGACTCAAAGTTTAGACAAAATGGCCATGGATTTTGTAGGTTCCACCATAAAGGACCAAGATAAAACTAAATTTACATGCCCTTGGGGTACATATGCCTATTTTACTATTCCCTTTGGACTATGTAATTCCCCAACCACATTCTAGAGGGAAGTGCTAAGTATTTTCTCTTATTTTGCACATGATTCCATGGAAATCTACATGGATGACTTCACCACCTATGGAGAAATGTATGAAGAAGCACTCAAAAATATAGAAAATTTTTTGAAAAGAAGCCAAGAATATAATCTTTCATTGAGTCACTAGAGATTTTTTATGATGATGAATTAGTGGATTGTTCTATGGCACTTTATCTAGTCAAGTGAAAGAATTCAAGTGGATCCCAACAAGATTGAGATTATCTCTAAACTTCTTATGCCACAAAGACAAAAATATGTAAGGATCCTTTTGGGACATGTAGGCTACTATAGGAGGTTCATTTATGACTTTAGTAAAATTGTAGCACCCTTGTTTGTTCTACTCATCAAAGGCATAAAATTTGAATGGATTATAGAATTTCAACACTCCTTTAAAGAACTTAAGACAACTTTGACACAAGCACCTTTGTTAAGAGGTCCAAAATGGACACTACCTCTCCACATACATACTAATGCTTCTAATTTTTCTATAGGAGCATAATTGGGAAAAATAAAAAGATAACAAGGAGTATTCTATCTACTACATCAACAAAAACTTACAAGGAGTTGAACTTAACTACATTGTCATAGACAAAAAGATGTTGGTAGTTGTTTATGCTATCAACAAGTTTAGACATTAAATTACTGGGTATCCAATCTTTATCCACACAGATCTTATTGCAATTAGGTAATTAATGAAAAAACCTATGGTTGGAGGTAGACTAGTTAGATGGTTTCTCTTATTACATGAATTTAATATAATAATAGTGGATAAGCCTAGGAAGGCTAATATGGTGGTAGATTTTATATCTAGATTACCCACACAAATAGAAGGGGTTGTAGATGACTCTTTTCCAAATGATATATTTTTAAATCTTATTGTACAAACACCATGGTTTTCTAATATTGCAAGTTACTTAGTGGTAGGGAAGATACCATCACATCTCTCTCCTAGAGAAAAGAGGTAGTTGGTGCATACAAGATTTCCATATTCTTGGGTAGCTAGTTACCTATTCTATACTGGTCCAAATAATATCATGAGAAGATGTATAAGAGAAGATAAGGTATTTGACATTCTAAAAGATTTCCACAATGATCCTTGTGGGGGTCACTTTGTAGCCAAAAGGACAATATTTAAGATCTTAACAATAGGTTACTATTGGACAACTCTCCATAAGGATTTAGTGAAGCATACTAGGAGCTATGATGGATGTCAAAGAATGGGAAAACCAAAAAGGATAGATGAAATTCATTTGCAGCCATAAATATCACTAGCACCATTTGAAAAATGGGGGCTTGACTTCATTGGCCTAATTTCACCAACCTCTAACAACAACAAGTATATCTTATTTTGCATAGACTATCTAATAAAATGGGTTGAGTTCAAGGCATTATAGTTTATAAGATATGGGAATGTAGCTAAGTTCTTTTATGAAGACATGTTTACCAGGTAGGGAGTACCTAGAGAAATTGTAACTAATCAAGGTCCCCATTTAAATTTTGAACTCATTTTTAAATTGGCTAAAGAATATGTAATAAGACATAGAAAATAAACACCTTATCATCCACAAGACAATAGGTAGGTAGAGGTTATAAATAGAGAGAATGAGAATATTCTGACAAAAAAAGTATAAATTCATAGAAATGACTGGGCAACAAGATTACCTCAAGTAGTGTGGGCCTATAGAACAACATGGAAAACAACTATAGGTTTCACATCTTATGAAGTAGTCTATGGTAAAAAAAAAAAATCTTCCAATAGAGTTTGAGTACAAGTTACTTAGGACAACAATGGAATTAAAAATGGATTTGAAAGTGTGTCACCAAAAAGTGTAGTCTTTGACACTTTTTGCTCATTTGGACCTTTGCCTGTGGATTTTGGACCAGGGTTGGTGCAAGAAGTTGGGTCCACGAAGAGGGGAAGTTTCAGACGAAAAAAAAATTCTCGCACAAAACGCATATGCGTTATGCATCGTATACGCGATCCTAGATCAATAACGCGTACGCGTTATGGTTCAGGTTACGAACCTAAAACGCGTACGCATTTCTAAAGACTATTTATTTTTTTAAATAAGCGACTGTGAAAGTCATTTTCACAGCCGAGTTAGGAGCACCAGGACAAGAGACAGCAAATCGCGTACGCATTTTGGACGGCTAGAATCTGCAAAATTTTCACTCTCACCTCCTCCAGTCAACACACCTGACCTCAGCGACCTCCAGGTTGGTTGAATTCTACAATATTTTTGCATTATAATTGCTATTTAGTTATTTTTGTTTTATAATTGCTATTTAGTTATTTTTGTTTAGTTTGTTTTAATTTAATATTTAATAGTTTTTAAACTGCATTTAATTAACCGAAAACATCAACGAAACAAACAACATAAAATTTTAAATCGAAAACCTAAATTTGACACATTTAGTTTTGAAATTTAAAACCCTAAACTGTAGGTTCTAAAAAACTAATTTACTCAGACCGTTAATCTTTGAACCTAAACCCTAGAAAACGTAAACTAAAACCCTAGAAAAAACTAAAACCCTAGAAAACATAAACTAAAACCTTAGAAAACGTAAACTAAAACCCTAGAAAACATAAACTAAAACCTTAGAAAACGTAAACTAAAACCCTAGAAAACATAAACTAAAACTTAGAAAACGTAAACTAAAACCCTAGAAAACGTAACGTAAACTAAAACCCTAGAATTTACGTAAACTAAAACCCTAGAAAACGTAACATAAACTAAAACCCTATTTGTAGGTTAAAATTAGGTTAAATCTAGGGTACAATTAGGGTTTGGCTTAAACTTTAATATATATTGTATAGTTAGATTTCAAAATTACAATTAGGGTTATGATTAGGTTTACTTGTTTAATATTAAAGAATTCAATTACCTGCTTCTAGGGTTAAAATTCATTCTAGGGTTAGGGTTCTAAGATAAATATTCGGGTAAGGGTTGAGGTTAGGGTTTGTATTCAACTAGGTTTAGAGTTAGGGTTATATTTTTATTAGGGTTAGGTTTAGGATTATGAAATTATGAATTAAAATTTAAGATGCAGGTTAGGGTTGGAGTTAGAATTAGCCCCGTCAATTGGTGTAGGGTTCTAGGGTTGGGGTAAAAATTAAATTAAGAGTCTAGGGTTAAATGGTTGTAATTTTGGTGAGAGTTAAACATTCAATCAATATTTAATTAGGTTTATGATTAAAAAGTTTATATGCATTTAGGGTTAGTGTTCAACTAAGGTTATGATACCCGATTTAATTACAATTAGGGTTAGAGTTCAAGTTAGAATACATTAGGGTTCAAGTTATAATTAGGGTCTATGGTTCAAGTTATAATTAATGGTTCAAGTTAGAATTAGTGTGATAAAAATTCTAATATAAGGCAACATATCCCTAGATGAAATCGTATTTTAAAAAATTCTTCATCTATATATCGATTAAATTTTTTATCTTAAACTTGAAAAATAAATCTATTAGCAATGTCTTTTTGAACTGAATCCCCGTACTTAGGTACCTAAGGTTTTTGATGGTTTCATAAGGATTTAAAAATCATGAATACTAGTGGAACTTTTTAAAACACATAGGGTTTTAGTCTTATTTCTTCAATTTTTGTTTCTCACAATCTTAGTTTTGAAAGAGTTTATTTACAAACTTATATAACAATGGGGTCTTTAGGTGTGATCAACAAAGTTTATTTTTAGTAGAGATAATTGTGAGGTATCACAAGACAATGCATTTCCCTCAATTTGTTATAACAACCATAGACTTTTAGTCATAACATATTGAATTTTCATTTCCTTCACTCTTGATTCAACATAATCTAGGTCGATTGTTACCATTTTGTCAAAGGGGACCATCCTAGAACATCAACTTATAGATTTTCCTTCATTATTATTACTCAAAATTTTAAAAAATCAAGAAATTAAAATGTATAACTCTAAATTCTATAATTGATGAAGGATTGGTTTGCAAACTTTCTTGGATTTGACCCTACTGAATTGGTAGTTTGGATTCCTTATTTTTTTGCATAATTATTACTTTTAATCACTATAATTTTAATTTATTTGCATCCTTTAAGTTTCATGTAGTATACTATTGTTTAATAATTTATTATTAAAATAATATTTAATTCTCATACCTTTTATGTCTCTCATATGAACAATATTTTGTGTTCTATGGTAACTCCTATTATCATTTCCCCTTTTCAAATGTACCATGATTCCTATGTTTCTATTATTATATGTTTAAATGTATCCTTATAACCAATTTTTTTAATTTCTATATATCTTAATGGTTATTACATTATTCTAATATACATAGACACTAAACCCTACATTCTAAAATATGAACACAAACCCTTACCCAAAACTCAAATTGTAAACCACAAATTTGAAATTTTCAAAACTTGTACAAACTTAAATTATAAACTTTAATGTGTACATGCTATGGATTTTTAATGAACATTATTGATTTTTTAATGATAAATCGAATGGTCTTCAAATGAATTGCATTTTGGATTTGTGCACGTTCAATGTGATTTTTAAATAGTTCTTTCAAATTGTCTGCATTATTTAATTAGTTTGTTGATATATATTTTTTAATTGTTTAACATGTGCAGTTGCCATTTGGTTGTACATTCACATGGATCCACTATTTAGCATTGAGGATTTTATGCCTGAACCACATATTCCTATAGATCCCATAGATCCTAACCCACCACCACCAGAAAACCCCATTCCTCCTAACCCACCACCACCAGAAAACCCCATTCCTCCAAACCCTCCACCTCCTAACCCCCCACCCCCTATAGTAGACCAGGATCAGTTGAGAGAGAGCATTAGGGAAAATCTTACAGTCATTCAAGAAAATATAGATCTGATTAAAAATGAGCCTAGAATTCCCCCCCATCTCTCATGGTTTGCATCTACGATGCAAATTATTGTTGATTCTGTTCGATCTATTGATGCAGACCTAGATAGGTTCCATCAATGGAGAGACGAGAGGAGAAAATTCTATGTAGATGGATTGTCTTATAAAGAAATTAATGACCTTAAAATTACTAAAGAAGCCATGTGCTAGTATTTTTTTAACCCTCAAACTAGCCAACCAATTCCACCCACCAAAAAATGAATTTCAATTTTATGGTGTAGGCACCCCTTGATAGCTGCCCATTTTTGGGATAGATGGTGGATGGTGTTTGATACTCCACCACATGGCAATTCTGAGGTGCCCCTATACTTTTTGAGAAAGTTATGGGCAGAGTTTGAGTTGGGTTTAAAACCCAACTATTTTGATATGAGGTCATTTCAGGGAGCTGGGCGTGGCATGCCCCAACATAGATTAGGAGCACGTGTTGATCCTCAACGACGTGCTCCAATTGCTCCTATTGTTCCTCCTGCTTCTCCTGGTGTTCCTGCTGCATTTCAGCAGCAAACCATGCTATCGACATTAGGAGCATTGAGTTCACTTTCAGGACATCTCACTCATCAGACTTCACACGCGGCGGCTGAAGTGGTCAATAGAGAGCATGGAGGCTCCAGCAATAGGAATACTCAGGCATCCACTTCAGGTGACCCACCTGCATCTGAGACAGAGTCATTTATGGATTTACTATATTCTGAGCATCATCTTACATAGGTATGTTCATCTTTTGAACTTAATATATTTTTTTGGAATGTGCAAAATTCATGTTTAAATAATAACATCAAATTATATATATAATACAATATTAATTCAATAAGTGTTTGGTGTAGACGCATGATCAGACAATGCCTGAAACTCAAAATGATCATGTCTATATGTCGAGTGTTGTAGATATGGGCTCACCTTTTGGTCAGGTACTTAAACCAATATATATTAAATTTAGTTTGTGTGGATATATATATCTAATTTATTTTGAATGTTTACACATGATGTGTGATTGATATATATTATATCTAGATGCAGGGAGGTCAGATGAGCATGCCTAGTGCTGACCAAGCACAAGTTGTGGTGAGCGCTCCTGAGTCATCATCAGCTCAGGTGCATTCTTTCAAAAAGTTTGTTAAGTTTGAATTAAATACACATCATAGATCTAATTTAATTTTTACATTTACATACACATGCGTGAATGATCTATACAAATTGTTGTACATATATATGCAGGCATTTCATGAGACACCCATTGCAGGTGCACCTGAGACATCGTCAGCATTTATGCATGGGCAATCTCAGGTGCGTGATCTTGAGGTCATATCATTCAAGGTTGTAAACTTTACTAAATATCCTAAACAATTTTTATGGATCTTTTTATATATATATATATATATATATTCGAGGTTTTAACATATTGATTGCTTTATATGAATATGCAGGATATAGTAGATCAGGCATTTGAATCTTCTCAAGTGATAGTTATGCTACCCGTTGAACAAAATGTTCTAGTAGATCCACATGATCATATGGTAAATTATTCATGTCTTAAAAATCATTTTTATTGTATTTACTAGATATTTAATTAATTTATTTATTTTTATCCAAAAGTTTATATTTTGTCAGGTTTAAATATGTTTAATTATATCAAAATTTATAAATAAATTTAAATCTAATTTCAAGTTACTTGTACTCTTTTACAACATGATGTAGGTACATCTAATCGACCTGGAACAAAGAGGAGACTTGATTTGACTGATCAGCCTGATAGTTAAATGGTTTTAAATTTTAAATAGACCAGACATCTCTAGTTTTATTTAAACTTTTATGTGTTGGACTTGATATATACATATTTTTGTTTATTTATATCAGATGACTTTAATGTGATGATTATATATATGCAGTCAATTATGATCATGTTATGTTTATTTTGATGATTATATGCACTCATATGTATATGTAGATCTAGATATTTTATCTAATTTTCAAGTAATACATGCACTAGATATAAATTCTTATCTCTACAATCAAATTTCATAAATATATAATTTATCACATGGTTAAAGGTGATAAATTTAAATATTCCTTAAATAGTTTAGATTATATTCATAATAAATTAAGAGCTCGCGTAATTTTAACTATTTACCAATTCTAGAAAATATTTGAACAATTATATGAAATGTATAATCTATAAAATTGGAATGAGATTTTTAAAATGCTACTAATAAGTTAATTGAAAATCATACAACTATACAACATGATGAAACATATATGTGTGCACATGTATATCCAATTATTTAGCTTATCAATTTTTACGTGAAGACCAAAAATTGATATTTACATAGTCTCTTGATAAAATAATTTTTCAGTGACAATCGCATGGTAGACCGACTTGATGAGAACCTGCAAAAATAATTAATGTAAACTGTAAGTAGTTCTATAATTTTTTTGATTCATTTAAGTAAATATATAGTAAAAGTTACAAAATTGGATCTTATAAATTTCATAAAAAATCAAATGATGTTTTCCATAGGATGGATGAATGGGATGCATGTCATGAACCCTAAGGTATGGCTTAATGGGTCCTATGAGAATGGCTTAAGGGGAATTATGCGAGTGACTTAAGGGATGCAAGATTGTGGAATAAGGGTACATGTAAGAGGATATGACTTAAGGGTCCTAAACCCTTAACCCTTAACCCTAAACCCTTAACCATGTAAGAGGATATGACTTAAGGGTCCTAAACCCTAAACCCTAAACGCTAAACCATTAATCCATATAAATTTGTTATTCTAAGCATCACATGAACCCTAGAAACCCTAAACCCTAAACCACGTGACCTAAATCCTAGGAGATCAACCCTAAACCATTAATCCATATAAATTTGTTATTCTAAGCATCACATGAACCCTAGAAACCCTAAACCCTAAACCACGTGACCTAAATCCTAGGAGATCAACCCTAAACCATTAATCCATATAAATTTGTTATTCTAAGCATCACATGAACCCTAGAAACCCTAAACCCTAAACCACATGACCTAAATCCTAGGAGATCAACGCTAAACCATTAATCCATATAAATTTGTTATTCTAAGCATCACATGAACCCTAGAAACCCTAAACCCTAAACCACGTGACCTAAATCCTAGGAGATCAACCCTAAACCATTAATCCATATAAATTTGTTATTCTAAGCATCACATGAACCCTAGAAACCCTAAACCCCCTAAACCACATGACCTAAATCCTAGGAGATCAACCCTAAACCATTAATCCATATAAATTTGTTATTCTAAGCATCTCATGAACCCTAGAAACCCTAAACTCTAAACCATGTGACCTAAGGGGATGGCTTAAGGGGATGTCTTAAGGGGTGTTGAGAGAGTGACTTAAGGGGATGCAAGAGGATGGATTAAGGATAGATATACAAGGATATGGATTAAGGGGTCCTAATAGAATGAATTAAGGGGAATTAATAGAGAGACTTAAAGGGGATGCAAGCGGATGGATTAATGGCACATACGAGGATGGCTTAAGGGGATATGAAATAAATTATAAACTTTTTATAAAATGACAATGAGTTAAATTTAGTTTTATATTTATACTCTCAACTAAATGTATCTACAACTATATATAGTTACCTGTCTGTAGATTCGAATTCCATTGTAATAAGAGTGCATCTCCTCTCTTTTTTGTATCAAGGGAGACCTGAAACAAAAAATGATATAAAACTTTAATAAGGAAATGAATTTAAAGACAAATATATATATCAATTAAATATATACATACAACTAGATATACTTACCAATATTTATTTACTCTATTGTACCATCCACATCCTCTCTTTTTTGTAATGCATCTATGATTGTCTCATGATCATCCATTGAAAGTGTCCATAAAACTTTATTAGCAGGCCTCCCGTGATATCTAACTAGTTTTATATTGGTTGCCAAAATCAAATGTGAATAATGTATAATCTTCTTGTGTCTTTCATAATCTTCAAATGCAGGCAAGCCATTCTTTCTTATCAAATATTTTCGAAGCCAGGTGCCAACAACAACGACTGAACTAGTTGGATACTCAAAGTTATCATCATCCACTCTAGGATGTACCAACTTATATTTTCTCTCAACACATCTAGCCAACCAGTACTCTGTCTCCTCTTCATTCCCCTCGGGTGCAACAACAACATACACATGTCCTACAAAAATAGATAAAAAATTCAATAAAGAGCACGACTTATATTTAATTCATGTATATAAACATGCATACATATAAAATTCATCTCAATAAATAATGTACCTTCTTGTACAAGATCAGAAACACGGTCATAATCATCTGATGCGAACACTTGATTATCTTCAATTATTGTTCCATGTTGAACATGTGTCGATGTAGGTGTTAAGGCTCTTTGTTGCCATTGTTCAACCCATTCCATATTTTCACAAGCCTCCCAATCACCTGCAATACAAAATTGACAAAAGCATGCCTTGTCCATATTGTCCATGTGTTTGCATTCGAACTCTTGAATGAATGCCATTTTGCAGATCCATTAATTGTTTCACAATCTTGTCGAGAACAAATATCATTTTCTTCAACTAACCAAAAGAAGCCGTGAATTATTGAGCTCTCACTTACTCTTGTAGATAATTTGGTATTGCACCAATCTACAATTGCATGTGCATCTCTAAATTTTGCAGCATCCTCAAATTTTAGTTGCTCTCTAGAAAGAGCTCTTTTCACACATGCACCTGCTCCATCGTGTTCTCCCTTACGATGAACGGCTTAAAAAAAACTCCATATGTGCTGGATATTATTTTCCTTATGAACTCTACATAACCAATAAAATATCCTAGCATTTTTGAATTGACCCGTGCAATTATCTGACCATATGAGATGTTCTAGCAATTGAATTCCTCTTTCTTTTAAATTTTTGTAAAATATATCAAAACAATATTGAACAAACTCAGATGAATGTAATCGATTATCACTTACATAAAAATGGTACTCTCTCAAAAATTTTCTATTATCTTCTCTACTATCATCTGCATGTCTATAAACAATATGAACAAAAATAGATACTTGCACTGAATTATAATACTGTGATTGAATTTCTTCTTGTGGAGCAAGAGTATAATTTTCAGCAAAATCAACAACCGACAATATAGTTCCAATTGGGAATGTGCTTTTACATAAATGAAATTGATTATCAAGCCAATGAGCATACTAAGAGTGTTGAACATATTTAGGTACAATCTTATCTTTAAATTCTTTAATAAATGCATGCACAGTATTTTTTTCCATAATTAGCTCACAACGTTTTCCAGTTTTTCCATCTTTTAAAGAATACTCAACATTTTTGAATCTTTTTACATCTACTAATTGTTGTCCAAATTCATTTAAACTACTTTCATGCATACATTCACCTAATAATGAAAAGTTAGCACATCTATCACATTCTCTAGAAATACATGATTTTAAATAAAATAAGTTTCCGTTAGAGGGTTCGCAAAACAAACCTGATATAAAATCTTTGATTCTTTCAGGTGGCATATTAATACCACAAATGTCCTGCATAATTTGGTTAACATGCAAAGTGCATCGTATATATCAAAAACTATCATAATAATAACGAAATTGTACATGAGTCTTACAACAACAAGAAATTCATTGCTTATTAATTCTAACATACCAAGGTTTACACTTTTCGAATGATCTTTGACTTATTTTAATATTCAATGGTAAGATTGAAGCATCTAAAATTTTTTTATATAATTCAGTTTGAGTCATATCTAAGAGATGTTTTGGATGAGGTACACGAATTTTGGAACCCACCCTTAATTTTAAGAAATCTCTAATGTTAGGTGATACTCTTGTATTATCATGCCAAAATTTATCGATTAAAGATTTAATTTCATTAGTTAATTTCATGTCTTGATCTTGGGAGTCTACCACTAAAACTCCAACATTGATTAATTGGATCATTTTCAATATTTTCTCTTCTTTTAGCAGCTCTAATCAAAGTTTTGGGATTTACTTTTATACATTTACTAATCCTACTTAACATTCTTTTATTTGAAGTTGCTTTATCAACTAAAGCAGTTGTTATTGCATGACGAGCCGCATTTTTATCTTTGGATGACTTTTCTTACCTATAAAATCAATAGCATTAGCAACACTAGAAATGACTTGTTCTACTGAATCATCTTTCTTTTTTGGTTTTACAAAAATACCTAATTTTTTCATCACTTTTCTCATTTTCCACATTCTCATCAATTGCACCATGAGTTGACATTGGAATCCTAATTTCTTTCTATAAAAAAACATTTTATATATTTTATTTCCATAAGTTCTAATTTGTCTCCAAGAAACTTTACCACGAAGGTTATCTAACACATCTTTTTCAATTGTAAAAAAAACATTTTCATCTTCATCCATACAAGGGGTTTCATTTTCATTCACACAAGGGGTTTCATTTTCATTCACACAAGGGGTTCCATTTTCATTTTCAAAAGTAAAAAAGATTTCATTCTCATTTTCATCAATATGAGGGATTTGATTAGCATTTGTATTCTCATAAGATATATTTTCATAATTTTTTTGTTTTTGCATTCTTTCAACCCTATAATTATTGATATCATCAATGGTGTATCCAGCTTCATCTAAACAAGCAAAATCAATATTATCAAGACTTGGGTTTGAAAGAATACCTGGAGAGATTGTTTGAATAGGTGCATTTTCCATATCATTGGGAGGTGGATTTGAAGACATACCCGAAGCTGTTTGCATATGTACTGTTTCCATATCATTCAAAGTTGTAGTTGAAGACATAGTTGAGTTTCTCTCCATAATTATATTTTCTTCTATATTCACCATCTCCACATTTGCATCATCTACATTCATTTCATCATTCATGACTTTCTCTTCAACATTCATTGAAGTAGATGCTTCCAAATTTTTCATTTGACGAATTCTTTCTCTTCTATCTTTTTGTCTTTTTGCCTCCATATCTTTATTTGCTTGAATTTCTTCGGGTGTCATTGACATTCTACACTTTTTTCTTTGTCTTTGTTTTGATCCCATGGTTACAAAACCCTTTTTGATGAAAAAACAAATGATTTACTTGTAACCAATTTTCAAATTTTTATCTCCTTCAAATATTCAAATAACACTTTGTACTATGAAGATCCTTTCTTCTTTGAACTTTGAAGTACACAAAAATATCATGAATACATCCAAATTTTTTTTTTTGAATCTTCTTGTAAATTATTCTTGTACTTGATTCCACTTCAGAAAATTCAACCTGCACTTGACTTTTCAACCAATTTGCAATAGAATATGCCCTGCACAAGACAAATTTGTAATAAAAAATGCAGAAAATCGAACTTGCGGGCCGTACTGCAGAAAAAGAATGTTGCAGGAAAACCGTACTGTATCAGAAAATGTCAAATCAGGATAAACGGATATATTATATTAGAAACGCGTACACGTCTTAAAAAGGAACGCCAACGCGTTACCTTTACCCAACGTACGCATTATTGTACGCGTTTTGTTTCAATAACGCGTATGCGTTTCAAAAAATTTGTTTCCCAACCGCCTGGAGACTTGGTTTTAGCTTTAGGAAAGCTTTGGCAATCTGAGCCTTAGCCTTTGACCTGCAACTAAAAAACTAAGGCAGATTGAAGAAGAATGTTCAACTTTGACAATATGGTTGATGAATTTTTTTTCTGAATCAATCTATAAAATTAAAACCCATTACAGAACATAATGTCTAGTTTTTATATATATAATTTTTATTAAGATTGGATTATATTTTCTATTTTTTAATTAATTTCAAAGCAAACTAGTCATTAAACTTGAAATATCAGACTTTTTTTGTTTTTTAATAACTTTTTTTTGGTTAAAGTTTTTAGAAAAAAAATTATATGACATCAATCTTTAGACAATTCTTTACACAATGAAAAAAAAAAATTCAAAAAAAGTTTAGTTTAGGTCAAATTATGCTGTCCGTACACGTTGATTTTTAAAAACAACAATTAAGGCCAATAAAAATTAAATAATAAAAAAAATATTCAACAAAAAATTACAAAAAAAATTCCTCATCAATCTTCATGTTGTTAGCTCTCTTTCCCCAAAAGGAATTAGTAAAATACTTTTATTTGATTCAAAAAGTGTTGTCCGTACACGTGCATGGTATGGTAAAAAAACAGGGACTTTTAAAAAGTGGTTTTTATAGATCTTTATCAAAATTTAGTTTCTACAATCTGGGTATTTGAATAATTTACATATTTATAAACTAGATTCAAATCTATAAATTTCATATTACTGACTTTTTTAAAAATTCATTGTGTAAGTGCCTCAAATTTTCAGTTCAAGTGTGACAAATTCTGAAAAGCAGCAAAAACACTTCCACTTTTTGAGCTTTTTGTGGACCCAACTTCTTGCATCAGCCCACCATTTTCAACCACTTTTTACCTCTTTTTGAAGCCTTTTGTTGAAGTGTTGTAAAAAAATTTCACACTTTCTTAGTCTTCTCATCACCAAATCAACCATTTATTATGCTATAATGACCCCTTAATACACATACATGTCCAACTTCAGTGTGTTTTGTGAGACAATCCCGAAAAACCATAATAATCATATTTTGATCTCTGAAAAATAATAAAAAATGCCTAGGTGGACTAGGTCACCACCTTGGGTGACCTAGTCCCATGTGGCATAAAATTCAATTAACTTAAAATTCTTTTGGGATATTGTCTCTAAAACCCCAAGTTTGGCTTGTATGGTGTTATTTCAGGAAAATTGGGGCATAAATTGTATAAATAAGCTTCAAAACCCTAATTCCTCATTATGAATCATCCATTTTTCTTAACATACACTCTTCTCACCTATCATCTCTCATTCTTCTCAAGCAAGCTGGGGTTTCATATTCTAAGTCAACAAGACATCTTGCTGAAGCACTCAAGGGATGAACCTCCATTGTTGCAACTCAAGATCAACCATCATGGAAAGGTAACTAAGTAAATTACTTTACATTCCATGATTTCTTACCTTGTTTCATCATTTGATTTAATTATCTACAAAGGGGCTTAACCAAGGTAAGCCCCCATACTCTAACAATCAACATTTCTGCTTTCTCTTTGTGTGTGTTTGTAGATTTAGGTGCATTGGAAGCTTGAAGATCATTCAACAAGTTAACCAAGCTCTCTAGGGTTGAAGAAACCCTAGTTGAAGCTTGGAAGACTTCCACATACCCTAATCTTCACTTTTGGTACTAGATATATGAAGGAGTAGAAAACAAAGATCAAAGGCCTCAAATCCCATCTTCTAGTTTATAGAAATTCAGAAGAGGACTAGGTCACCACTTTGGGTGACCTAGTCCCATAGAAAATTTTCATCATAAAATTTGGTAGATCTGGATACGCTTTTGGTTGAAACGGGCTTCGAACTAGTTTTCCAAAATTTACCCGAAGAAGGACTAGGTTCCCCCACTTGGCACAAGTGTCCCTTTCAGCTTTGAAATCAAATCTAGCAATACTTCCAGCCCCTACAAGATTCCAAGTGCACTCCTCTTCAATATTATCTATTTTTTTAATAGTTTATTTATTTTTCTTAGGTTATTTTGTATATACTTGCATATCACAATGTGTATTCAAACATAGTTGTACTTCATAGTTTATTACATTCATAGTTACATTTAGATTAGCTTTAATTTTTAGTTTATTAAATTTAGGGAACTCCACACACATCACTCTAAGACCCTAACCCTCTTTGAATGAACACCAAGCATATCATTAGGTAAAAGAGAGTCATTCTCCAAAAGTTAGCTTCTAGGTGAAAAACCCTAGAAGCTCATTAGGAAATCCTCTTTCCCTTCTTGTATATGTTTTTGGTGGTTCATTTTGGTGAACCTAACCTTCAAAATCCTCTCTTTTTATTTGGCCTTCTTTAGAATCCTAGGATTAACTTGCATTACATCTTGCATTAGTGAAAGTGCATCCTAGGGTTTCAAAATTTGCATTAGTGAAAGTGCATAATAGGTTGCATTTTTGCATTTGTAATCATTGCATATGTTTATAATTCTGTATTTTCATGTTAGGCCTACATTACCTATATAGAAACCACCTATATCAATCCAAAACACTTGAAAAATCTGAAAAAAATCACCAGGAGGACTAAGTCACCACTCTGGGCGACCTAGTCCCTTTAGGCCTCTGAAACTGCCCTTTACAGAGCTGAAAACCTAGTTTTTAAGCTTTTGTTTTGTGCCATTACCTATCTACATCAATAGGTTGTGTTTATATTACATGTATTTTATTAAAATTGGCATAAATTAGCTCATTTAATGCATTGTACATTTCGATTTTGCATTTATAAACTTTCATTTCCAGATAATTGATAGTGTAATCAACAAATTGCCTTCTTTGCAATCTGAAAATTGTATTTCCATTTTTCTTTACATTGCATTGTAAACTCTTCAAACATGTTTATTTCATTTCTTTCTAAAATTGCAATGAACAAGTTAGTAAATAAACATGTTAATCATTCATTCAATGTATTCCGTAGTTATGAGAGTCTAGTGAATGAAAAAATTTATAATTGTTCTAAACAAACACAACCTACAATATCTCCTCTTTGTGAGGATGATGTGTTAGAATTAAATATAAACATAGATAATCATGATGATCATAATTTTTCCTTTGTTGATACCTCTCCTTCTAGTGATGAAGGTATCTTGTTAAAAGAAGATACAATCATTGAGCATCATGATGGCCTTGCTTGTTCTTCTCCGCATCTCCTTTGGGAAGATAGTTTAACACAAGAACATGTCATTATAAAAATTTTTATAAACATTAACTTACCTAGTCTCCCTAACTATGATGGGGTAAGTGCATGAAGATGGGTAGAAATTTCGTGGCCACTTTTTTTAAAAAAATATTAAAGTTCATAGTGTGAGCATGTTATAACGCGCTTGCATTATAACACACTCAGGTTATAATGTGCTCTCATTATGGCTTGGTGTGCTCAGTATGAGTCTCAACCACCACAATCCGATAGCGTGAGTGCATTATAACACACTCATGTTATGGCATGTTAAAATAAAAAAAAAAGAATCAAATTTCATTTTCATTTGTGATTGGTTTTTTTGGTGCCTGAGGCCAAAAACCTCATTATTTTATGCTCACATTCTAGGAGGTTCTTTTGTGAAAAAATATTCATCAACGGTTGCTGATTCATTGCCAGGATTCCACCACATGAATGAGGAGGTGAAAGGGGTATGTTTTGCTTGTTTTTTTTTAATTTCTTAGTTTTAGGTTGTATTTGATATTTATTTTTTGAAATTGTAGGAGATGTTAATCAACCTAGAGACCCTCCTCAAAATCCACAACAAGAAAAAATTCATCAACAAGAAAATCCTTAGCAAGAAAATCCTCAACCACAACAACAACCTCCTCCACAAATCCCTTAATACCCTCCTAGCACTCAACAAAATTTAATGGGTGAAATTGAGAACAATAGAAAAAAAATTGAGGATTTAATCGGGAGGTTGAACAATCCAAACAGTTCAACTATGGAAAGAATGACCCTCATAACTTCACTACAAGATATGTTAAAAAATTTAGATTCAATCAGCAAACAATTATCTAGTTGGCAGGATAGGAGGCAGGTGGCTAGGGATTTTACCAAGATAAATTATCATATAAATATGTAAAATATTTAAAAATTACAAAATTAGATTTGTGTGCATTATTCATTGAGCCACTGTCAGATGGAGATCTATCCCTCAATGCAAAGAGGTTTCCTATTCATTGGTGCAACCACCAATATATTATGAAATATTTTTGAGATAGGTGGTACATGGTGTTTGATGACCCACCATGCAAAAATTGTGAAGTCCCATAGTATTTCCTTAGGAAACTATACCCTGAGTTCATCTTGAACAAAATCCCAAATTATTTTGATATGAGGGACTTCTAGGGGAGAAGTGGGGGGTCAGCACAAGATAGACCTGGTGCACAACTAGATCCTAGGTGGCAAGCGAGATGACCTCTTGCTAGGTCACCTCATGAGCACATCATCATCCCTTCCATCGTGAAGTAGAGTGCTCACATAGAGACTCTGCAGGCCATCAACTCTTTGATGTAGAGTGTCATCCAACATGTTAGCCCTCTTGTACAATGCCATATAGGGGAGTCTTTGATAGGTGGAATTTGATCCCATGTGTGTTGATCTTGCAGGGAAACTTGTTCATATGACCCCATCGACACTTAGGAGGTTGTTGCATAGGACATGTTTGTAACTATGGAGATGGAGAGGGTAGCTGACATTTTGTATCACGCGTATGACATTGAAAGTCAAGTAAAAGTTAGCATGTTCATTAAATTTAATTTATTAAATTTCAATTTTGAAATACAGGATTGGCTAATTATTTTTATGATTTTAATAAACTTGTAGGGTCATGGTGTTGATATTGGATACACTGGTTTTACACCTACTTATTTTTGTAGTACACCTATTGGTGGGGTAAGTAAGTAGTAAACAATTATAAATTTATTACATGTTAATAGAATTGTTTTATCAATGGTATTTTAATATGTGATTTGGATGTTGAATAGGCTAATATTGGAGGTTTCAAGAGAACACCTCTCGATGCCAATGGATTTAGTCAAACCTTCACGCAAGTAATAGAAAAAAGAGTTTAAGTAATGAATTGTACTTAATAGATTTGTGTAGTTTATATTCATATCATTGATTACATTGCATTGTACATCATTCAATCTCAAAGAATTACTTCACATTCCATAAATAATAACTAGATGTTGATAGATGGAAAAATTTCAACTACAATATAGTTGTTTATAAAGTCAACATAAGTAGTGATGCAATTACTTCACATAGCATAAGTAATAAGTCTAGGAGCGGCTTCCAATTACATTTGCTTGTCTTGGAATTCCATGAGACCACATTTTCCTGAGGAATTTTTCAAATAGTTCACTTCCTTATCTATGCTCCAAACTAGGCA
The DNA here is from genome assembly GCA_007115665.2 of Sequoiadendron giganteum. Taxonomy (NCBI): domain Eukaryota; kingdom Viridiplantae; phylum Streptophyta; class Pinopsida; order Cupressales; family Cupressaceae; genus Sequoiadendron; species Sequoiadendron giganteum. The sequence goes on from CM021100.1 coordinate 965,675,191, forward strand.
CCTATTATGGCCTACTCTCACAGATCTGAAACTCACTTGCAACTCTTTTGGAGCAACTATCCCAAATCTAGCTTTTAATGCTGAATTAGGCCACAATTAGGCTTATTTTTCAAAGATACACCTCTCCAAACACAAAAACAACACTTGAAATCTCCAAATAGTTAAATGATAGCCAAGAAAACCTTAGATTATTCAACTTTCAGGTCTCCTCTCGCTCAGTTAGACCCCTTTTCATAAAACCCTCACTTTCCTTGCAATCAATTAGGGCTTATTCAAACTCTTATGCCCTAACCTATTAGAAGCTTATAATAACTTCAATAAACCTTATTTATGCATGTACATGCTCATTTCATCCTTAAATAGTGCTGCCCCAAAGATCTACATACACTTCCTTCACAAAATCACTCTTTTTCACTATTTTTCACCCTCATTCACCTAGGGTTTCTCACTTATTCACTTCTCTGACCACTTGAAACCTCTAAGATATTATAAAAACCCTCCAATTCACCTTATCTCATATTTTTCAAGGGATTTTATCCACTTCTAAACCACTGTCCTCTTTTCACTCACTCTAGCCTTGTTTAAAAGGCACCAAAATTGGTTTTTCACTAGGGCAGCGAGGAGAACTCACACAAAAACATCACCAAACCAATTCCTTACCTTCTAAACCTACTTATGCTTTATACCAGTCCTTCCTACCAAGAAGAAATTGCTAAAAAAATGTGGAATGGAATTTTTTGTTCATTTGGGCAATCAAACCCTTAGCCCCTATTTTCTGACCGCCTAAAGAAATTAAGTCACCAAAAGCTTGAAACTCAATATCAAATGCTCAAATTAGTTTTAAATTGATGCCAAAACCTAAATCATTCAATTCACACACATTAAAGATGCACTACCACCTACACAGAACTGTAAATTGGCAAGTGATGGAGGAAAACACGAAAAATAGCAATATAACAATGATATTTTATTAGTTTTCTCCTTCAAAATGCTTCAAAAATAGCTAACAATGATGAATCACATCTTTTAAACACTTACCCAATAATTTCAACTTCCTAAGCACCTAATATTGCCTCTACAACTACCTTGACTCTTCATATTCCTCCACTTGTCACCTTTTTGCATTTTTGTAACATTGATTGACAACTTTTGTTAAGATTCTGCAACTTTACAATTTATGCCTAAAATGACTACCAAAGACCATTAAAAACTCAAAAATGGCTATTTAAACCTTATTAAATCATGAAAATACGTATACTTGAAATCAAAATTCTAAATTTTCCTCATGGAGGCATGCTCTTGTAAAGATGCACCTGCACCACTTTTTCAAACAACTCAACACCTTTTCTATGCTACCACATTTTCCATACATGTCTACCAAATAATTTTATGAAACTATTCATTTCCTCAGTGCTATGGCTAAAATCTTAAAAAAGGTGCTTTCCAAAAAGCTATGAATGCTTGAAAATAGTATATCAAAGCATAATAGTAAGCAATAACATAGACAAGACAGTTAGTAGGTTGAAAAAATTCCTCAAAGAAATGCAGTCGCATGGTGATGGAATGCCATTCCATCACCATGTGACCACATTTCTTCGAGGCATTTCTTAAAAAAACTCACCACCTTTTCTATGATACCACATTTTCTATACATGTGTACCAAATATTTTTATCAAAGTACTCACTTCCTTGCTGCTATGGCTAAAAGCCTAAAATAGGTACTTTCCAACAAACTATGGATGCTTAGAAAAATCTCTATCAAAGCATAATAGTAAGCAATAATACCATAGAGAAGGAAATCAACTATATAAAAAAATGCCTGAAAGAAATGTGGTCTTATGGTGATGGAATTCCATGAAATGTATTTGTTTGTAATGGCATTCCATCACCACAAGACCCCATTTCTTTGAGGCATTTTTTGAAATAGTTCGCTACCTTCTCTATGCCACCACAATTATCATACATGTTTACAAAAGCATTTTATCAAATGGTTCACCAACTTTATGCTATGGGTAAAAGCCTATTAACACGTGCTTTTGAACAAGATATGGATAGGGAAAATAGTAAGCATGATAGTCAAAAATATATAGTTTAATAAGTACTCAAAATTTTGTTTATTATCTCATACATTATAAGTCATGATGTGGATCGCTATTTTAGTTTTTGTGATTGAATAATTTTTTATTTTAGTTTCAGCTGTTGCAAGTGGAGACACCTCTGAATGTGGTGAGGGAAATGGAGATTGGTGTTTCATTTGCTATAAAATCCTCGATGGATCTAGCACAGGAGGTATGAGGCAAATTACTAAATTTTAATTTACATTTGTTGTTATAGATGTTAGTTCTAGTGAAAAAGAAAACCATTATTGATTCTTGGTTTAATTTCTATTTGGATGGTTTATATAGGGCTTCAACACACCTTAGCCTAGGTGTGCAAATATTTCCCTTGAGGAGAGTGATCATCAAATGGCGGTAAGTGATTATTTTTTTAAATATATTATTTATTTTATAATGTAATTTCTATATATTAATGTCTTTAATTCTTATTATAACAGATAAAACTTCACAAAGAACTAAACACTAGGAGGAGCACCAGGAGCACTCCTTGAGCGCAACATAAATGGGTGATAGATGTATCACCATCTGATCAACAAGCAAAGGGAAATACTTTATTTCGAGGGGATGGAGAGCGATGAATTTTGATTCCGAAGCCCTTTGTTGTATGCCTACATGGAATTTTTGTACAAAATTTTTATTGGATATAGTTGACATTGTATGCCTATATGGCATTATCGTAAGCCTATATGGCTATTTTGTACCTATATTTCATACTTATATCGACATATATTGATGTATGCCTACATGGCTATTTGGTTAATACAAATATTTTTATCTATGGTGTCCATATTTGCATTCTAAATTCATGGTTCAATAAATATGAGTTATGTGTATTCAAGTGTATACTTTACAACTTACATGTATACGTTGTGACTTACTTGTTTTCATGCATATACCTTGTATTCATGCATATACTTTGTATCAATTTGTGTATATACTTCAAGGCTTATGTTTTTTTGAGTACTTGTGCTTCCCTTTTTCACATGTACATGCTTGACTTATTCACATGTATACTTATTAATTGCTTATCCCTAGCATTGATCATTGTTGTCCTTCATGGTTTGTCTTGAATATTAATTTATTGATGCTAAACAACTTTATCTAAAAGCCAAAAACACGTTTTCAATTGGTATTGCATGAAATGATTCATAAAAATATTTCAAAATTTTTTCTTGATATTACAAAAAGATTTGTGTTTATACACTTCAACTGTGCAGTCACCCTTTGGTTCTTTGAAAGAAATATCTTACTATGCCATTGTTACACTACATAGGTAAACCAGATTTTGTATTGTGGGGCTATATTATGCTACCACTCTCAAGACCAATGTAACAATGATACAAAATATTTTTTGAGACTGCAAGAAGACATCAAAATGGATAGTATACTAAAAAAAATCTTATGATTTCTGAAGAATGCTAATAACTCTACTCAGTTGGCTTTCTTTTTCAAAATCATACAAATTGAACCTTGGCATCAATAGACTGTGTATATCAAGCTACCACAATTCAAGTTTCAATGATGAATAGTTATCATGCATGTTTTAAATGAAATTCAAGTTTATGGTGGTTTTGTTGTTTATATGATGTTATGTGATATTCTAATCCTAATTAATGCTTCTAGGCTGCATATACAATGTTTTTTGGACTAACGAACCAAACCCCCCTCCAAAAAAATTTGGTTGAACTAGCAAACCGAACCCTCGAACCCAAACGTGAACCTCTTACAACCTCAAAACCTTTTCCAAAAATCTTCATTTTTCCTACACAAACTTAATTGACCACAAAATTATGTTGCCCCTTGACTTTACCCACTTTTCCTCCCTCAAACCTCTCTTTTTCATTAAAAACTGCTCTTTTCCCAACTAGGGCATCACTCCATAACATAATTTTGACCTCCCCTATACTTGAATAACTTTTAAATGCATCAAGCTCCACAACCTCACTCTATTTCCAACCTATTCTAACTTATTTTCAAGAAATTTCTTCTTTTCACCTCTTCTAGCCTTGCTTTTAAGACCTAAATTCTACATTTTCAATAGGGGCAACTTTCTAGTAATCTCTTCCAATGAATTTACCAATGCTATTTTCTTATACCTACTCCCTATCCTACTTACATCAAGCCCATTCCACTCAGACATGACATGAACAATAGGTGGAATGGCCTATTTCAACATATTACACTCAAACCCTTGTATGAGAAATTTTAGACTTGTTTCAGAAATATTTTTAAGTTGCTTGGAACTTAATAGAATTCCACAAGAATGGATTCTAATCAAATCTAAAACCATTCTACAACAATTTCAGATCATCTTAGAGAAAAATCTTGCTATATAGACCCACACACAAGTTGGAAATGAAGAAAATGCACAAAAATTAATAAAGAAACAAAGATATTTGATTGATATTTTCCTTCAAACTCTTCGAAAACCACTAAATTTGAGTTTCGAATGATCATACACTTTTTGTGTGGAAAAATGAAACTTCTCAACCATCATGTGTATGTTTCTCTTTTTGATTTTTTTCCATGCCATCATAAGGGATCAAGCCGGTTGAACATAGCTCGGAGAAATTTTGTGTGTTTGGTGCGAAAGATGACTGTTCCTAGTGTAAATGTATCTATTGAGATAAATTGGAGGAATTTCTTTGGTCACATGAATTGCAAAATGAAATTTGCACCACTTTACACTGCTTGCATTTAACACTTTTTCCATCAAGTGAAAACTAGACACCATAGGAAAATGACTCCAATATAACAAAAAATGAGAGAGATTATTATAAGGAGGCCCAATGTGATCCTATAGGCTCAGAAAGAGATTTCGTAAGCATCACAATTTTTGAGTAATAGCCCTTCAAAGATTTCTTCCCTTTTGCACTTTGGACCCTTTAGGGATCGAACTAGTTGAATGTAGCTTACAGTGATTTTGTGTGTTTGGGAGTGAAAGAGGACCATGTATAGTGTAAACCTACCCATTTGGACATAATGGAACAATCTATTTAGTCACACGAGTTGTAGAACGAAAGTTGTACCACTTTGCAAATTTCAACTACTTGCATTTGACAACTTTTTCCCCAAGTGAAAATTTTCCACCACCAGAAAATGCCTTCGAGATAGTGAAAAAAAAGAGAGGTTATTATAGAGTGGCCTAATTTGATCCCATAGGATTAGACAAGAATTTTATAAGTGTCATAGTATCCAAGTAACAACATGCTGAATTTAAGAACCATTTTTCACTTTGGACCCTTAAGGGATCGATCCGATTGAACGTAGCTCGTAGCGATTCCGCATGTTTGGATGCTAAAGAGGACCATTATTTGCATTTAAATACCTATTTAGATGTGTTGGAATAGTCTATTTTCTCACAAAATCTGCACCACTTTGCAAATTTCAACTACTTGCATTTGACAACTTTTCCCCAAGTGAAAACTCACCACCACGGAAAAATTCCTTCAAGATAGAAAAATTTGATAGAGGTTATTGTAGAGGAGCCCAACACTATCCCATAGGACCTGTTGGTGTTTAAATTTTTTCCCAGCTAAGGCTTTGTAATTCCCTAAGAGGTAGCCAACCTCTATATTCAAGAACTAACAAAATTAGTGGCCAACAAATGAGATTCAGTAAAAGACTGGGATCTCCTACCTTTTGGCTCTATGAAACCAAGGAGGGTTTTCCTAAGTGTGTTCATAAGAATGTTTCATGTCTTGGTAGTAACACTTCTTCTTACAGATACAATCCCCACCAATGCAATTTGATAGCAATTATCCTAGTTGTGGCAAACCAAATAATAACAAAAAATATCTTAAAGAAACTCGACTAAAAATTTAATGTAAGATATGTATCTCAAAAGAGATAGGGTTTGATATTTTAGAATTGTTCAGATTTTGAACCACTATGCTTAGAACTACAACCCTATACTCTCAAAATAGGGATCTTGAATAAATTACCAGTGCCTCATCCATTGGGCGGGAATCACATAAAACGTAACCCAAATATCATGGATGTATCACCATAATAATTTAAACTATGAGATTTTCAGTTATCAAAACAATACTCCTTAAGGAATCCTAAAGACAACATCATAAATCTGTAACTCATTTTCAAGAAATTTGATTAACTCATTAAGTTAAAGCAAGAAAATGAAGTACACGCTCAAATATACCATTGAAGCTGAATGAATATATCATTAATAAACTCATTCACAACTCGTGACATGAAACAAAGAGAGAAATTGTTCTAATAGATTTTCATTTATTGCTTCAATATCTTTAATTACATAAGTAGAGCCTACTTGTTTTATAATATTCCTACCCCAGAAAAGACATACTAGCTAATACCTTCAGAATAAACCTATAGTAAATAAAATGACTGTACAAATACTAAGCCTCTGGATTAAAAAAATCTGACGCTTAACAATGAGCCGTAAAATCTCATTTATAGAATAGGAGAGCAACAAGCATCGAGCTCCATTGTTAATTTCAAAATGAATTTCATTCTAATGAAATGAAATTCAAATTCAAATTCCAAAATTATTCCCCATCATTAGAAAAAATAGTATATGATCCGAGGAATCAAAAAAATGGTTACACCTAGTAACCAGTTGGAGAAAAAACAAAAGAGTGTGCCACGCACACGCACGTCCACATCCACAAGAGAAACCACCAAAAAAGAACCACCGAGGAGGAATACACACCATCACCAACAATACTTTAGTCAACACATGGCCTTAGTACAGGCGACCACTTTTGGTTCTCACTTCAGTTTGAAGTGGAGCTACTCTCTTTTCTCTATCCACACCAGCACTAACCCCAACAAAATGGCACAATGCCATTGTAGTTATTGGTGAAACTACAAGGACCTCTTCATCAACACCCACCAGCTCAGTCATGGCCATAAGATATCAATGATAGTCTTAGTCACTCTCAAACCCATCACCACCAGAGCTCGAAGAGAGCACGATAGGGGAATTGTAGCACCTAGACCACCTACCCACACCTCGGGCACTCGCTTCAAGAGGATCAAAAACATGTTGTTCCTCCTCGCACCTACTCTGGCACTTCAGTGCACCTCAGACTTGTCCATTGCAGATGTGTAGCTTAGAAACTAAAAAAAAATCCGTGACCTGCAAACAGATCAACTCAAAAATGCAATGATAATATTGAACAATTCAACAGGTATTTATAGAGTAATTTGGTGCACGAAATATTAATTGCCCCAATGCTTGTACAAGCATGAAAATAATTAGTGGCTGATATTGCCACCACAAATTTATTCCAGGCGTATAGCCCATCATTGTATTTATCAGGAGGATATCACTCGCATGCAAGAAAATCAGGAGAAAATCCATTGAAAATCCCACACCATTAATGAAATCAAGTTGCAAAGTGCAAAAAATCCTCACACAGATGAGCAGTAACCCTTTGAATTTGAACCGTTAATGGGGAATAGACCTAGCAAGTCGAATGACTCAGATCAAGTCAATGATTGTTGAATATCCACATCACCGCCTAGGAAAAAACCATACCCAATCACAACCCATGAAAACAGGAGGTTGCAATCGGGCAGTAGGCCCCACCTAGCCCCGTTGTTCCAAGAGATAGACCATGTTTCACCTTTTCACAAAACTTGCGGTACTTTTGGAATATTTACTCTGATTATGTGAGGCTTTCGAGGGACAATAATAATTAATCCCTATCACCAAATTCTCATTGGTGAAATGACGCCCACTTATCACTGTTGGCACATTGGGAAAAGGCCCCACTCCTCCATATAGGATAGATGGTGGCATCTCGCACACCTCAAACAACCTAAGTGACATCAATAGGAAAACCTACGAGGTTCACGAGGAACGATCCAGATCAAAACCCGTGATTGGATGATTCGCCAAGCTGCATAAAACACATAGAATATACTAGTGGGGTCAACCGGAAAAACCTTTGGCGGCATAAAAATTTAATCCCAAGTGGAAAATAAGAGACTGATAGGATGGGTGAAAAGGGGCCAGTAAGAGCACGGAGGAAAGGCTTAATGAGGTAACTTAAGTGACCGGTAACCCTCAATAGAAAGTCAACATTGAAATATAATGTGAGGGTTTTAAAAGATACCAATCAATCTTTCATGAGTAATAAAAACCCCTAAACCCAAAATATCAGACCTTCAGTCTATTAAAAGTAACCAGTGATGCCTAATTTAGGCAGAATTTTGACAGATTTTTAAAAGTGCCATCAATGGCTCCAACTAGGGATGTATGCCCCCTACAGGCATAACAAGAATTCAGAATCTCTGGTTTCACAAACCAGACTACTGAATCACACAAGTGCCTTGATGAATGTTCTGCCATTCTTGTCAATTGAAACTTATGTATATCTAACTTGGTGGCCCCAGGCCACCAAACAAGAGAAATCAAATTTTACCTCTGTCAAAAAAAAATCCTCTATTACTTGGAGTAAACCAAGTCTGCAAATTTCACCTCTTGATGCTTTTGAGTTACTAGAGTAATCAATATGCCTGGAAGTATCATAATGTTTACTTATACTCCCATGTATTTGATCGGTCAGCACCTTGTGTCCAAAGATTAACTCTAACATATGACCATAATGAGATTTTACCCTACCTTGCACCTGGTCATACCTCATAGAGTACTGACTCAATTGAGCTAAGAAGTGGAAACATTCATAACTTATCTGGTCTACAACATCACACATCCTAGAATTATCATCAGCTCGTACATAGAACTAAAAAAATTGATATAAAACGGTGTGCATGTTACATCGACCCTCATAGTACAACAAGGAGGACACATAACTTAGAGAATCCCAACCCTGGCTCTTTCCACACAAGCTTGGTTGCCAACACCTATGTTCAGATATTTTGGAACACATCCTGATACCATAGAGGTGGGTAATATAAGTTACATCTTTCTCCAGGGAATGTGTAAACACATTCATCTCAGGCCCCTTAGCATACATCCCTTCCTGCAATCCTTCATCCATTCCCAAATGAAAAACTTCAAAAAAAGAGTCAAACACATCAATCTCATCATGGGAAATAGAGAAACAACAATATACACTGTCCTCCTTTTGTTCAACACCACTTGCTATATGTGTTAATTTATAAGTGAAAATTTTGGCACAAGTTGAAAACTTTTCACCAGCAATATCAATGTCACCTTCATTATAAGCTGGAAAATTTTCACCAGAAATATCAATGTCACCTGGTAACAACAAATCAATCTCAACTTCATACAAACAGTCAAGAAAATCAATAGTACCAATATTTTCATCAATATGTTGGTTATCTCTAGTACTATTCTTTTGATCACACACCTCATTGTCCTCAAGTTCCTCAACATTTATACAAAAAACTTGTTCCATTGCCAGTATACTTAGAGTATACTCTAAATATTTATCATCTAAAAGTTGTTCCTTTATTTGGAAACAAATAAAATCACAAGGTTCCACATTTCCATACAACTTTGGTAAGAGGAGAGGCTCAATTCCATCCTCAGTAGTACAATCATCACTTCTAAAATCACAATCACTAGTTTGTAACAAAATCTCAGTGACATGAGAATTACAATCAAGATAATGAAAAACAATGGGTGTGTCACTTAATCCTTCATCATTCCCCCCCTCAAATTCTACTGCAGTTATCCAAGTTTATTTAAAAGGGTAAGCATTATCTTCATTTTGTGTAGATAAATTCTTGGTTGATTCTGCAATGTATATCCATTTAAGGACTTGGGCCAAGTTAGCAAGTTTCAATTCTTATGGAAAAGAACTCAACCCCAATTCATAAATTTCACAAAACAAATCAATGCATTCAAAGTCATTAGGTCTGAGAACTCTAGGAATTTGTACTAAAGCATCCAAAAATCTCAAGAAAAACTCATATGGTGATTCTTCCTCTTGTCTCTTCATTTCATACAATTCTGGCACAAAAGAAGTTTGATCATCACCATTCAAATTGGATCTCATCATCATCACACTATAGTGATGGATATATTATAGTTTTTAAAGCACTCTTATTATAATCAATGTTCTATACAACCAACTTTGAAATTTTACTAGTATGAGCTAGGCCAGAGTAATCAATACTTGCAGCCAGATACCCTTTCATCATTGAGTATTTCATGTTGTTCTCAATCTCCATAGCCATTTGATATGCTTGGTGCAGATTTGTAGGTTCTTTATCTCTTAATAGGTAACCCATCCTTTTTTCGAAAGCACCAAGATATACAACCAAGCATTCAACCTCACGTGCTCTTATATCTCTAGGGATTTCTCTTTAAGCTCTTGAAAATCTGAGATTAAAATATGGGATTAGCTCCACTTATTTTATGTGGATTCCCATAAAACCTTTTCTTAATATGTTGGGATTGACTCTTTCACCAAATTGATCAATAAAAACTATCACCAACTAATTCCACGAGTTAACAGAATAGGCAAGTAGATATGAAAACCAATCCTTGGCATCACCCCTCAAGGATTGCACAAAAAGCTTCATAACAACATCCTCATGAGTGATTTCATAATCCCCCATTACATCTACAAAACCTTGTAAATGCTTAGAGGCGGATTCTACACTTTTCCTTATATATTCAGGCAAATACTTCCTAATCTTGTTAGGAATTAGATTAGGGTAACCACTGACATCACTGAAAGTAAAAGGCATATACCTTTGAGTTACAAAACCGCCTGAAGGGCTTGATGAAACTTGTTCTCTTTGCATATTTATGTCTGACTGCACATATGGGAAATCTCTTATACCCATTTAAAATTTATCAAAAAAATTCATGTTTATCAAACATATCATTTACCATTTCAACCATGATTCCATCAGTGACTGAAATTATTATTCCTTGCTTTTAGAAGTATGATACAACATAAAAATATTTCACAAGTTATTTTACATATTGCATCATTGGAAGTATGGAAAACTAATCATTATTCTTTTCTTGATGCTAGAACATCTAGTTTGGAACCATTTTTCATCCTTAATTACAAACACCCCTCAAAATTAGAATAGTAAATTGTTTAGATTTAATAAAATACGTAGTAATTTTGGCAGCAATTGTTAATCTTTTCTCCCTAACTCTACATATCATAGATGTGGGAATTTTCCTTCATATATCAACTAGTTCTTCAGACAAAGTTGCCACCTCTTCAATAGAGGACTGAATTTCAAAAGAATATGAAATTCCTTTTCAAAGCTTGTCACATTTTGGGTCTTTGTCCACAATAGAGTCATACCTCAAATATTCTAACACCATGCCACTACCGATCTCTTTCAAATCCATAATGTTTCACCATCCGAACTTAATATTCAGCTCCACTAAACAAATGATTCTAGATAGCCACCTCCAACTGCTGTGGTTTCTCTTTTCTCTTTTCTCTTTTTCTTTTAAATTTCTCAGTAGTTCTCCCCAATAAAACCACCATTCAACTAATGATTCAGGCAAAGAGCCTATTCCATTGAGTTTAACCTTTAAGGTTACAAGTAATATGTCAGTTATTATAATGAAATTTATGACAGGATTGTCTGCACCTGAACACTCTTGAGTCCTTTACCAGTAGAACATCGTAGATCATAGGATTTTCAGGTTCATTTCAACAACCTCTTCCTTCTAGGGTTGAAAATATTTCACTATTTAAATTCATAATGGAAAATCATGACTCTATGTAATGACTCTTAAGGCTAGATTCTGCAATCAAAATTTTCTCAAATTCTCCCCAGTAAAGTCACCATTTTGTTGGTGAATCAGATGGGAAAAATAATTCAAAACTTTAATGACTATAACAGCATCGTCTTTAACCAAAAAATTTGAGTTCATCCCCAGTAGAGTCACCATTTTGTTGGTGACTCGGATGGGAAAAATAATTCAATAATTTTCAACCTCTAGTTACAGAAATAATTCAAAACTTTAATGACTCTATAATAGCACCGTCTGCAACCAAAACTTCTAAGTTCATCCCCAGCGGAGTCACCATTCTGTTGGTGTTTTAATTTTTTCCCAGCTAAGGCTTTGTAATTCCCTAAGAGGTAGCCAACCTCTATATTCAAGAACTAACAAAGTTAGTGGCCAACTAATGAGATTCAGTCAAAGACTGAGATCTCCTACACTTTTGGCTCTATGAAACCAAGGAGGGTTTTCCTAAGTATGTTCATAAGAATGTTTCATGACCTGGTAATAACACTTCTTCTTATAGATACAATCCCCACCAATGCAATTAGATAGAAATTATCTTGGTTGTGGTAAACCAAAGAATAAAAATAATTATCTTAAAGCAATGGGACTGAAAATTTAATGTAAGATTTGTATCTCAAAAGAGATAGGGTTTGATATTTTAGATTTGTTCAGATTTTGAACCACTATGCTTAGAACTATAGCCTTGTACTCTCAAAATAGGGATCCTGAAGAAATTATCTAGTGTCTCATCCATTGGGTGGGAGTCACATAAAAGGTAACACAGATATCATGGACATATCACCATAATGATTTACACTATGAGATTTTCAACTATCAAAACAATACTCCTTAAGGAATCCTGAAGACAACATCATAAATTTGAAACTCATTTTCAAGCAATTTGATCAACTCATTAAGTTAAAGCAGGAAAATGAAGTACACACTCAAATATACCATTGAAGCTGAATGAATATATCATTAATAAACTCATTCACAAATAATGACATGAAATGAGAAGAGCAATTTTTCTAATATATTTTAATTTATTGCTTCAATATATTTAATTACATAAGTAGAGCCTGCTTGTTTTATAATATTCCTGCCCCAGAAAAGACATACTAGCTAAAACCTTTAGAAAAAACCTACAGTAAACAAACTAACTATACAAATACTAAGCCTTTGGATACAAAAAAATTGACGCTTAACAATGAGCCGTAAAATATCCTTTATAGAACAGGAGAGGAACAAGCATCGGGATCCATTGTTAATTTCAAAATGAATTTCATTCTAAATTCCAAAAAATATTCCTCATCATTAGAAAAAAAGGTATATGATCCGAGGAATTAAAAAAAGGTTGCACCCAGTAACCAGTCAGAGAAAAAACAAAAGATAATTTCGTGCATGCACATGTCCACATCCACAAGATGAACCACCAGAAAAGAACCACCTACGAGCAACACACACCAGTATTAGCAATAATTTAGTCAACACACGGCCCCGATACAGGGGACTACTTCTGGTTCTCACTTCAATTTGAAGCGGAACCACTCACTTTTTTCTAGCTCAGTCATGACCACAAGATAGCAATGATAGTTCGAGTCATTCTCAGACCCATCACCACGAGAGCTCGAATAGAGCATGATAGGGGAATTGTAGCACCTAGACTGCTTGCCCTCACCTCGGGCACTCACTTCAGGAGCATCAGGAACATGTTGTTCCTCCTTGTGCTGTGAATTCCTTGCACCTAATCTAGCACTTCAATGCACCTCAGACTTATCCATTGAATATGTGTAGCTTAGAAACTGCAAACAAATCCACCACCTATAAACAGATCAACTCAAAAATGCATTGATAATATTGAGCAATTCAGCAGGTATTTATAGAGTAATCTAGTGTAGGGAATATTAATTACCCCAATGCTTGTACGAGCATGTGAATGATTGGTGATTGATATTACCACCACAAATTTATTCCAAGTTTACAACCCATCATTCTATTTATTAGGAGGATACTGCTCGCACACAAGAAAATCAACAGAAAATCCACTGAAAAACCTGTGCCATTAATGAAAACAAGTTGTAGAGTGCAAAAAATCCTCACACAGATGAACAATAACCCTTTGAATTTGAACCGTTGTTCTGGAACAGACCTAGCCAGTCAAATGACTCAGATTGAGTCAATGATCATTGAAGATCCACATCACCTCCTCGGAAAACACCATAGCCAATCACTACCCACAAAAATAGGAGGTTGCAATTAGGCAACAGGCCCCACCTAGCCCCCTTGTTCCAAGAGCCAAGCCATGTGTCACCTATTCGCAAACCTTGTAGTACTTTTGGAACATTTACTTTGATTGTGCAAGGCTTGCGAAGGACAGTAATCATTAATCCTTGTCATTAAATTCCCACTGGTGAAATGATGCCCACTTGTCACTGTTGGCACATTGGGAAAAGGCCCCAGTCCTTTGTATATGATAGATGGTGGAATTTTGCACACCTCACACCACCTAAGTGACATCGATAGGAAAACCTATGAGGTTCATGAGGATTGGTCCATATCAAAGCCCGTGATTCAACGGCTCACCAAGCTGCATAAAACACATAGAATATACTGGTGGGGCTGACCGAAAAAACCTTTGGTGACATAAACATTTAAGCCCAAGTGGAAAATAAGAGACCAATAGGTCGGGTGAAAAGGGGCCAGTAAGAGCATGAAGGAAAGGCTCAATCAGATAACTTAAGTGACCGGCAACCCTCAATAGAAACTCAACATTGAAATATAATGTGAGGGTTTTAAAAGATACCAATCAATCTTTCATGAGTAATCAAAAACCCTAAACCCAAAATATCATACCCCCTATCTATTAAAAGTAACCAACCATGCCCAGTTTAGGCAAAATTTTGACAAATTTTTAAAAGTCCCATTAGGACCAAACAATAATTCTCTAAGCATCATGGTATTCGAGTAACATGCTGAAGTTTACAACCATTTTGCACTTTGGACCCTTAAGGGATTGATTCGGTTGAACGTAGCTTAGAGTGATTCCATGTGTTCAGGTGCAAAAGAGGACCATGCCTAGTGTAAAAAAAATATTTGGATGCATTGGAACAGTCTTTTTGGTCACACGAGCTGCAAAACAAAAGTTGTGCCACTTTGCAACTTTCAACTACATGCATTTGACAACTTTTTCTCCAAGTGAAAATTTTCCACCACAGGAAAATTCCTCTGAGATAGAAAGAACCAAGAGAGGTCATTGTAGAGGGGCCCAACACAATCCCATAGGATCAAATGAGAAGTTTCTAAGCATGACAGTATCTGAGTAACAACATGTTGAAGTTTGCAGCCATTTTGCACTTTGGACTCTTAGGGAATCTATCTGGTTGAATGTAGCTCAGAGCGATTCCATGTGTTTCGGTGTGAAAGAGGTCCATGCCTAGCATAAAAATACCTATTTGGATGCATTGGAACAGTATATTTGGTCACATGACCTACAGAACGAAAGTTGCACCACTTTGCGCTGGTTGCATTTGACACTTTTTCCATCAAGTGAAAACTGGACACCACGGGAAAACCACTTCAAGATAACAAAAAATGATAAATTTTATTGTAGAGGGGCCCAACATGATCTCATAGGTTTAGATGAATATTTCCTAAGCACCATGGTTTCTGAGTAATACCCCATCAAAGATTGCTTCCCTTTTGCACTTTGGACCCTTAAGGGATCAAGTCAATTGAATGTAGTTGAAATCAATTGTCGTCTCTTTTTGATGGATTTAGGTGGGTAGCAGAATTAACTCCATTTTATTTTTTCTTTGGTTTTCAAGTGATTTTGTACATTTTAGAAGGTGGTTATTGAGGGTCGGTCTGTATACCATGTTTTAAGAGAATCTTTTAGTTACTCTATTTTACTGAGGTGTCTTAAGAGGGTCGATTTGTATGTCAATAAGCCCTTGCCTCACTTGTGAATGAATATGGTTTTGGGTTTTTTAATTTTATACGGCTTATCACACCCTAAAAGTGGAGGAATTAATGGTTTGGTAGACTAGTTAATGATGCCCATTGGTGGTTTGCATGTGATAAGGAGAATAAAGGGGGGTTTCTTTCTTTTGTGAACTTTGATCCAAAAGAGTCTTATGAGGGTTTGATGAATTTTGAAGAAGGCTTAAAAGGGTGCCTAAAATGGTGGCTTTTTGTAGAGGTTGTTAAGGAATTCTAAGAGTGAAGGTGGGAAAAATAGGTCTACAGACCTACAAGAGTGACTAGGTGCAAAGTTGAAAATAAGCCAAGATTGAGTTTTGAGGGAAGGAAGGAGGTTGGAATCCTTTTATATTTTGGAAGTGATTTGATTTCCTCCCTATATTTCTATTAGAATCACTTCCTATTAGAATCACATCATTTTGAAAAATATGCAACATGAACTCTAGAATGACCCCAAAACCAACTATCATGACTTATTACATTATAAATTTGTAGAATATGACCTTATTCAATTAACAAAACACAAAACACAAAACTAACTTAAGACTTTGATGAACCAAATTTGCTCAATAACCTTCGTGCCCGTACACTAAATTTCATTATTTCAGTAAATCTCATTACAATTCCTTAAGTAGTTTGTTCTCATAGATATTTTAAAATGTCACTCATACATTCAAGATTATCTTATAATGTCTACATCATAGGTTCTCATTATGAGGTTAAATTCAAATGAGTAACTTGAGATTCCCTCACAAAGCTTCACATGCTCATTTATAATGGCTTCAAATCAGAATTGAGATTTCTCAATATCATAAAAATAAGGATGTTGCATTTCTTTTTTGGATGAGATTCTCTTCAATGACTCATAAATGATAATTTTTTTCAAGGAGAGACCAATCAATTTTTAGTAATTTACTTACAAATACGCAAAATAAAAGAAGAAAAATAAAGAGCGTCCAAAATGGAAATGAAATTAAAATAGATGGAAGGCACTTAAAGATAGGCATGGAAGTCTCTTAACTTAGTCACACCAAATCATACATCTACACTAGGAGTTCTAAGGTTCCTATTGCACACAACACCTCTCATGAATAGAATATGTTGAAATTCAAGATGCTTTTATAATGTCTACATCATAGGTGCTCATGATAAGGTTAACTTCAAAAGAATGACTTGAAATTCCCTCATCAGGCTTCACACACACTTTTGTAATGGCTTAAAATCATAATTGAGATTTTTCAAGATCATTAAAATAAGGATGTTGTATTTCTTTCTTGGCTAAGAGTCTCTTGGATGACGCATAAATCTACATTGTCTGCAAGGGGACACCAATCAATGTTTAGTAGGTTACTTACAAATAGGAAAAGTAAAAGAAGATGATAGAATTGGCATCAAGAAAATTAATGTGCATACAAGTATAAAACTAATAAGAACCAATGTGCATATACTTACAAATTAATCCAATGAAACATCTGGGTCTTCTCTACTCTTTATTGTGTCAAGTATTGCCTCATGGTCAGACTCATGGACCTTCCACAAGGTCTTGTTCAAAGTTCTACCCCCATATTTTCTCAAATAAACCTTGGATGCCATGACAAGGTTTGAGTAATGAAGAATCTTATGATGCGTGTGAAATTCCTGAAACAACCAATGTTTAACACCCTTATGTGGGTACCTTCCAAGCCACGTTCTAGTAACCACAACTGAGCTTGTAGGGTATTCAATGTTTTCTCCATCTATAATTGGGGCCTCCAATTTATTTTTGGCCTAAACACAATGACACAAGTAATAGTTTGTTCCCTCTTCATTCTCTTCATCTACAATAATTGCATAAAAATTCCTTGCATTGATATGTGTAATAAATCTCTTGAAATTAGTCAACATTATGAATACGCTACAAGGTAAGATAACAATATGGAATTTCAACAACTAAGCAAGTAGATATATCACCTAGTTGAACTAGATCTGATACATAGTCAAAGTTGACATATTATTCCATTTGTGTCAGTTCCAATACCGTTGGAGGGTGATACATGTGAAGTGGGCTAAGATAAATTTTCAACCATTTGTCAACCCACTCCCTTGACTCAAAATCATTCAAGTATTGCATTGTGCATGAAGAAAAAAGCATGCCATCTTTCATGTATTGATACTCCATGAACCTACATTTGAGCTAAGGAAAGAGTGTAGCTCACTCAATCTTGTTAGTGTACAATAGTCTTCATATGATACAATGTTAGTATCATCCATCATCCAAAAAAATCTACCAACTAAAGATGTACCCTCATTACCTAGACCCATCAAAGCATTACACCACTCAATGATTGATCTTGCATCTATCAAATTTTCAATATCTTTATACTTTAACTCTTCTCATGTTAATGCTCTTTTCACGCATGCTCCCACTTTCCATGACCAGCCTCACAAAATTTCTGAATATGTTGATCCCTTAAACCATAATCCCTGAACCCCTATACCATCTTAATCCCTCAACCTTCAACCCTCAACCCTTAAACCCTAATCTCTCAACCCCTACACCCTCTTAATCCCTCAACCCTCAACCCTCAACCCTCAACCCTTAAACCCTAATCCCTCAACCCTTATACCCTCTTAATCCCTCAACCTTATACCCTAAACCCTCAACCCCTATACCCTCTTAATCCCTCAACCCTCAACCCTAAGCCTTAATCCCTCAACCCCCCTCAACCCTTAAACCCTAATGCCTCAACCCTTATAATTCTCTTAATCCATCAACCTCAACCCTCAACGCTTAAACCCTAATCTATCAACCCCTATACCCTCTTAATCCCTCAACCCTTAAACCCTAATCCCTCAACCCCTATACCTTCTTAATCCTTCAACCCTTAACCCTCAACCCTTAAACCCTAATCCCTCAACCCCTATACCCTCTTAATCCCTCAACCCTCAACGCTTAAACCCTAATCCCTCAACCCCTATACCCTCTTAATCCATCAACCCTCAACCCTCAACCCTTAAACCCTAATCCCTCAACCCCTATACCCTCTTAATCCCTCAACCCTCAACCCTCAACCCTCAACCCTTAAACCCTAATCCCTCAACCCCAATACCCTCATCCCTCAACCCTCAACCCTTAAATCCTAATCCCTCAACCCCTATACCCTCTACCCTATACATTGGACCCTCAACCCTAACCCCCTAACCCTATACCCTCAACCTTAAACCCTCTACCCTCAACCATAGACCCTAAAAACCCTTTAACACTCAACCCTAAACCCTCAAACCTTAAACTCTCTACCCTCTACCATCAATTCTCTACCCTCTACCCTAAACTCTAATCCCCAAACCCCTAACACTTAAACCCACTTAGTAAAGTCTCTACCCTAATCCCTCAAACCTTAAACCCTATTCCCTGAACCCCTATACCCTCTACCCTATACATTGGACCCTCATCCCTAATCCCCTAACCAACACCCTCAATCCTCAACCCTCAACCTTAAACCCTTTACCCTCTACCCTCTACCCTATAAACCCTTAAAAATTCAACCCTAAACCCTAAACCCTTAAACCCTCTACCCTCTGCCCTAATCCCCCAATCGTTAAACCCTTAAACTCACTTAGTAAACTCTCTACCCTAATCCCTCAACCCTTAAACACTAATCCCTCAACCCCTATACCCTCTACCCTATACATTGGACCCTCAAACCTAATCCCCCAACCCTATACCCTAAATCCTCTACCCTCAACCCTAAACCCTCAACCCTTAAACCCTCAACCCTCAACAATATACACTATAAAACATTAAAAACTCAACCCTAAACCCTAAATACTAAACCCTAAACCCTAAAACCTAAACCCTAAACCCTAAACCCTCAAACCTTAAATCCTAAACCCTTAAACCCTCTACCATCTACCCTAAAGTGTCTACCCTCTACCCTCAACCCTAATCCCTCAACCCTTAAATACACTTAGTAAACTCTCTACCTTAATCCCTCAACCTCTATACCTTCTACCATATACATTGGACCCTCAACCCTAATCCCCCCAACCCTGTACCCTCAATCCTCCTCCCTCAACCTTAAACCATCTACCCTGTACATTAAACACCCAACCCTCAATTCTCAACCCTCAACCCTTAATCCCTCAATACTCAATCCTAAAACCCTAAACCCCTAACCTTGATACCCTCTACCCTATACATTGGACTCTTAACCCCAATCCTTCAACCATATGTACCCTCAACCCTAGTCCCTCAACCCCATAGGTCGTCAACCCTAAACTCTCTATTCTCAACCCTCTACCCTATACATTGGATCCTCAACCCTCATATATCTATGTACCTCCATCATCTTCTCTCCTTCTCTCTATCCATCCATCCATCCATCCCTCTCTACCCTAAAACCTAAACCCTTAAACCCTTAAACACTCAATCGTAAACCCTCAACCCTTAAACCCTAAATGATTAAACCCTCTACCCTATACCCTCTACCCTAAACCCTAATCCCTCAACCTTTACACCCTTAAATCCAAGAAAAATATCTACCCTAAACCTTCAACCCTTAATCCCTCAACCATTAAACCCTCAACCCTCTACCCTCAACCCTCAACCCTTAAACCCTAATCCCTCAACCCTTAAACCCTCAACCCTCTACTCTCAACCCTCAACCCTTAAACCCTAATACCTCAACCCTTATAACCTCTACCCTATGAATTGGACCATCAACCTGTAATCATCTAAAAATCCTGCAAGACTTGTTCAAACAGTTAACTATACTTGCAAGTTAATTTAAACATCAACAATGAAATACATAAGAATATAAAAGAGAATAAAGTGAAATGGAATGATCTCACCAATCTTCTCTATTCCATGATTGCTTCCATTGAGCCTTCTCAAGCCTTGCTGCAATGATGGATTGCCCTCAGATTTCTTTGTGAGAAAACTTCTCTAATGCCTAGCCTTAACAATGCCTTTGAAGGATTTAAAATATCAAACTATGCAAACTAGAAAGCAATTTCTAATATGCAAATAGTAAATAAAAGTCTGTGATCTCTAAAATGCCTATATCAAAAGTCTATTAGATAAATGATCATGGATTCGAAAATGAAATCAAGATTGTCATTTTATAGAAAATGCAATCTTGAATGGACAGAAAAGATGAGAGATTGAGGAATACCCTAGAACCAAAGGTCAAGATTCAATAAGGCAACCTCAATTAGGGTTAGGGAAAAATACCCATATGTGTAAATAAGATTTAATTAAATTAATTAAATCCAGACTGAATGTGACAGTGGAGATGAAATTGGTGAAAATCAGAAGACAAGAGGATGAGATTTTAGAAAATCAATAATTTTTGAAATTACTTGATTTGTAGGAGAATATTTCCCTTTTGAATTAAATTAATTCAAAATAGAAGATTTTGTGAGGTAATTAGTAATTTATTTTTGAAATTAATTACTAAATGAAGAATCAGTGAGATATTTTAAAATGATTTGTTTTATTTAAAAATATAGAAATGTCACATGCCATAATTAAATAATTAAAATAATTATTTAATTTAGAAAAAGTAGTTAATCAATTAAATAAATAAATGAATTTATTTAATTAAGAGAGGATTTAGGAATTAGTGACATATTAAATAGACATATTAAAATATATTAATTTAATAATCAAGAAGACATTTATGATAGGGGTTATTTAGATAAATTGATGTCTTTATTTAATTATTAGAAGACTTTGATAATTAGTGACGTATTAAGTTAAATAAATAAGATTTATTTATTTAATAATCATGAAGAATGAAAGATTATGAATTAATTAAATAATCATGAACTATTTAATTAATAGTTGAATGTGGGTTAGGAACATAATTAAAATGTTATAATCATGTCATGATGAAAGTAGTAAAAATAATGCTTATAGGTCTTGGTCATTTTTATGTGTCTACATTTTCCCCTCTTTGTCATAATGCATCTTGTCGCATCGTGGCAAAGAAAACAAGTGCAGAATATGCCCTAGCGGAGGTATGGAATGCCTATGCCCCCTCGGGAAAATTTTCAAATTTCAACGCGGGGTTAGAAAAATTTGAAAAAAATCCTGACTAGCTCAATTGATGACTAGGAAAGTGATGGCGTGATCTGATTCAGAAACAAAGAATGTTAAGATAGCCAAAATGCCGATCAAAGGTGGTCAAATGAGCCTCCCGTAGGGCCCACTAGGTCAAAACCGTAATTTTCAGCCTATAAATAGGTTGAAAAGATCAAACCAAATGTCATTTTCATATTTGTATATAGAATTTTCTACAAACCAGAGCTCTGAGAGATGATGGTGATCCCTACGACTGCACACTATGGATATTACGTGCGCACATTCTGACGACCCGAGGGCATAGGGGCACCAGTAAGTACCCTATCCAACTTGTCAATTTTTAAATTTTTTGCATTTATGAGGGTAAAAAGGGGGGATAACAATTGCAGTGTGACGCAAACGCTATCGTGAAAGCTGCAATCGCCTTCGCGTTCACTACATTTTCTTGCGTTGCAACGCAAGTGGGATGTATAGATAGATCTATTTTGTGCGATTGCGCATTCATGAGATTGAATGACACAATCGCATTTTTGCAATGCAAGTGATAAATTTGTGACACATCTGCTCAAATTCTGACGCAATCGATAGCTTTGAGACGCATTTGTTGATATGTGATGCATTTGATAAGCCTAACGACGCATTCATTATTAGATCGCACATTTGATAGATGAAATGACACATTCGATGTTTGATTGCGCATTTTCCCTTTAGAATGATGCATTTGACATATTGCAACGCATTTGTCGTGTCTCGAGATGCAATTGATTTATTGTAACACATTTGCGGTCAACGTGACACAATTGAAGTTGACCAAAGTTGACTTTTTGTTGACTTGTGTCGAGCTTATCTTTTTGTACCCTTTGCCAGTAGTACAAAACTTTCCATAATGCTTCTCAATATGTTCTAATCCTTGGCCCTTTCCTTGTGCAAAGTCGGCTTGTGTCGATTTATACCCGAGAGTTTCGGCCAGCTACTTATGCTTTCTGAGATCATCTCAGTGATAGATAGAGGCAGCGGCTGATGGCCCTAGGCCTATACCATGTGACATACATGCCCGCTATTCAGCAAACAAAGGGTTGCTTACTGCTCTTTGTGAGAGATGGCACTCTGAGACCTGTTCATTCCATCTACCTACTAGAGAGGTGACTGTCACCTTGGAGGATGTTTATCACATTCTCCATATTCCGATCAGTGAAGAGAGGGTGGTCTATGATCCACATCGAGGATGATAGGTCCTGATAGAGAGATATGAGGGTACCGACGGTGGGAAATTAGCTTTGGATGGTTACGAGATCAGTTGGGATGTTGTAGCTGATCGGTTTCCTAGATTTGATGCCATACTTATGACCTTGATCACCGGATTGCTGATCCCAGATCATCATGGTCATGGATTTCCCATTGGATGGGGGGATGTTCTTGTTTGTATGAGGTCATAGAGGACTATTTTTTCTTGGGGGCCCTGCTTGTTGGCCATGTTGTACCACTAGTTGCAAGAGGTAGTCTACGTCTGTGGGCACAACATCAGCTACGGGGCCACATTACTTATGATTTGGGTATGGGAGCGTATTCCCGTCTTTCGGCTGCTAGTAAAAATGTAGCCATTGGGTGATGGGATGCCATATGTATATCTGTATGCAGGCTCAGTCAGCCAGACTCGTGTTGGAGATACTGGTTACTGACATCATCAGATAGACACGATGATCAGTTTCGTTTGGAGGTCGTACAAAGATTGTGCTCAGTGGTCAGATGAGGATGGTCACCTATCCTTCTGCCGATGGTTCTGATACCTTATTGGTCGCATAGTTCAGACTCAGAGGATTATTGAGATGTACCTTTCCCAGTGGGTACTACGACAGTTTGGGGAGCAGCAGATTGTGCCAGTAGGCATAGCACAGTATGCTCAGTCTTTGAGAGAGACCATGTGAGGGCCACCCATATCAGTCATAGTGGTAGAGGCACAGGTTGATAGCTTGGTAGCAGTTCAGTGGGTATGGAGAGGGGGTCCAGCAGATGCAAGTACATCAACCGAGTTCGATTCCTTGTGGCAGGTTCACAGGCCAATTCCTTTGATAGATCTAGATGCTCCACCGCCTATTGACCGGAGATCAGTTATTTTGCAAGTACCGAGGAGAGGTTGGGGTAGCTGAGATGGAGGGAGAAATGGTAGAGGTCCCAGGGGTAGAGATGGAGGCAGGGATGGAGGCCGAGATGGGGGAGATGGAGGAGGTGGGGGAGATGGAGGAGGTGGGGGAGATGGTGGAGGTGGAGGAGATGGGAGGGGTGTGAGGAGGAGGAGGGATGGCAGAGGGCGAAGGCAGCCTAGGAGAGTTAGACATAGAGTAGGTGGAGTACCACTATCACCTATTTAGGAGGAGGGGGAGGAGATAGAGCCGAAGGCGAGAGCCGAGGAGGCTAGAGGAGGTGAGGAGGAGGTGGAGGTGGTGGCGGAGGATAGAGTGGAGGTAGAGGTGGTGGAGAGAGAGGAGGTGGATCCACTTGTTGGGGGACATCATGCTGAAATAAATGTGGAGGAGGTCCGAGTTGAGGGGGAGAGGGATGAGGAGGATGAGACAGATTAGTGGCTTCAGGAGCACATGGTCTTTGGGGATGATGAGGGTGATAGTTTACCCATTTTGCTCATGGATGCCATAGTTGACTAGAGGATCACTAATGTACAGAGCAAAATAGATGTGGCCTTGTCTCAAAACAAGGCCTTAGTAGCGGAGTTTGAGGTCACGCGAGTTGAGAGAGATCAGACCGTCATTCGGTGATAGGAGTCAGAGTAGTGGGTTACAAAGTTTTCCAAGTTATGCATGGGACCGACAGGGGACATGGCTCAAGAGTTGGCCAGGGTAGCAGAGAGTAGGGGCCGATACAGGGCATTGTATGAGCAGGCCGTTCCGCCTGATATATGGGACCCAGGGTTGTCTCGATCTCACAGGAGGATAGGTAGTGGTAGTCGGACACATAGCAGCCGGTCACACAGTAGTAGTCATACCAGTGCTGGGGGGTCCACTACATCAGGGTAGTCATTGGGCCATAGATCACATAGCTCACACAAGAATTCATCAGGTCACTGCCACTGATCAGAGCATGGACATAGATCAGTGTCATCATGACATCAGGTAGAGCAAAGTCATCCTCTAGTTATCGATCCCTTAGGGTCACAAATTCAGACACAGGACACCCCTCCTATTCAGGTCACCTTTCACGTGGTTGATCAGGCATAGTCACGTCCATGAGATGGAGGAGAGCCATCCTAGGACTTGTATTAGACATATGTATGCTTTGATATTCGAGCCTACGAGCTCTATTTTTGGGATACCATTTGACTCTATCCTGTGATATAACATTTTTGAGATTATATATATGCGATGCAGTTTTGATGTGGCCCATATGATGTAATGTGTTATGGATTCTGTGCTTTTATGAGATGCTTATGTGATGCTTTTATGATGCTATGAGATGTATTTATGTTATGCTTATGAATGCAATATGGATGTGGTAATCTATGTATGCATTGTGTAATGTTGTGATGATGTAATTACTATATGCTGATGTAAATGTTTTATTTATGATGCTTATATGTTGATGCAAATGATAATGTTTATGCAATGTGAATTGTGGTATCTGATATATGCAGATGTGAATATAAAATGATTATGCCATTATGTATGCAACTTTGTTTTTGTATGTCACAGGATATCGTCAGAGAACGAGAGAAGAGAAGACGAAGATGGATGTTAGTGCGAAAAATAAAAATCCTTCAAAAGAGGACCAAAAAGTGACGAGATTGACATTTTGACCAATGTCTTGGCAAGCTGACTGATGTTGACTATGTAATTGATTTGCTTATGTTGTCTGATTTTGACCAATTTTGATGTTGACATTTTGAATGATTGTCTTGTGTTAAGATTTTGACTTTGTCTGACTTATTTGACTAAGTGACCATGTTTGACCTACGATTCTATTCTGACAAACCTAAACGGAATGACCTAATGTCTCGGGGATTCAAAGATGAATCTTGCCTACGTAGCAAATGCGCAGAGACAATGTAGTTCGGACAAAGACGAAGATTGGCTGATGAGACTGATTGGACTGACCCGATATGATTTACTTTAACTCTATTCTTGGGATTTTGACATTTTTTTTTAATATTTTTGTATTTTCTCAAGACATTTTAAGATTTTTCAAATTTTTTTTCAGGACTTTTTCAAATTTTTATGACTTTTTTTAATGGAAATTGTGACAAATGCATGTGGATGATGCCGATGCACATGAATCCAAGGACAACCATGATTTATCTACTAGCCAAGTGGAATACCAATGGATAGGTGATGATGACAAAGACAACGTTGTTTGATGTGGGAAGGACACATCCCAAAAACAATGTGAAAATGACAATGTTGTTTGGCATGGGAAGGACACATCCCGAAACAGCGTGAAGATGACAATGTTATGACAAGAGTATAAAAGTCTACAGCAGGTCTAGGGACAAAGCCAAGGAATATTTTGGATAATGTGCTAGGGTACCATATTGTTGCTTTTGAAATGACTTGATGAGGACTAAAATGGGATGATGGAGGATTGCAGGACCATTGACAAGGGAAACCAAGATGGGTGATAGGTATAAGGCAATTGATGACTTGGACTAGGAGAATTATCATATGGTCTCCAAGGATGATGTTGAAAAGGATGCTAGGAAGGTAATGACATGATATGCAATGACCAAGGTATGACCCAAAAGATAGACATGTCAAAAGTTTTCCAAAGCACGATTTGTGTTTGCATCCTAGTCTTTGTCAAGATCAAAATAGGTGGAAAAATGGATGGACATGATAGGGCTAAGATGGATGGATGAAAATGTCAGGTGAAGGGAGTGGGAGATGAGACAACTCACCCCCAAGTGTAATGGTCCACATAGATGATTTATTCTACACATGATGCCTATTTTCCCAATTTTCATCATGGTACTTATCCAAAGCACCTATTTGCCAGGTTTTCACCATTGGATGAAATTTTTCTCTTTACTATTTTTGATATATTTTTATTTTTATTTTTTTGGTGTCACCAAGACGCCTATTCGCCAGGTTTTCATCTAGGGCTGATTTTTTTTAATTTTTGATTTTTTTGTATTTTTGCCAGATAGCCTTGATGCTTTATATGACCACTGACTGTGCTAAAGCCTTTGACGATGTTGATGTAGAGATAGGTGCCATGACATGCCAATAGTGACCTTTCTGAAGTAGTTGCCTTGTCAAGATGATAGCACTTGCATACACCTGATTGATGTCATTGTGATCTTTGTTGATACTAGAGTTAGCCTTATCAAAATACACACATCGTGATAGAGTGCCATGAGAGTCCTTGTGGTAAAGAGTTGTTTCCAAAATGCAACGGATTTGTGACATGGGATGTTTGGACTTTAAGGATGATGTAGGATTATGATGGATGATGGTGGACGTGGATGGGTTGGTTGGATGTTTGGATGTAGCTATTTTTACTCTCCGAACTTTGGGTGTTGGGTAAGGATGTTGTTTGGAACCAACATTTTCATATGTCTTTCTTGATGGCCATTTTGATGGAGGTGGACATGTATTGTATGTGGAAATCCTCTTATGCTGTGGCTCCACATTTTGATTGACTTTTGAATTTTGCATCTTTTCTTTGCCTGATTCTTGACTTGATCCATTTTAGCTTCATTTGTCCACTTGACTTTTTGTCTGATTTGATGGCCTTTGACATTTGATTTTGTATTTTGGAAGGTTTATGCATGATGGAATGATGGTTTGGGGTGTGGAGGGAAGGGGTAGTGGCAACAATCTTATGACAAGGACTACTAATGATACCCATTTTGACAAGGACTACTCATGATACCCATTTTGATGTTTGTATTAGATAAAGTTGCCCCCAATATTGAGGAGGGACCACTAACATCTTTTGATTTTCCGACTGAGCAGTAGCCAAGACCTTCATGTCTGTAATTTGCCTGAACTTGTACGGGTTCCAAGATTCCTTGCTTGTGTAGGCCTAATCCTTTTCCCTGATAATGCATGTTCTGATAGATTTTGTTTGCAATGGGATACTTGTTACTTTGGAAGCAAGATGCTAACCCATCATTATTGGGGAAATTAATGCTTGAAATCCTCTCATCTGTAAGAAAGCCTGCTCTAAAAAAGATAGATGATCCTAATTCATAGGATGTTGTAGCTTCACTGACATGTTGGATAGATTTTTGAATGACATCTTTAGTTTGATTTGCTGACATATCAGATTCTGATGATTCTATTGGTGCTTCAAAGTTGATATCAAAATCATCTTCATGGTCATGGTCATAGAGCCCACTGAATTCATTTATAGCTTGATCATTTGCAAATATGTCCATGCTAGGAGACTCTTGTTGTAGTGGTAGATAATCTATGTGTCCCATGGAGGCAAGTGTCTCATTTTTGGAAGTGTCAATACTTGAAGTTTGGATGGAATTGTCTTCAAGTGTGTCATCATGAATGACATATAGGTCAAGGAGTGGATCATTTTGGACTTCTTCAAAAGTAGTGTCTTGATCAAA
This sequence comes from Sequoiadendron giganteum, assembly GCA_007115665.2. Taxonomy (NCBI): domain Eukaryota; kingdom Viridiplantae; phylum Streptophyta; class Pinopsida; order Cupressales; family Cupressaceae; genus Sequoiadendron; species Sequoiadendron giganteum. The sequence continues at coordinate 965,703,603 of CM021100.1, forward strand.
TATGAGCTCCGTTGAAATGATATGATCAAAAATAGGGTCTTGACCAAGGATAGGTTCGTCTTGAATGACATGGTTTTGGATGGAATCTTGACCAAAGATAGGTTCATCTTGAATGACATGGTTTTGGATGAACTCTTGATCAAGGATAAGTTCATCTTGAATGACATGGTTTTGGATGGATTTTTGACCAAGGATAGGTGTATTTGGTATGCCATTATTGTCTAGGAGGACTTCTTGAATGGATGCAAAGATGGAGTCATGAAATGGACTACTTTGATCTTGCCATGACAGTGATGTTATAATGTTGTGCTTTGGACTTGCCTCTTGACATGTATCCTCAAGTTTAGGAGATGGGATGGAACTTTGGAGACCATGACTAGATATGTTTTCATGACAAAATGGATTGTTTTGAAATGGATTGGTGCATGACGGAATAGGATAGGACATGGAGTTTTGTACTTGGTTGAGAGATGATGGGCTAGAGTAGGACATGAATGTATGACAAGGATATGATGTGGATGGAGGACTAAGATATGACGTGGATGGAGGACTAGCATATGATGAAGGACTAGGATATGACAGGAACGAAAGCTTTTGATATGACGTGGATGAAGGACTAAGATATGATGTGGAGGCTTGGGATGGATTAATGGAGGGTTCGTTTCCCTTGTCAAAGTTAGGGTGGGTATGACTATTGGAAGCTTGTTGTGACTCAATGCCATGGATGATGTTATGGGACCCTTGATAGTAGATGGATAGTGGACCAAGACTATTAGAATTTTGGTAAGAGGGATGGATGGATGAAGGACTAGCAGGTGAGGTGCGTTTGGACTTGAATTGTAGGTATAGCATTTTGAAGTCCCTAGCAAGTTGTGCATGACCCTAAATATTGAATTAGAATTCAATTTGACTAGCAAGCATGTCATCGTGACTTGAAGACATGATAGTGGATGAAATGAGACTAGGACTGTGCAAAGGGATAATGCAATGTGATAAAAGGGGATGCCTTATGTCGAATGATTTTAGGGAAAGGTTTTCTAACCACTCGAAGTCTGGCCAAATATCTCAATTTGGATTGTCAAAGGACTAATTCATAGGACAAGTTGATAAAATGACAAGGTGAAACTTCCACACTAGGCTTATGAGTTGGAATTAGCTCACCAAAGGATAATGACTTAGGATCGATTTGTTTTGACTTGGTCCAATGACAATGTATTTTTGAGATAAATGGTTTGACAAAGGAAGGAAAGTTTTCCTATCCCAAAGGTGTAAATTTGAGGACTTAAGACTTTGCCTATGATGATGAGGATGACAGATTGCAAGCTAGATGAAGACTAAAATGCAAAGATGGATGACATGGACAAGTGCCTTGCTGGTTTTTGATAGAGACTGGCAGAAAAGGATGTCAGTAAAATTTGATTGGAAAAGTTTGGCCTCTGGTTTTTGATAGGAAATTTGTTTTTCCAAGTGACAGGAAAATGTGTCGTTTAAGGTCTCATATGCATTGCAGTATCAAATGCATCACTCCAAGAAGCAAATGCATTGTAGGATTTTGACTTGTTTGCAAATTGGCAAAATACATTGTTTCAGACTACAAATGCGGTGTAAAAAATCAAATGCGGTTCAGTCTTAGGCAATTGTGATTCAAAATTGCAAAGGCACCATTTTAGCTGGAAAATGCAACTCAGTGATAGAAAATTGTGATGCAATAAGGCAGATGTGGCTCAGTGATGATCAATTGCGGCTCGAAATGACAGATGCAGTGGGCAACTAGCAAATGCGACTCAGTGTTTATCACTTGTGGATCATCAGAGCGAATGCGGCTCAAGATGGTTCAAATGCGGTGCATCAGAGCGAATGCATCTCGATACTCTGCGATTGCGTTGTAGGGAATAATTTTTGCAGAAACCCAAATAGTGTTTTGCAGTTTTGACGAGTTTTTGTGGTTATGATTTGTGATTTTTAATTTGTTGAAGTCTTTTTGCAAATAGTTGTCAAACACATATATTAAAACCTTAAATGTATGTGCAAGCAGACTCACTCTTAATGGTCAAAGAGTCATCATAACAATCACAACCCACATCTTAAAATCACATCGACTCACATAGCCATGTCACCCCCTAGAGGGTGCCTGTGTTTTTGTCTTTTCTAGGTGTGTACTTAAGGTGACGAAAGTGGATACCAAGTCCCCTGAGAAAACAATCCATGGTGATTATATGGTGAGTGTCTTGGGGGGAGATTCTTCCCTCCCCTTGCACCATGATTGAAAGGATGTCTGGTTACTGACACGGCTAGCTACTACACTAGGTTCTTAGTAAGTCTTTCCGTTCAGTGTGGCAATGGATATACTCCCTCGAGAGACCTCCCAATCTTTAGAACAAAGGCTTTGGGGATGGTTATCTTTTCAACTACTGTCAAGTTGGATTTTCATCAACAACTTGCTTTTGATTATAGTGGGTCGGAAACCTTGGCTTTAGGTGTTCCCACTTAGGTCGTTCCCATAGGGTGAGTACTTTTTCCCACTATGGCAGGCCTTCTAAAGGTTGTAATAAAGTAGTAAATGCATAAAGAAAAAGGGTAAGTCTTGTTTTTTTATCACCCAGTAAAGGGGAGAGCATATACCTATTACCCCACAAACACAACAAGAAAGTGTTCAATTTTAAGCCCAAATGAAGATTATCTATTCTAGGTGAAGATGTTGCTTCACAAAATCATGGTGTTCATTTTTAACCAGCAAAAAATAGATGTGGTGACTATCCTAGATTGATAAATTCCAATTAATGTTGCCTATCCTAGGATTGATAGATTTCTAATTAATGTGTCTATCCTAGAGTTGGTTCTTTTTAATCCAAAAAAAAAAGAACATACAAACTAATGTTTTTCTAGCCACGGATGTGTCAGATCCAGATTACAAATTTTTCAACAAAAAATGAAGATTTACTAGTCAAATGTGGCTCGGCAAATGCGGCTCGGTAATTGTAGCTTGGTAGGCAATTGCAGTGTTCGCGAGCGCAAATGCGACTCGACAGAGCAATTGCGTTGCTTTAGGCTACGGTTGCGGCTTTCTGTGCACTAGACCAGTCATTTGCGGTGCGAGGTTTCAAATGTGGCTTGTCAAATGCGTCATGGTAGATGCGGCTTTCCAAGTAGCGAATGCGGTGCAGCAAAGTGTTTGCATCACACGAGAATGCGAATGTGGCACAGTAGAGCATTTGTGTCGCAGTATCTATCAAATGCGGCTTTTCGTACCCTCAACTTGCAAAAAAAAAAAATATGACACCTGCAAAAAAGGACATTTTGGAATGTCAAGTTCACCAATGTAATGATCTAACAATCCTGCAAGACTTGTTCAAATAGTTAACTGTACCTACAAGTTAATTTAAACATCAACAATGAAATACATAAGAATATAAAAGAGAATAAAGTGAAATGGAATGATCTCACCAATCTTCTCTATTCCATGATTGCTTCCATTGCACCTTCTCAAGCCTTGCTGCAATGATGGATTGCCCTCAGATTTCTTTGTGAGCATACTTCTCTAATGCCTAGCCTTAACAATACCTTTGAAGGATTTAAAATATCAAACTATGCAAACTAGAAAGCAATTTCTAATATGCAAATAGTAAATAAAAGTCTATGATCTCTAGAATGCCTATATCAAAAGTCTATTAGATAAATGATCATGGATCCGAAAATGAAATCAAGATTGTCATTTTATAGAAAATGCAATCTTGAATGGATGGACAAGATTAGAGATTGAGGAATACCCTAGAATCAAAGGTCAAGATTCAATAAGGCAACCTCAATTAGCGTTAGGGCAAAATACCCATAGGTGTAAATAAGATTTAATTAAATTAATTAAATCCAAACTAAATGTGACAGTGGAGATGAAATTAGTAAAAATCAGAAGACGAGAGGATGAGATTTTAGAAAATCAATAATTTTGGAAATTACTTGATTTGTAGGAGAATATTTCCCTTTTGAATTAAATTAATTCAAAATAGAAGATTTTGTGAGGTAATTAGTAATTTATTTTTGAGATTAATTACTAAATGAAGAATCAGTGAGATATTTTAAAATGATTTGTTTTATTTAAAAATATAGAAATGTCACATGCCATAATTAAAATAATTATTTAATTTAGAAGAAGTAGTTAATTAATTAAATAAATAAATGAATTTATTTAATTAAGAGAGGATTTAAGAATTAGTGACATATTAAATAGATATATTAAAATATATTAATTTAATAATCAAGAAGACATTTATGATAGGGGTTATTTAAATAAATTGATGTCTTTATTTAGTTATTAGTAGACTTTGATAATTAGTGACGTATTAAATTAAATAAATAAGATTTATTTATTTAATAATCATGAAGAATGAAAGTTTATGAATTAATTAAATAATCATGAACTATTTAATTAATAGTTGAATGTGGGTTAGGAACATAATTAAAATGTTATAATCATGTCATGATGAAAGTAGTAAAAATAATGCTTGCAGGTCTTGGTCATTTTTATGTGTCTACACAACCCTACCCCGTGATCCTATAGCCTATATCCTCAATCCTTTACCGTCAACTCTCAACCCTCAATCCTCAACCCTTAAAACCTAAACCCTAAACCCTTAAACCCTCTACCCTCTACCCCCTATCCTATACATGAAACCCTCAACCCTCAATTCTCAACCCTTAACCCTTAATCCATCAACCCTCAATCCTTAAACCCTAATCCCTAAACCCTCAACCCCTATACCCTCTATCCTTTACATTGGTCCCTCAACCTAATTCTTCAACCATATACCCTCAAACCTATACCCTAAACCCTCTACCCTAAACCCTAAACCCTTCAACCCTAAACTGTTAAACCTTCTACCCTATACCCTCAACCCAATACCCTAGAATCCATCAACCCTATAGGTCCTTCACCCTAATCCCTCAACCCAATACCCTCAACCCCTATCACTTTCTCTCTATCTATACATCTCACCTCTCCCTCCCTCCCTCTCACCTACCCTCTCCCTCTTTCTATGCACCTCACATTCAATCAACTTTCTACCAATTCTCTTGTGTTCTCTATCCATGTATCTCTCAAAGTTCTCTCCTAATTCTTCCTCTGTGTCTCACTCCCTCTTCTCTGTGTCTCCTCCTCCTGGGAAACTACTCTAATATAATCTCTTTCTCCCTCTCTCATTCCATCCCTTCCCACCATTCATAAGTCCTCTCATTCCTACTCTCTTATCTACCTCCTATCAGTCACTCCCCCACACCTCCTCTCCTAGTCTCTACTCACATCTCTCTCTCTGGCCTTCTAATTCTTCTTTTCACACTCCCCTCTCACTACCTTCATCTCAAGTTCCCTCTCACACCTCCCTCAGACTCTCTGTGTTTCCTCCTTTGGCACCCTACCTACATAAATCTCTCTTTCTCTTTGTCTCTTTGCTCACACTCTCAAGTATCTCCCCCTTTAGCACCTCCTACCTACATAACTCCCTCTTTCTCTGCCTCTCTCTCTCCCTCCCTCTATCTCTTCCACCCTACCTATCTAAGTCCCTCTCACTCCAACCCCTTCTCTACCACTCTCTCTCTCTTAAACTCTCACTTCCACCCCTCTCCCTCTCTCTTAAAATTATCCCTCCCTCTAAAGACATACATAAATACATACATACTTACATACATATAAGCATAATACATATGTACATACAATCCTACATCCATACAAGCATACATACATACATGTGTTGATACAAAATACATGCAAGTATGCATACATGCATACATGCATACATACAAACATAAAAATATATCAACATATATTCAATAGAGTGGAATTTAACATAAAGGAATACATAACGTGAGTTTGTTATAATGCACTCACATTATGTCTTGGTTGACATGTTTCCCACATAAGAAAAAAACCATGTCAAAATTGAGATATAATGTGAGCACATTATAATAGGAGCATGTTATAATGTGCTTGCATTATATCTTGATTTGGGAATCCCAAAGCCTTAGGATTGCTATTTTCCTTGCAATACCAATCCAAGGCATTCCCAATGACAAAAGACATGTTTTTGCAAATTCTACAATATTTCACATAATCGAGTTCGTGCTCACTGCTAGGATTGCACGTGGTTAAATATCAAACAAATCAAACATCTGGGTAATGTTACGTTCTCTCCTAGTTATCCAACAATGTAATTATTTTCACTTTCTAACAATGTTAAGCCTTTCATCCATAATTTCCTTTATTTGTATGTCTCTTTTTTCCCAAAAAGCAGTGTTTGGTGTTTTTTTTGTTATAAATTAACCACTCATCAAAATTTCAAGTAAATTACATTTTTAGAAACTAGACTCCATTCTACAGTTTTTATTTTATTTTTAAAATCAATTATTTTCCAAAATTTGTAGGGGTAGCATGGCCAAAATTCTATTTTTCAAGAATTTTCCACATCAAAAATTAGTAAAAAAACAAATATTCATTAAAAAATTATAAGAAAAATCGTGTATCAACTACATACTATTAGCTAGCTAACTTCTAACTATAGCGATTTTAAAAATACTAAAAAAAAGTACACCATGCTAGGGTCGTACAAGTGTTTCTATGTTATGTTTTTGTGATAAAAACAACACCAATTTATGTACGCCCCACATTTGAACCCCTTATTCTCAACCATTTAAAAAAAAAAGTAGTTTAGAAAGTAGACTTGGAGCACTTAGATCCTTGTTTTTGTTCCATCTCAAAATTTTGAGTGTAACTATCCTCAATTTCATGTCTAAGGTTAGTATTTCATGATTTTAGAAAAAAGGTGTCCACTTAAGTCCCCTTTTTGGGAACCATCTTGGTGCACTTACCCGATGATCAACCTTTCTCTTCTCTTATTGCCCCTCCTCGACGCAAAGAGGACATGTTGATGTTAGAAGTTCCTTCTCCTAAGAGTCATAAGACTCTTGACCCTCCCTCCCTATTTGAAAATCATAGTAATCTTTCTCTTGATGCCTCCTCTTCTTGTAGTGAAGCATGTGGTGAAACCCTTCCAAGCTCTTCTACTAGACTAGGTTGTTTGGAACAAGAAAATGAGACCTTTTATGATCTAATAGAACCCTATCCTAATCCTTCCTCTCCTCATAATTCCACCATTGATCATTTCCTTAATAATATTATGCCCTTAGAAGAAGATGTAGAGCCTATGCTAGACTCTCCTTCCCTAAGGGATCTTAATACTATCCAACTTCAACTCATCCTTTCTCCACCTTCTAAACCTGAATTCACTCTATCCCCACCTAAGCATAATGTTTTGAAGAAATTGAGTCATAATACCATTGCTCATACACATTACACCCAAAATAACCCGCATTCCCACCCATAAACCTCAACACCCTTCCCTTCATCCCCTCTTATTCTTCCTGTTGCCCCTCACTTCAATTCCTTCCTTAGGGAGTATGACCTTGTTGATCAACTAATGAATACTCCCACTAAAATATCTTTATGGGACCTCATTCAAGCCTCCCCTCACTATCACCACTTGATGCAACATACCTTACAACAAAATAATAATCCTTCAAATGCATAAACAAATGGAATTGCAGCTATGATTCAAGGTTTGAATGTTGACATTATTTTCCACCAAAGTCAGATCCCTCCTTTGGATGCGCAAAACAAAGATGAAGCCTTCATGATCATATCTCAATACAAACACATAGGGATCAAGTGAACCATTGTTGACAATGGCTCCATAGTTAATGTGTGTAGTGTCAATTTCTTCGATAGGATCCATATCAATAAATTAACCATCTAACCTTCCTCCTTATCTCCCATTGGATTTGATAGTAAGGGATAAAATCTGCTTGGTGTGATCACATTTCCTCTTACAGTTGGACTGGCCACATTAGACACATCGATCCATGTTATGCCTAATGATGTTTCCTCTAGCCTCACCTTAGGTCGGCCATGGATTCATGCAATGAATGGTGTGCCTTCCACTCTTCATCACAAGATGAAGTAAATCTACAACAACAAAGTGTACACACTTGATGCTAATCTTGAACCTTATAGTTTCTTACACCTTGAGAAAAACAAATCTAAAACCTTCATCACTACACCAACCCAACATGTGGCACTTGTACAACCAAAGACCTTTGATGATGGTTGGGGTTCCTTAGATATCAACCCTCCCTTAATGGTAGAAACTAATACCAACACTAGAGACTCTCCAAAGGGACATGCAGTCTTGTTAACACAAGACTCAACCAATCCTTTGATAGCATCCACCTCAACTCCTTTAGCCACCAATGAAAACAACAACCTGTCACCCGATCCAAAGAAGTTGGAAAATCTCTACAAAAAAGGTTATGAGATCATGAAACAACTTGGCTATAGTGGAAAAGTTTGTGGTGCTAACGAACAAGGTATCTGCAACCCTATTGAGCCTCATACGCAAATATCTAGCCATGGTCTTGGATTTTTATCTTTCATCAAAATCATCAAGCCTTCCTTTACCACCAACCCTATCCTTCATCACCTTTCTACCCTCACCTTCACAAGTTCTCCTTTGAAACCAACAAAGGACTCTTTGCTTAAAGGTAATTTCATCTCTCACAACACTATTGATTCAGATTTTACATAGTCCTCTAAAGAATTATACAAAATCTCACAATCCATAGAGCCTTGTGTAAGTATGACATCCTATACTAAGCAAGACACCTCTTCGTCACCAAACAAAGGATCACCTTCTACCCTTGATCAAGAGGGTATCTTTTTGAGAATTCTCCAAGATCACTTGATCTCTCTTCCTCCATGAACTCAAAAGAAATGTTCCACCAAAAATTCCTTTTGTGCTTACCACTAAGTTCATGGTCATCACACTAATGAGTGTAAGGCCTTGAATAGAAAAATCCAACATCTTAAGGCATTTGGTGTTCTTCCATCTATGCGAACACATAATTCCTGTAATTGATACTGATTTTCCCTCAAACTTGCATTCCCCTCAATCTCTTCGGCTCACTCTTGTCCTGCACCAAGTGGGAGAAAGAGGTTAGTTATCCTTTTCCCTCGAATTTCACTTGCTATTGTCTCTTTCAAATTTTCGTTAATATTTCATGAACAAAGAAGAGCAAGCTTGGGATGTGGATGACTTGTCTTCAAGTTGACTCACATGTGACATACGCCCCTTTTCATGATGCAGCTTATCAAAAACATATGACTCGGCATAGGGCTTTCTAAATAATCTCTCATGTCCTCTTCCTCCTCTTATACTTTAACTAAATTTCTCACAGAATGGTGTGTAGTAATTCCTTTAAAGTGGGGGCGTACATCACCACTCACATTTTCACTGTGCGATCTTCTTTTTCTTGCCATTCCTTCTCTTAAAAACATTACACACAATGTTACTCAAGATGAGACATTTGCATTTTTCCTCTTTGCATAAAACATGAGTATTTTTTCCCTTTTCCTCTCTTGGCAACATTACACATAATGTTCCCTAGTTTGAGACATCGCATGAACAAAACAAAATCCCTTTGAAACAAAATCATTACAACATCACTTTCTTTTGTGGCATCTTATCAATGCTATCATGAGGTATAACTTTGGTATGGTTAAGTGGGAAGCCCAAACAGCGGCATGACTATCCCCATAGACACCTTTGTGAGTACATACCAATTTTGTGTATGTTTATCATCTTCTTTGGTACTTCTCACCACGTAGAGGACCTGATGTTCTATGGCCCCAGAGTGAGAACATTATCTTCACCCTTTTCATTGCATGATCATGTATATTTTTTACTATAATGCATTCACCCTTGAATGTCTTTGCCATTGATGTCTTGTCAACTTAGAATATTGAATCCTTGGGGGCTTGACCACCTCCTCCTTCTTCCTTCCCGTTCTTCTTCTTTCTCATTCTTCCCAATCTCCTTCAAGCTACATTAGTGTGAGCTTGAAGCAAGTTCATACTCTCACTAAAGTGAGGGCTAAATGTGTCACCAAAAAGTGGTCTTTGACACTTTTCGCTCATTTGAACCTTTTCCTATGGATTTTGGACCATTTTCGGCCACTTTTTACCCCTTTTTCAAGCCTTGTGTTGAAGTGTTGTAAGGTGTTGCAAAACATTTTCACACTTTCCTAGGCTTCTCAGCACCAAATCAACCCTTTATTATGCTATAATGATCCCTTAATACACATACATGTCCAAATTCAGTTTTTTTTATGAGACAATCCCGAAACACCATAATAATCATATTTTAATCACTAAAAAATAAAATAAAAATCCCAGGTTGACTAGGTCGCCACCTTGGGCAACCTAGTCCCATTTGGCATAAAATTTAATTTTAACTTAAAATTCTTTGGGATATTGTCTCTAAAACCCTAAGGTCAGCCTCTATGGTGTTATTTTAGGAAAATTAGGGCATAATTTGTATAAATAAGCTTCAAAACCCTAATTCCTCATTATGCATCATCCATTTTTTCTCAACACACACTCTTCTCACCTATCATCTCTCCTTCTTATCAAGCAAGGTAGGGTTTTAGATCCTAGGTCAACAATACATCATTGTTGAATCACTCAAGGGATGAACCTCCATTGATACAACTCAAGATCAACCATCATGGCAAGGTAACTAATTACATTAATTCACATTCCATACTTTGTTACCTTATTTCATCATTTGATTTAATTATCTACAAAGGGGCTTGACCAAGGCAAGCCCCCATACTCTAACGATAAACATTTCTTGTTTATCTTTGTGTGTGTTTGGAGATTTAGATGTATTGGAAGCTTGAAGATCATTCAAAAAGTTAACCAAGCTCTCTAGGGTTGAAAAAACCCTAGTTGAAGCTTGGAAGACTTCCACAGACCATAATCTTCACTTTTGGAGCTGGATACCTAAAGGAGTAGAAAACATAGATGAAAGGCCTTAGATCCCATCTTCTGGTTCACAAAAATTCAAAAGAGGACTAGGTCACCACTTTGGATGACCCAGTCCTACTGAAGTTTTTAATTAGAAATTTTGGTAGATCTGGATACCCTTTTGGTTAAAACGGGCTCCAAACCAGTTTTCCAAAATTTACCCAAAGAAGTACTAGGTCACCCCAATTGGTACAAGTGTCCCTTTTGGCTTCAACATTAAATCCAACAACATTTCCAACCCCTACAATATTACAGGTGCACTCCTCTTCAATCTTATCCATTTTTCTAATAGTTTGTTTATATTTCTTAGGTTATTTTGTGTATACTTGCATATCGCAATGTGTATTCAAACATAGTTGTACTTCATAGTTTATTACATTCATAGTTACATTTAGATTAGCTTTCATTTTTGGTTTATTACATTTAGGACACTCCACACACATCACTCTAAGCCCTTAACCCTCTTTCAATGAACACCAAGCATATCATTGGGTAAATGAGATTCATTCTCCAAAAGTTAGCTTCTAGGTGAAAAACCATAGAAGCTCATTGGGGAATCCTCTTTCCCTTTTTGTATATGTTTTTGGTGGTTCAGAAATTAGAACATATGGAAAGGCTATATATTTTGAGTGTATTGGATGAAATTAGAATGGAGGCCATGTATCGCATAGAGACAATTAAAAAACAAAGGACTAAATGACATGATCAATTTATCAAGACTAAAGAATTCAATATAGAGGTGTTTGGGCTTTGTTGTATGATTCTCGATTCAAATATTATAAGGGTAAGCTATAGACTAGATAGTTGGGATGCTATGAAATTCAACATTTTTTTCCAAATTGAGCAGTCAAGTTAAAAACCATAGATGCAATTAGATTCACACTATTATTCAATGGACATAGATTGAAGATATACAAGTAGCGAGCTCAGAAAAATATTTTCTTCTTTCTCTAATGAATCTATATGGTCAAAACAAGGGTTCAATTACAAAAAAATTATCACAATATAAAAACTCAACAACAAATACTACTAATTCTCACAGTGACTCAGTAGATGGGCTACATAACTAACCTCCTAAGAGCACTAAAGTATAATTTCTTATCTTGCTTCATGTGCACAAAACACACAATTGCCACAATCAATAATATTTTTGAAGACCACTTCACTATGTAGTAGGGACCTATAGCATCATAAATAAAAGTTCAGTTCGATACCTATTGATGAAGGTACCCATAGCCACTATCTATCAGTGAATTCAAAAATTTATGCCAAATTAATTGTATTTTCATCACATTCACTCTACATTTTTTTGCTCATACAGTCTAAAGCTTGTTATATCATAACATGTAGTTTTATCACTCCACTCCACATCACCCATCACAATTTTTCATGCATTTGAAAATTTATTTCATAACTCATATATCGTACATCTCACAGCCTTTTAATTTTCACATGCCAACTTTTCATTTGAATCCCACATTGCAATTAACTAACATCAAATCACTCATGTTGCAAAAAATCTTCCAAAAACTTCACACATGTGAGTTACATTCATCTCATCCAAAAAGTATGCATACTAATCTCCCATAATTAACATAGATTCCCAATTCTTTCATTATGTACTTGCATTTAAATTTTGTATGCTTTGCACTTATTAATCTTATTGTTGGAAGACGGAGAAGAAGGAGATTGTTGGAATTCTTGGTTTATTGGAAACATAGGAATGAACCAAATAATACTTCTTGATATAGTGTTTTCATTGATGTCAACTTTGTTATGATCAACTTAGTATGTTTTGTAAGTTCTATAGAAGATACATGTAAATCATACATTGGTCTAGAAAATATGGTTATATAGGAAATTAGCTAAGTGCTTCTACTGACTGTTTTGTGGTTCAATGTGTTAGTTTTTGGGTCTACACTCCACCACACCATGTGATCTTGCTTTGCATTTTTAACCATGGTTTTATGTCTATTAGATTTAGGTAAAATCAATATTCTATGATTTTTTATCAAATATCTTGGAAGTTATGCATGATAGAGTTTATCTCTTTTTATCTTAGCCATATATCTGTTTAGTATATCAATGTGGGAGATTTCACATTTTCTTTAAAATAATTATTTTGTGCTATGGTTCTAAAGATAGTCTCACTAATTTGAGTGAATTTTGAATTTTAAGGAAGATTGAATCTATACATCTCTTGTATGAGAAGTGTATGCATGATTGAAAGTCTTTGTGATTAGGTCCACTCCTGGCTGACATAATACATGATATATGTTGTGAAGATTGTTGATGGGTGTTTCTAAACTTCTCAACACAGATATAACATAAATTTTCTATCTCTCTTGAAAGATAATTCCTACAAACAAGTTGTAGAAAATATCTCAAGGTCTCTCGGGTTTCAAGTCATGACTAAGCTTGGAATAATTGGTTGATGTGATTTTCTAGTAATCACAAAGGGAATTTATGATTCAATAAGCATGGAGGGAATTGTATTTGCAAAAAGAGTTTTGTAAATTCTGAAATGGAGGACAACTACTGCAAGTTTAGGACAACAATCTAATACTCTTTTTTACTCATCACATTTGGCTTTGTTGTGATGCTAGAAATTTTTTTTAACTTTATTTTTCAAAGAAAGATAAAAAAGGAAAAGGGATAAGAAGTTTCCTAGACCTGCAACTTATGTTAAATAGTAACAATGACAGATGCTATAGTGGAAAACCTTCCTAAAGACTAAGTTTCCACTTAACCAAAGGTAGTCTACAGTCTCATGAAACTAGTTCAATCTTCTAAGTTTTGCATATTTTCAAACCATTCATTCACCATTAAAGCATGAATAATAGCTAAAATTAATTGCAATAATGTAAATGATACTTAGACTAAATTTACAAATCAGTTTATCAAAAATAAACAACAAAAAGTATGAGCTAAGAAGATATCAACACTATAGCATTCTTCATCATTAAAGCACAACATGAACTAATAACTCAAAGAAAATTGAAACTAAGAACAATGAAGCTAAAATATAAGATTGGGAGAATGAATCATGGACACATTAAGAAGAAAACACTAGAATCCATCAAAATAATGCTTTTGTCATTAATTTTCTATAGCATGCCTTTACACAACAACTCATCTCTCTCTTTGAAAATGAGAGGATGCTGCTATTTATAGTTTTCCAAAATTAAAATTAATGGAAAAGATTCATTTTATATTAGGGTTTCATCTACCCCCAAATATATGACAATATAAAAATAGACTTTTTTCTTTTACCCCTACTTTGTCATTTAGCTACCTTTACACTATAGAAATTTTATATTTTAGCTAAGTCCAACTTTTGTAACTATATTGTCAAATATTCATCATCTATCATTGGATTTATTGCATTCTTCTAGAGAGTAGAATACTCCATGAACTTCTTGATCATATCCTGGAGCTTGTCACATTCCATGAGATCGGATTGAATGATCTAGAAGGATATATTCTTGAGTCTCTTAGTGACCTGCTCCCAGTGTCTGGTGCATTTGGGGGTTGCTTTGATGACCTGCTCAGACTGAGTGAAAGAACTTGAATCAAAATCCATGAAGTCCGATGAAAATGTATCTATAGCCCCTTGCTCCATCTTTTGATGGAAGAAAATCTTGAACTTCTCTGGATCTAACTCTAGAGCAAGCATCTCATAGCTCGTCATCATTTTCAAGTAATCCTCATTGTTAGTTTAGTTCTCTAGAACCCACTCAAGATCAAGCTCTAGATCATGCAAATCCTTCTCGATGATCCCCCTTTTGTAATTTAGTCTCATTTTCAATGTTTCACCAACCAATGATCATCCTTTAATCGGTCTCACTCCTTTTCCCATATTTCCTAGGAGAGTTTTAAGACACTCTCAAGCTTAGGATATGTGATAATATAAAGCTCAAATAATGTATTTCATTTTTTTATCATGTATTCTATCTACTTTTGCAAACTATAGAACTTGTTGAACGTTCGGGTAGCGTGGAAGATGCCATGTCACCACTATATACTACCCAGTTGAACCAATCCTTAGTAGACTTGGTTTAGTTTTTCATTTTCTCCATTCTATTTAGCTCCTCATAAGAGAGGAGAGCAGGCATGGATGATGGCATAGGAGCATCTCTTCCATGGACATCCACTATTGAATATAAGCATTGAGATCGGCTACCTATGCTTTCAATTCTTCTTTCATGGACTCATCCTTATTCATTTGTTGAACGATGGTGGCTATTGAACCTTGCAATTCACCAATATTTTTCTCATGGGTCACCAGGCCTAGATTGATCATTGATATTTGCTATTCCTACCCCTGTATGTTGCTTGTACCTCCACCAACTATCAAGGTGGCAACTTGTAGCATTTGGGACCCAGAGGAATTTAACCACAAGAACTTTTTTTCAATTATTGTTCTAGTCAATTAGGACCTTAGTTTGTACCTTGGGTGATTCATGATCACCTTCCTCTTATTATTCCTTTTGAGTTTGCTTGCCTTCATCACTAGGAGCTTCTTCATCCTGGTTTTATTCCTCATTTAGCTCCTCTACTAGTGAGGTTGTGCCTTTATCAAGGTCAATGATCTAAAAATTTACTCTGGAAACATCCTTTTTTGATTGTGCTCATTTTGTTGCCTCAGGTTGACCATTAATACTCTTCTCTAAGTTCTTGGTGCCTTTCTCATTATCTTCTTCTTTCTCAATTTCAATGTTTTTCTTGGGCTTAGAGCTCCTTTCTGGTGTACTTTCTTCTTCTTTATCTTTCTCTTATTTTTTGGAGGAACCTCTTTTCCTTGTCTCAGGCCCTCAACTTGGCTGGTTCATGGAGGCTCATCTAGTATTTTCATGTCTGTATCAATATCTATTTTTTTCTTAGAATGGTGCCCTTTAGGATCAGCCTTTTCACTTGCATCTTTATGCTACTAGGGCATCTCTTCATCTAGCTCCTGATTTGATGTTTCTATCACAACGCTCATTAATATTCTCAATGTCCTTTTCTAAAGCTTGTGACACCTCCTCATTAGAAGCCACCTTGTCCAGGTTTATATCCAATCCTCCTTCTAAGTGTTCAAAGTAATCATCCCACTCAAAATCTCTAGGCTCATTTGCCACTTCTTTTTTAGTCTTTTTGTATTGCTTAGCATGGAGCCTTTCCATCTCCTCTGATATTTGCATTGTGGCCTCCATTTTTTAGTGGCTTTATAGGTGGTTGAGAAAGAGGTAGGGTAGCAACCATAAGGGACATTAAATCTTGGGACTTGGGTTGAAGGATTACCTTGGAAATTTCATCGGACATGTTTTGCATAAACACCATGAAACCATGTGGCAAAGTAAGAGGAGCCATGGTAGTTGTGGATATTGTGGGTGGTAGGGTAGAGAATTTAGGTAGCAGAGGAGGGAGAAAAGAGGTAGATTGTGGTGATGCAATAGAAGAGGAGGAGTCAAGTACCATCACTAGAGTAGTTGACAAGGTGAAGGTGAGGTGGATAGAGATGTTCATGCTGGGTAGATATGAGACAATAAAAGCTTGAGGGGTGAAAGATGGAGGAGTGATAACAGTAGTAGCGGTAGCAGGAGAAAATTTGGTAGGTGGTGAGTTCAATTTCTTAGTTTCTTCTTCTTCTTCATGTCTTTCCTCTTCTTGAATTGTGGGCATTTCAAGCATGAATGTCCCCATTCTATTTTCTCTTTTAGATGATTTCCCATCAATTGGATTCCTAGGATACACCTTTTGTTTAGGCTTATGCTTGGGTGCATCCTTTCTCTTTTTAGATCTTGTAGTTATTGGGAACTTGAAAACTTCTTCTAATGAGCCAATTGATGCACCACTATCAATTTCACATTCAAGTTCATTCTCAAGCTTGCCATATGTCAACTTGGCACCCTTCCCCTTAAGTTGGGTGATTTGTGCATCCACCTAATGTCTCATTCTATTTTCGATGGACTGGTTCAATATATTGAGGTTGGCGAACTCTTCTTCACTCCAATCTAAAACTAATAGGGGCACATTAGCTATGGCATGGTACCTATCATATATTATGTCACCATCTTCAATGATTTGATTTGGCACTAAGAACAAGTTGATTGATTTGAAAAATTGGACTATAATTCTCATATAGTGCCTCATTTTCAATTCTTTATCATCATAGAAATTGGACGAGACTTCCTCAACTTGGGGTTAGTGGGAATATTGCCTTCCAAACCATTTCTTTAGTTTTCCGTGAGGGTCCATTCTCCCTCTGTTAGTGTGGAGGTCCAAGTTATACTCCACAAACTCTTTGTCTAAATACTCTACACATTCAGTAGTGGGGTAGGAGTACATTCCTTTCTTAAAGGTTAGGGCATACAAAATCCCATGTTGGTGATTATATCTTCGCAGGGTGTGGGAATTTTGGAGCTATTGAGAAACCCCCAGCAAGATGATGCATCATTTGGATAGTGTGGAAAGTGGTAGGGTTTTCCTAAGAACCCTTCTACTATGAGGTACACGAACTTTGAAAACTAGATGAAGAGATACCCAGATCTCTTTATGAAGGCCTTTGCACTATGTGTTAATCTTCTCTCAAAATCTCTTCCCAAGATTTTGATTATGTGTTTGATGAAGGCATCATTTACCCTTCTATATTCTCTTTTGAAGTTCCTACACTACAATTGGGGATAACAGTCATAGACCTTGAGATCTCCCCTCTTTTTCCCCAATGGGCCTATGTAGAAGAGTACTTTGTATGAAAAATTCCCCATTAGGAGGTATACCAGATATGATGTCATATAAAATTTAGAGATCTTCTTCACCACAATGAGCTGGTTGTGTAGGTTATCACTCATTATATTGGCACAATAGAACTTGGTCATGCATCAAATTATTTTTTCAATGAAGTAGAACATCCACTCCTCAAAGAATATAGTGATTAGTCAGCCCATTAATCTACTTAGTAGAGTAACCAAATCATGGTACTCTTCGAAGAAGTCACTTCTAAATAGATTTTGAGGCACCTTGTTGGTACTACCCCTCTTGATCTTTAAAGTGAGGTATCGTTTCTACATATTTTTAGTAAATTATTTCTCTTTTTCTTCCATTTTATCAAATGTGGGGATGTGGAATGTCCTACCAATAGAATTGCTAGACAAGTATTCCTGTTTTCTCCCATCTTTGTCTATGATTTTCCTATTGGAGTGATAATACTCCCTGCATGCAATGACTAGTTCTGGAGCAACCAAGGTAGGAGGGAAGCCAATATCCTTTGCAAGATCACTTGATTTGATCTTTCATGCATCTTTAATGGTAGGGTTAACCATTACTCTCTACTTGAACTCATAGATTTATACATGTCTGAAGTCCATATTTGAGATCGTGTCCCATGTGGAAGAAAGCCTATAAGTTCATTCTACCCCGTGGAATTGGTACTTCATTTTCTCTTTGTCTTCTTTTCCTCTAGGGGTACGAGCAGGCTTCTATCCTTTCTCAACCTTCTTAGCAGGATTCCCTAATGGTTCCTTAGTAGTTTCCATAAATCTTGCATATATGGAGTGCAATAAATTTTTTACATACAACAAGAAAAGCATCAGTTACATCCTACAAATCCAATGCTAGATCCATTCATTCATCTATAAAATATCATATAATTCATCATTGTTCAACATTTGGAGCTCATTTGGATCATTTAAGAAAACATGGGCCCAAGGGTGTGGGTTTCCCTTGGGTAGAAGTCATTGGGATGAAGGTAGTGAGAAAACAGCTTGAGGGCCACAAAGACCCGCAAGGAACCATCCTTAATATAAATTATGCATAGTATGTTTGTTGATCAAGTCTCTTATTAATGAATAGGCATGTGTGGGACTAGGTCATGAAGTGCTTGGCATCCTTAGATTAGGCCTTGAGTTCTTTGCAAGCATGGAGGATGTGGGCTCCATGAGGTGGAAAGACCTTAGTGTTCAGGTGTTAAGTAGTGTCATTTAAGAGATGACAACCTGCACATAGAGTTCCATAGGATGAGAACCATGGGTGCCTTGGACATGGGGAACTATGCCTTGGAGTTCAATTTTTCTTGGGAATGTGAGAGAAAGTTGTTGGGAAACCATGAAATTATTGTTGTTAATAGAAAACCATGAAGGGGAAACATTTCATAGACAATGGTTCACATAGGTAGGCCTGCAGTGAGCTCATAGACTCAAGTTCTTCATTCAAAGTATTTGAAATCCAGAAAAAGGACAAAGACCTCGTGGATTCCACAATGCGAGAAGATGTGGGAACCTAGGCGTAAGGTAATGATAATAGGTGGATGGAGTTCAGGCGACATTTTCCCACAAATAATTTTGACTTGGCGCTTTGTTTAATTGATCTTGAAGTCAAAGAAGGAAGTGAAGCATGCAGCTTTTGTACTATGGGAGGATGTAGTGACTTTTGCATTAAACAGTGGTATTTGATGCATAGCGAGCCACACATAGTGTCTGACATGATGGTTGGACTTAGTGAGTTTTGGTAAGTGTTGGGTGTGACCCTTTAATGGCGAAGATGCAAGCAAAGCCCACAACACGGGATGGAATTGGGTTTTAGCATTAAGGAATAAAGATGGGATGGGGGTTGTCCGCAAGTGAAAGTGTACATGGGAATCCCCACAAAGGGCTATAGACTTAGCCATTTTTTCCATGATTTTTAAACATTAGTGAGGATGGCGGGAGTGATGGTCTAGGTTGCAAGATAGTTCTTGCTAAGGAGTTTAGACTTAGCATTTATTGTTTAGGTTTGCTCAATGATCAAGATGGAAACCCTAGGTGTGGTGTCTGCACTACGGGGGGTGACTTGGTTTAGTCATTAAATAACGACGCTCACATAGCAACCTTCCCATGGAAAAATTCTACATGCATGGGTATGCATGATTCCAAAGTCTAATAGGTTTCCCAAAGTTATTCAAGTTATGCTCTATGTGAATGCAGGTTTAAGATAGCAGAAGGGTGTGAGATTCTTGACATAGGGAAATGGTCTTGATAAGGCAGAAACCCACATGTAAACATATGAATCCCCATGAATTATTATCTTTGTTTTCTACATAATGCCAATGCGGGAGTGAGGCAAGCATAGACCTCCATTTTCAATGTTGTTTGAATTTGTCCCTAAAGATGAAACTAGTGTTTGGTGAGTTCAAGTTTTAAACCATTAACCCTAACCATGGAGGTGTTTCAACAATTTACAGGTTTAAACAAAGAAATGATTAATAGGGATCCATACCTTTAGATCATGTGTTGAAACTGATGTGAATTTGGCTTGATTTTTCTTCAAATATTCATGCAGGTGGGTGCTCTACTTTGTTTACTCTCAAACTTCAAATAGAAATTGTGAAAATGATAGGTCTGACACCTCTATTTATAAGCATAATGACATTAATGGCATGAATTTTTTGCTAGTACAGAGGTAGATCAGGTTGGTGAGGTTGTAAGAACCTAAGTTAGATCATACATTGGTTTAGATGCAAGTGGTGAAGGTGGGTGCGTGATATACCATGTGGGAAGATGCGCAGAGTCGACCACTAGCTAGTGATAGAGTGATAATAGTGACCTGCAAGACTTAAGACCCATAAATGCAGGTTTGCAAGGCTCAATGAACATAGGGGAAAAAAGCTAAGTGAAGCCCATAGGTCTAAACCCACAAAGACAAATGACTTAGTAGATTTTGGATAGATGAATTTGGTCAATTGGAATGTGATGAATTTACTGCATGTGACCAACTTAAGCCCAGAAATAGGGGCATGCAAAATGAGGCAAAGGAAAAAACCGCTCGACAAAGACGAAAAAGAAAGAGGGGGTCCCCAATTTGAATGAGGCATGTGTTATTTAGGCACAAAAAATGGCAACTACACTAGGAGAATTCTCCCAAGCGTTCTAAGGGTAAGGATTCATCCAGAACCTAGAATCTTTAGTTTTGTAGACTAGAAGCTAGTTTCCCTAAATGAACTAGAGACTTGCAAAGAACAAAATCCTTGATTGAATGAAATCATGGGAATATTTCAGAAGTGTATGGAGTGAGTTCATTCTCCTCCCTCAGAGACCATACTAGATATAAACCAATCATTCAAGGTAAGATACATAGATTTATCTAACACCAAAAATAACCTAGACATTGCTTTCTTGCCAATCAGGTGTTGATAGCCCTGATGGAGTTATCATTGTGAACTCACAAAAATTTCTCTATTGCTAGTTGGGAATCCATAGCTTTGATAGAGTTTCTCACACACCCACATAGTTTCCTATTTTCAACATTTCATTTTCTCTTTTCATTTATTTTCTTTTAGTATTTTATTTTGATACTCTTTGGCTCAACTGCATAAGCATTGAAGCTCATAGTGGGTTTGGAAATCACAATAGTTACTAGAGAATACCTAATATTTTGCACTTGCTGAAGCCTCATAATGACTATCATATCGATCATCAAGAGTAATTAAGATTTATTTCATGTGCTATCTAAGACAGGCGTGAAGGGATTAAAATAAGGGTTCTGCCCCAAATCAAGTTGGAATTCAAGTAAGGAAACTTACCTCATGGGTGTGGACATAAATTCATAGTAACTTTTGAAGACTTATCCCAATAAAAAATAGGAGCAAGAAAAAAAGTGAGCCCTTGAGCCAAGTGTAGCCACCACATCAAGATCATAAAACACCCTCAACCAAAAAAAAAGCCAGGAAAGGGAGCAAAAGTGAAGCAAAAACAAACAACAAAGAGAAAGAACCTAATCTAATTACGTACAACTATATGCAAAGGGACGAACTTGGAAAAATCAAGCAAGGAAATAATGCTTGAGGTAATACCCATTGACAAGAAATGAGACATCCTCTCTAGTTAATGTTTTAAGGTGAAAGGAATTATCTCCTAAGATCTCGAAAATCTAAAAGGGGCCAAGCTAGAGCTTATTTAATTTGGCATGTCCCCATTTATTTTCATGGGCTTTGTCCCCACATAGGACTAAATCATCAATCCTAAAGGACTTTACTTTGGCTCGATGATCGAACCATTTCTTTACTACACCCTACTATTTGGCAAAAAAAAATATTGCTTTGTTGTGACTTTCCTCTAGATGTAACAACTTTTCCAGGTGAGCTTCTTGGAGTTCTCCCTCCTCATAGTATGAGTTAATGAATTAGAGTGTGGGGATCTTTAGGTGGACTGGTAAAATAGTCTCTAGGCCATAGATGAGGAAAAATGGGGAATTTCCCAAGGAAACTTTATGATGCATGCAATCTACCCATAAAGCAAAATGTAGCTGGGTGTGCCAGTCTTTTGGATTCTTGTCAAGTAGCTTATATATGAAAATCAATAGATTTTTTTTGGTGGATTCAAATAGGCCATTCCCTTGGGGGTAATAGCTGGAGGAGAATTTGAGGACAATTACATAATCAAACTCCCAACTAGCAATCTTAAGGGATGCAAATACGAGACCATTATCACAAATGAGAGAAAATGGGCAACCAAAGTAGTTTAAGAGAAAAATTTCTAGAAAATTTGTAACTAATTCAATTGTACATTGCCTACATGTAGTTGCCTTAGTCCATCTAGTGTAGTAATCAGTATTAGTCAAAATATACATGTGGACTACAGAGGATGGTGGGCTTACCAAACCAATGAAGTTGAGTCTCTACTGGGCAAAAGGGCTTACCTTTGTGACTAGTTGCAGTGGGACAACACCATTTCATTCTTGGGTGGTGGCAGTCTGAAAAACATGGTAGGATCTGACGTGGTTGTGTGCATCTTTGAATAGCATCGACCAATAGTACCCAACTTGTAGGATCTGATGAGCTATTGAGAGGCTGGATCCATGATCGATATTGAACTTATCATGAAACTCCCTCAATACTTGAGCTACTTCTTCCTTTCCAAGGCACTTGAGATAGATTCCCTCATGATTTTTCTTGTATAATATGGATCATTGTAGAATGTAGCTGCTACTCTTTAGCCTTAAAGCTTATTTTTGGACTCCTTGCAGTCGTGATGGGCATTTATTGTTTAGTATATAATAGACAAAGTCATCGTACCATTCACTTGGGGAAACATCCTCCAAGTGATATTTTTGTACTATGAGCTCGGGTCCTATTTTTTCTATGGTGCAAGTGAGGGCTTATCCTTAGACTAGATTCATGGTTTGAATCTCCATGTCATATTCTTGTAATAGTGTGACCCATTTTTCTCTTCTTTAACCCAATTCATTTTGCATCAACAAGGTCTTAACTATTGGATCTAGTACAATTGTAAACACCTTGTTCCTCAAGATGTAATATCTATATTTTTTGACTTCTTTGACCAAGGCATGTGCCTACTTTTCAACATTGTTATACCATAACTCTACATCCTTCAACAAAGCACTCATAAATGCAATGAGGTTTTCATTCCCTTTGCCATATTTTTGTGTTAACATATTGGCACAGGAGTGATTTGAAGTGAAGGAATAGATATAGAGTGTCTTCAAATAATCCAGGCTAACCAACATTGGGGCATTAGCAATAGCCCTCTTAATTTATTCAAATTCCTTCTCAGCTTCTGGTGTTCATTCTACTTTGGCATCTTTTTTGAGCATGGTGTTCAATGGCTTGACTATTTCAGTGAAGCCTATGATGAACTTCCTAATGAAGTTAGTTTTCTTGAAAAAAGACTTCATTTTTTTCTTGCTACCTGGAAGCTAAATTTTCATTAAGGCCTATATACATTCTAGGTCTATAGAGATTCGCTTCTTTGAAATAATGTTCCGTACTAGTTTCCCTTTATTCACCCCAAAGATGCATTTCTTTGGGTTTAGTGAGATGCCAAACTCTATATTTTTGAAAAGCTTTACACAATTCAAAGACATAGTATCCTCTTTTCTTTGAGAATATGGTGAGATTTTCCATGTATATAGTGATTCATTTTACAATGATACTTTTGAAGGCTATTTCCATGGCACACTAGAATTTTGCACCTGCATTAATTAACCCGAATGACATCCTTCTATATGAAAATGTTCCACATTTTGTGGTGAATTTTTTTTTATACATATCTTCATATTGCACCATCACTTGATTATATCCAAAGTAACCATCCAGAAATGAAATAATTTGAGACCCATTTAAAATTTGTAATACCTCATCTAGTGAGGGCACTAGATAATTATTGTTTTAAGAAGCTTTGTTTAGATTCTTGACAAGAAAGATAATTTAGGCTAAAAATAACTATATTTCCTTGAAGATAATAGGTTCCAATAGTGCGTTGATCAGATGATGACACTACCAGAAGGGTCTCACATCTGGCTTGAGAGGAATGGTATGAGTAATGATGGATGTATCATAGGTTTTAAGGTCTTCATACCCACAAGAAATCAAATCATAATAACTGTGCAAGGCATCAATAATCCCTTTTCTTTCCTCTAGTGTGCACACCTTGCCAATGAAAACATTTTTAACTTATGCAATCATGCCCGTGTTATGAGGATCACATTGATTATCTATTGAATACTTATTAGTCTATTGGTTCTAGTCCCTGATATGATCCAAATCAAATATTCTCTCTAGATGAACCATACCTCATGCTATTATGTTACTCTTGAGGTTGATCTCTCCCTCTATATCAATCTTAGCCTCCTTGAGCTCTGCTTCATCAAATATTTGTAAGGAAAATATGTCAAAACTTGTGATGAAGATCAAGGATGTGTTTATCACCATTGAAAACTTGAAAGGTGGTGAAATTTTCAAGCATTGACAGAGTAGAAGTGAGATCTATGGTGAAATTATTTTAGTTGATTAATGATAGAGGTTGTAAGGTACTAGATTCTTGGGCTAGGGAATCTATGGTCTAATTCTTACTACGTGGGATTAGCTAAATGTTAAATGCATCTAAACCGTATATGAGATCCCATACCTTATGCCTATAGTTTTCCAACCTTCTATCATGACACGAGTATAGTTTCCTAACTTTTTTCACAACTAGATTAGAATCACCAAACACTTGTCGTATTTTGACTTTCTTTCTTAATTCCATTAAAATCCCATGAACTAATGCTTCGTATTTTGCTACATTATTTGTGCAATAGAATTGAAATCTATTGAGCATAAAAATACATCTTACTTGTGGGACTGATGAGTTCAAAGCTGGCTCCTGCTTTCTTCTTGGACTTAGACCCATAAAAATGTAACATCCAAAACTTGGAAGAACCTTTGAACTCAAATCTATTTGAGCATACTTCCTTTCTTGGTTGTGCATCTATTTCTATATCCTTGGGGGACTACGTATATATGGAATAGTTGAGACCCTTTGACCCCTCCATGAATTATTTTGGAATCACTTGCCCTATTATATGCTCCACATTTGTCTCAAATAAATAGCATTCAAATTCAAAAATGGGCCGCATTGTGTACTTTACACTTACTTGGTAATAATAGTTATTGAAAGTTTATTTTAGCTCCTAAACTGAGCTGGTCTTATACGCACTTTTGCATAAACTCCGAGAATCCATAAAGCAAACCAAGGTTACCATCTTCATAGTATTCT
Source organism: Sequoiadendron giganteum (assembly GCA_007115665.2). Taxonomy (NCBI): domain Eukaryota; kingdom Viridiplantae; phylum Streptophyta; class Pinopsida; order Cupressales; family Cupressaceae; genus Sequoiadendron; species Sequoiadendron giganteum. Next base: position 965,729,019 of record CM021100.1, read on the forward strand.
TCATCTGCTAGTTCAATCAGTACTTATGTGCTACTGGGGGTGTCAATCAAGTTGGTTGGGGCACTACATAGCACAAGTATCACTTTGGCCACTTCTTCTTCTTAGAACTCCTCACCATCTTGATAGACCACAGGAAAATAATTCCCCAATTATGTTTCTATGAACAATACTTCATTCATTTCCTTATACTCAGTGATCATGAATTTATTTTGGGGTTCCCATTCAATGTGGTTTTGGTTTGACATGCCCTTCCATGGAAGCCATAAATCTGAAAATTTTGTTGCAACATACCCATTCAAAGCATGGGTGAAGTCCTGTCCTAGTATAATTCCATATGTATTGAGATAATTAGCAACTTGGATGTAAATTACTTGTTGCACCCTTGGGTCAATAGTAATTTGCATGGGTATCCTATTCATTTCTCCGACTATGTTTACTTCAGTCTTTTCGAACTACTTTCTATCAAGAGGGGTTCAAAGTTATCCCCAATGTCTAGCATACTCTGAATGACATGAAATTAGCTAAAGCTCCTAAGTCCAAATATTCGAATTGTCATCAAGAAGGGAGGGGTCTCCAACTTCCCCTAGAATATCTCTACAAAAACATCAGCCTAGGCTACTTGAGCCTTGGATTTATACTTTGTTTTCACTTGATTTGACTCTTCGGAAGGAGTTTTATTTACGTGTTATTTTTTACTAACTTTTAGGTTTGGAAGCTGATCAGGTTTCTTTCCCAAGATCTCCCTAACTAGGTGATCATTTTTGCAGGTATCAAAGGAAACCTTTTTAGCAGGTACCTCTTGGGATATCTTTGATGGGACAGTTCCATTCAATTACCTAAAGAAGGTGTTTCTAATAGTAGGCGCCTTTATAATTTCAAAGGATGAGAAAATCACTTTGAATTTCTTTAATTCATCTACCACATATTCTCCTATTTGTTCAACTTCTACTTTAGAAAATTTTCCCTAGGAAGAACTGGTGGGTTGATCTTGAGTTTGGCTAGGTTTCCTATTTCTATTGAAGTATTGAGTAGGCATGTAAGGATAGCTTGGATTGTTGCTAGAATTAGGATCAGGTGGAGTATTGAAGTTTTTAGGAGGAGTAGAGGTCATGAAAGGACCTTTGAATTTCTTTTTTCTCAAGTTATAGGGATTTTCTCTTTGGTGCAACATCTATAATTCATCCTCACATGGATCCTCCTCATCTACTGAACCACTATCTATTGAATCAAAGAGATAGGATAAAGGGATCTTGTTACTTACCTATTTCTCCATTTCACCTTGGGGTACAACCTCCTTCTTGGGTGAGTTTCTTTCACTTTCTAGGAAAGAAGCTTGATTGACCACTGGCATCAAGGAATTGTATGGCTCTGATGGAACCAAGTCCCTACATCTTGAGCCATCAACAATGTTCTAGACCTTCACTTGGAAGATTTATGTGCTAGTTTGGAACTCTGGGCAATACAACTTAGAATTCTTGTTTATCTTGCTGATTTGGCACCATCTAGACAAGGAAGCTTCAACTAAATAGACTCCACTTGTGAACTTGTTAGCACTTCTTGTCTGGTCAAGGGGTGTAGGGATTCCTCCATTGTTTGGCCTTGTGTTCCATGTTATATTTTACCATTTTATGGGCTTCTTTCAAAGATCTGCCTTGAATTTTGGCCTCTCTCATAATTTTGTCTAAAAGATGTACCAACATCATGATTGTCTCAATTAAGGTTGGCTTGGACACTCCTTTGAGAAGCATGCAATTGGTTATTTTGATTACTCAAATGGATTATCTCTATGCATAGTTTCTTTACCATTTTAGCCAACTCATCGATTCGATCCTTCTCTATGTTACTCTGTAGTGGCACTACATTTTGTAGGAATATTGTGGAGGCTTCAAGTAATAAGGCACTAGAGGTGCTTGATTCAATGACTACCTCAGATGTTGCACCATTGGTAGTTGAGGGACTTGATTCAACAATGGTGTTTGATGGGTCAAAGCATGAGTAAGCACTTGGATCTAGGTAGGGTTCATAGTCAAACCCAATGAGGGTGACGAACCAATAATATGCTGCCCCAAGTTTGTGCTTACTTTCATTTCCTCTACATAGGCATCCACCAACCTTGCAAGTGGCAGGTGCATCCTTTTGACCAAAGCATATGTCAGATTATCCGAGGTAGTGTAGTAGACTATCCTTATTTAGGGATCATCCACCACATAAGGTGGATGCAACTTCATTTAAGCTCTATGGAATCGATCATTGAAATAGTTGATTAGTTCGTTGACTTCCCTTTTGATGGACATAAACTAATAATATAATTTTGTGGGGTTGATAGGAAGTTTGAACTTCTACAAAAAGGTGTTCTTCATTTGGTCCCAAGTGGTAATGGACCTAGTTGGTAGATGGATTTACCAATATAAGAACTCATCTCCCAATGAATATGGGAAGATCCTACAAGCCATGTCTTCATATTCAATCTACACATCTTTCAAGGTTGTTTGGAAGATCTTTATGTGCTCTTCGGTTGTCCTTTGCGAAGCACATGGATGAAAATTACTACAGAATCCTTCTAGATTCTTTGGAATGTAATGATAATCATTGAAGGACAATGGGGATGGATGGTTTCCCAATGAAGCGATTATGGGAGGAGGAGGCTATAATTGATGTGCTATAATAACTTGGGGCTAAAATGGGGTAGTATTTGGGGCTAGGACAATGCCTTGGCTACAGGAAGTGAAGGGTCAAAAGGCAGTTTGGAGTGGAGGGGAGGATGGAAGTTCTATTGGGAGTGAAAGGGAGGAATGGGATGGATGGATGGAGGGAGATGGAGGGGATGGAGGTGGAGTGGATGGGGCTGAAGTTGATGCTTCTCCTCTCTTGGATCTCTTAGCCTTGGTAGGGATCTTTAACTCTTGAAACTCTCCCTTATCTGGTGTGGATCTAAGCACTGTATGAAACATTTTATGGGAGAAAGTCCCAATTTGATCCATTTTAGCTTGACTACCCTCCTTCTAGTGATAGTTCTATTGATGGGTTTTTTTTACACTTCTCAACACAAACAAAACATAAATGCTCTATCTCTCTTGAAAGATAATTCCTACAAATAAGGTGCAAAAAATATCCCAAGGTCTCTCAGGTGTCAGGTCATGACTAAGCTTGGAATAATTCAATTGGTTGATGCGATTTTCTAGTAATCACAAAGGGAATTTACGATTCACTGAGAATGGAGGGAATTTGATCTGCAAAAGGAGTTTTATAAATTTTGAAATGGAGGAAAATTCCTTCAAGTTCAGGACAACAATCTAAAACTCCTCTTTACTCATCAAAATTGACTTTCTTGTGATGCTATAACTTTGTTTTAACTTTAGTTTTCAAAGAAAGGTAAAAAATGAAAAGGGATAAGTTTCCTAAACCTACAACTAGTGTTGAATAGTAACAATGGAGGATGCTACAATGGACAACCTTCCTCAAAACTAAGTTCCACTTAACAAAAGATAGTCTACAATCTTATGAAACTAGTGCAATCTTCTAACGTCTAGAAATTTTCAAACCATTCATTTACCATTAAAGTATGAATAATAGTTGAACTTAATTTCAACAACGTAAATGATGCCCAAACTAACTTTACACGATAGATTATCAACAATAAGAAAAATAAACCTGAATCTAAGAACAATGAAGCTAAAATCTACTATTGGGAGAATGAATCGTGCACACATGAAGAAGAAAACACAAGAAACCATCAAAATTATTCTTTTTTCATTTTATTTTTGTAGCATGCCTCTACACAACAACTCCTATCTCTTTGAAAATTAGAGGATGCCCCTATGTATAATTTTCCAAAAGTAAAATGAATGGACAAGATTAATTTACATTTTGTGGCTTAGATTCATTTTACATTAGGGTTTCCCCTACCCCAAAATATATGAAAATATAAAAATATTCTTTTGTATTTTTCCTCTACTTTGTCATCTAGTCTATTTTGTTATTTAGTAGCCTTTACACTATAGTAGCTTTTTCTTGTAGCTACTTCCAACTTTTGTAACTATATTATCAATTATTCATCATCTATAACCAAATTTCTTACATTCTTATGGAGAGTAGCATACTCCACAAACTTCCTGATCATAGCCTGGAGCTTGTCCCATTCCATGAGATTGAATTGAAAGATCTATAAGGATATATTATTTAGTCTCTTACTGACTTTCTCCTAGTTCCTAGTGCATTTTGAGGTTTCTTTGATGACCTACTCAAACTAAGTTAAAGCTCTTGCAAAAAAATCCATGAAGTCTAGTGATAGTGTATCTATAGCCCCCTGCTCCATCTTCTTATGGAGGAAAGGCTTGATCTTCTCTGGATCTAACTCTAGAGTAGGCATCTCATAGTCCATCATCATTTTTAAGTAATCCTCATTGTCAGTTTGGTACTCTGCAACCCACTCAAGATCAAGCTCTATCTCAAGCAAATCCTTCTCCAGGATCCCCTTTCTGTAATCCAAGCTCATTTTCCATATTCCCACCAACCAATGATCATCCTTTAGGAGTTCCAACTCATTTTCCCATATTTCTTAAGAGATTTTAAGGATTCTATCAAGCTTAGGATATGTGATCCTATACAAAGCAGAGAATGTATTGCATGTTTTTATCATGTCCTCTATCTTCTTTTTCAAACTTCAAAACTTGTTGAATGTTTGGGAAAAGTGGAAGATACCCATACCACCATTATATACTACCCAATTGAACCAATATGTTGTGGACTTGGTCGAATTTTTCATTTTCTCCATTCTATTCAACTCCTCTTTGGAGAGGAGAGTAGGCATGGATGATTTCGTAGGAGCCTCTTCTTCCATGGATGCCCACTATTGAATATAAGTGGTTAGATCTACTACTTGTGCTTTTAGTTCTTCTTTCGTGGATTGATCCTTATTCATTTTTTGCAAGATGGTGGCTATTGACCCTTGCAAGTCACCAATATTTTTGTCATGGGTCACCAGGCCTAGATTGATTGTTGATATTTGGTATTCTTTCCCTCGTATGGTGCTTGTACCTCCACCAGCTATCAGATTGGAAACATGTAGCTTTTAGGACTCAAAGGCATTGAATGTGAGGTGCAATCTGATTTTGGGCTTGTTCTCTTTTTTGGTTCTTGTGTGCGTCCTAGCTATTATCACGTCAAGCCTTGCTTTTGGGTCAACAACCATAAGATATTTATTTTTCAATTATTGTTCTAGCTAGTCAGGAGCCTCAGTGTGTCCCTTGAGTGATTCATGATCACCTTCCTCTTCTTGTTACTTTCGAGGCTACTCATATTCATCACTAGGATCTTATTCATCCTACTTTTCTTTCTCATTTAGCTCCTCTACTAGTGAGGTTTTCCCTTTATCAAGGTCAATGATCTCCACACTTACTTTGGAAATATCCTTTTCTGATTGTGATCCTTTTTCTACCTCAAGCTTACCTCCAATACTCTTCTTTGGGGTCTTCGTCCCTTTCCCATTATCTTCTTCTTGCTCAATTTCAATGTTCTTCTCGGGCTTAGAGCTCCTTTCTAGCACACTTTCTTCTTCTTTATCTTTCTCTTCCTTCTTTTCTAGAGGAACCTCTTTTTCTTATATCGACCTTTCTTGTTTCAAGCCATCGCCTTGGTTGGTTCATGGAGGCTCATTTAGTAATTCCACATCCATATCAATATCTATTTTTTTCTCAAAATGGTGCTCTTCAAGATCAACCTTTTCACTTGCATCTTTGTGTTGTTGGGTTATCTCTTCATCTATCTCCTAATCTGATGTTTCTATCATATAACACGCATTAAGAGCCTCATCATCATCTTTTGAAGCTTGTGACCTCTCTTCATCAAAAGCCACCTTGTCTAGGTTTATATCCAATCCTCCTTCTAGGTGTTCAAATTAATCATCCTAATCAAAACCGTTAGGTTCATTTTCCACTTCTTATGCAGTCTCTTTGTATTGCTTAGCAATGATCCTTTCCATCTCTTCCGAGATCTACATTGTGGCTTCCATTTTGAGTGGCTCTATAGGTGGTCGAGGAAGAGGTAGGGTAGCATAAATTTGGGCCATTAAATCTTGGACCTTTGGGTCAAGGATTGCCTTAGAAATTTGATTGGGTATGTTTTGTATATATGCCATGAAATCATGTAGAAAATTAAGAAGGGAAATCATAGTTGTGGATATTGTGGGCAGAAAAGTAGAGAAGGTAGGTAGTGGAGGAGGGAGTGAAGAAGACTATAGTGGTTATGCAGTAGAAGAAGTGGATTCAAGTACCATATTCAGAGTAGTCATTGAGGTGGAGGTGAGCTAGACAGAGATATCCATAGTAGGTGGAAGATGGAGGAGGGGAAATAGTAGTAGCAGTAGCAAGAGTGGATGTGGTAGAAAGTGATTACGGTTGCTCAATTTTTTATTCTTTTTCTTCGTGTTGTTCCTCTTCCTGAATGGTTGGAATATCAAGCATGAACGTCCCCATTCTCTTTTCTCTTTTAGATGATTGCCCCTTAGTTGGCTTCCTAGCATACACCTTTTGTTTAGGCCTATGCTCAGGTGCATCCTTTCTATTTTTAGATCTTGTAGCTAGTGAAGACTTGGGAGCTTCTTTTGATGAGCTAATAGTTGTGCCACTATAAGTTTCACTTGCAAGCTCGTCCTTGATCTCACCATATGTCAGCTTGGAAACCTACTCCTTAAGTTGGGTGATTTGTACATCCACCCACTATCTTGTTCTATTTTCAATGGGTCAAGTCAATATATTGAGGTTAGTGACCTCTTTTTCACTCTAATCTATAATTGGCAGGGGCACATTGGCTAGGGCATTGTACCTATCATCTATGATGTCATCATTTTCAACAATTTGATCTAGCGCCAAGAACAAGTTGATTGACTTGAAAAATTGGGAAGTCATTCTCATATAGTGCCCCATTCACTCTTCTTTATCATCACTACAATTGGCCTCGAAGTTCTCAACTTGGGGTTGGTGGGCATATTTCCTTCTAACCCATTTCTTTAGTTTTCCATGAGGGTCAATTCTCGCTTTGTCAGTGTGAACTTTGGGAACTGGATGAATAGATACAAAAATCTCTTTACGAAGGCATTTGCACTGTGTGCTACCCTTCTCACAAAATCTTCTCCCAAGAGTCTGATTATGTACCCAATGAAGGTGTAACTAGGGCTAAAATATTAAGGTTAATGCAATAAAACATATAAATCAAACCCTAATAAACAATGAAACAAAAATGAGCATAAAGACATAAAGTATAAAACAATATTACCAAATCTTCATGTCACAATTGGTTCACCTCCATTGCACTTCTCCAGTTTCCTTGAATATGATAATTGCCCTCATATTTGAGTGTGCAATAATAAGCCTATGACAAGTGACTAGCAAAATATTGAAGATTGTTGTCTCACACTACCAGCATTTACTTGCATAATATGTGTAGATACTGAAAATGACAAGGGTAAGGTCTTATATAGAAAATAAAAATATAAATGAATGGTTGAGATTGGATTCCAATAAGATGTCTTAATCAATGTTCAAGATTGAAAGTTGTATGAAATAGGCTTAGGGCTAAATTAGGGGAAATGATAAGGATGAAGGGTTGAGATTGAATTATGAGATAATTCAATCAAGGTCGAGAATTAAATGAGATGTCAAGAGAAGATTTTATGTGGAAGGTAAGATTGGCATGGATAAAGAGGTGATAGGAGAAATTAAATAATAAAAAATATTTAATTTAGGTGGCCAATGAATAATTAAATAATTAGAATAATTATTTAATCATAGAGGAATGTGACAAAAGGAATCATTTTGAATTAAATAATTATTTAAATCAAAATTCAAGAGAGTGGACCAAATTAAATAAATAAAATTTATTTAATCTAGGAGAGAAAAGGTTGATGAATAATTAAATAATTAAAAATAATTATTTAATTATAGTGGAAAGTGGACAAAAATTAAATAAATAAGAATTTATTTAATTTTAGAAAGAAGAGGACTTAATTATTGATGTAATTAATTAAATAAAATTTATTTAATTAATCAAGGAGGACTGAAGATAAAAAATTAATTAATTAAATAATTAAAATTATTTAATTAATAGAATAATTATGACTTTAGAAAATAATTCAAGAATAAAAATTATTTAACTATCAAAGACAAAAGGGGGAATTATGGAGAATTTAGAAATCACAAGCCTGGGACAATTTTTAGTGTCTACATTTTTCCCTTCTTTGATACAATGTAGTTTATCATGTGTGTCAAAGAAATTCAGTCAAAACATGCCCCAATGTAAAGAGGATGAGGAAGGATGATGAAAAGGGTTGTGGTATGCCCCCTCGAGAGGACATGCGGGTTCAAAGAACACAAGTGTGCTCTCAAAAGGGATAAGAGGAAAATAGATAAGAAACACAGAAGAAATGTTAGCATGGAGGATATGGATGTTAGTGGAGACAACTTTAAAGATGCATATTTTTCCAAACAAGACTTTGCACTAATCATCATTGGGTGGTAAAATGACACAAATAAACAACAAACTCCATGGTATTACATAGACCAAGGTGTGCAAGGCCATTCACTTTCAAAATAGATAGTCGCAGACAAGAAATGTCTTAGTTCATACTAAAGGCCAAGTTGCCCTAGTCATTTTGCCAAGACAATCCACATACGATAGTCGAAGAAAAAAAAGTCATGAGACATCATTGCTCCTCTAAATCTTGCATAAGACATCCTCGAGGAACTAGTAACCTAACTCACAAAAAAATACAAGAGAAAAGATAAGACAAAACAAGCCACCATGTCAACAACCAGTTATAGTGTTTTCCAAAATTTGAGTTGTTTGACAGTGAATTGACTTGGTGATTGATAGGAATTTTTATGAATTTCAAGAAAATTTATGATACCCACTACAGTCAGGTTATAAAAGGTCTTGCCCCTAGGCAAGTTGAGGACTATCTGAGCAGAATGACATGGAAAAGGGGCATGCAAGAGATGAAAGGCAGGGAATCTACAAGGCTTAATCTCAACCAATCCTAGCCATGGACATAAATAATAAGACCTTGTGACAAATTTGGTGAATATGTTGGGATGTCATGCTTATCTATTCAGGATGAAGGTAGGTGAAATGATAGTAGATGGTGAAGCAAAGACTGACTACGCATGGTGCCTGTTTACCAAGTATTCACCATGGTACTTATTTAAAGTGCCTATTTACCAGGATTTCACTATTGGATGAATTTATTTATCTTTACTATTTTTGTCATTAAAAATATTTTGGTGTCACCAAGATGCTTGTTTGCCAAGTTTTCATCGAGGTGATGAATTTTTGTATTTTTAATGTTTTAGTCTAGCTCTCTGATGCTCTATATAGAGCTTGCATAGGTGTAGAGTATTGATAGGCTCTGTCAATTGTTCCCCATCTGGGGTAGCTAATTAATAAGAACCAAAAGAAAATGTGACAATAATGATGTAAGGAGCTAACTAATTGGGCTCAAGCTTGCCAGGTTTCTCTCAATCAACTTGATTCCTTGGATTCTGCATGAGAACCAAATCACCAATTTTGAAATTTCTGACCATTTCTCTTTTATTATAGCTCCAACAAAGGTGATTTTGATACGCCTGTAAGTGGTTTAATAATTTTGTCTTCATTCTTGCAACATTTCTAGCTCATGGAGGCGAGACTGTCTGTACTCTGCATAATTAATCAATCCCTTCAAGGAGACCCAAAGAGAAGGAATTTCTACCTTAATGGGAAATATAGCTTTAGATCCATAAACAAAGGAAAATGGGGTGGCTCTAGTGGGTGTGTGGATGCTGGTGTGCTAGGCCCATAAGGTAGGATTGAGTTGTAGATGCCAATCATGGTCAACTTCATTGATGGTCTTCTTAAGAATTCAAAGTATTGTTTTATTGGATGCCTTTGCTTGACCATTTCCTTGTGGATAATAGGGCATGGACAAATGATGTTGGATATGGAAGCGTTCACAAAGCTCGTGAATGTCTTAATTTTTTAATGGACGATCATTTTCTGTGACGAGGGATTGTGGGAAACCATACTAGTAGATGATTTAGTTAAGAATGAATTTGGAAATCTGCTTCTCAATGATGTATGTGAGGGGGATGACTTCAATCCATTTATTTGAATAATTAGTGGTGGTGATAATGAATTTATGGTCATTGGATGAGGTCAAAAGGATTTTTCCCACAAGGTCAAGTCCCCATTGTGAGAAGGGCCAAGGAGAAGTGATGGGTCTAAGCTTTTGACAAATTGAAGAGCATCATTTTCCCTTGTTGACCAGTAATACCCAAGTCCCATAACTTTCCTAGCTAAGATTAGGCCACTCAAATGAGATCCACATATACCCTCATGTACTTTGTGTAAGGTTGTTTGGGCTTCATCAATGTCAAGACAAAAAAGAAGGGTGTTGTCAAAGCTACAATGGTATAAGTTATCACTGACGATAGTATAATGGGTGGCTTTGCAGATGAAGGATTTTCATTGGTTTTTGGATAGGTTTTGTGGGAGGATTTGGGACTTGAGATAGTCATAGATGTCTTTGTACCAAGGTGAATTGGGACCAACAAGCTCATAAAACATTTTTGAATTTGGAATATCATATGTAAAAACCAGCAATTTCTCCACTAAAAAGTCAAATTGCAACACATTGTTGGGAATGTCCAAGACAAATCCTATTGTTGCCATTGTCTCGGCTACCTTGTTTTGTGCCCTAGGAATCTATTCAAAAGTGATCAAGCTGAAATATTTTATGAAGCTATCCACCATACATTTGTAGGGAAACAATTTTTTATCATTTGTCCCATAATCATCATTCACTTGGTTGTTGACCAATTAAGAGTCTCCAAAAACTAAAGGTGACTTGATGTTCCATTTTATAGCTAGTTAGAGTCCTATGACAAGTGATTCATATTTTGCAATGTTATTGGTACAAGGGAATGAAATTCAAAATGCCTTAGGGATGGAGTCCGCTTGCTGCATGATCAATAGTATACTTTCTCCTGAGCCATGACTAGTATGAGACTCGTCAAAGTACAACTTCCAAGGTGATATAGGTTCTACGTGAAAGATAGAATCATCAGGGAAGTTAGATATTAGTAGATTGGTGCCTTGTACAGGTGCATCTGAGAGTTGGCCGACTATTAATTATCCTTTTATTGCCTTGTGTTCAACATATTTTATGTCATATTCACTCAAGATCATTACCCATTTTGTTAACCAACCTATCAATGTTGCCCGACTGAGAAGATACTTCAATAGATCAATCTTTTCTACCAATTGTGTTTGGTGGTTCAAGATGTAATCTCTTAATTTTTTGAGCTACAAAGTTAATTGCAAGACATGCACATTCAATGGATGTGTAGTTCAATTCATATCCGACCAATGTGCAACTAATATAGTATATAGCTCATTATTTTTCTTCATAGTCACTTTGTGTAAAGAAATTCCCCCAATGCATTAGTGGTTGTAGAGACATATAGGATCAAAGGTTTTCCTTCAATTCAAGGCATTAGAATAGGTGGTGACAATAGATAGTCTTTGATTTTTTGGAAGGTCACCTGACATTTGTCTATCCACGCAAAAGGGATGCTCTTGCATAGCAGGCATTGAAACGGTTGGCATTTGTTTGCTCGTTATGCGATGAAGTGTTAGATAGACTATAATCTACCCTATAATGTCATCATCTCACTGATTCCTTTTGGTGGGGGCATATCTAATATTTCTTTCAAATTTTCAAGGTCTACTTCAATGCGTCATCGAGAAACTATGTACCGTAATAGTTTGCCTGAGGTCACTCCGAAAACATATTTCTTAGGATTCAAGTGGACACTATATTATTCCAGCCTTTTAAATATTTTTTCTAGCACTCTGAGGTGATCCTTGCATGTCAATGATTTTTCCAGGAGGTCATCCACATAATCTTCCATTAGTGTGTGAATGAGATCATGAAATATCGTTGGCATGGATCGTTGATATGTGGCACCTACATTCTTTAGGCCAAAAGGCATGATGTTCCAGAAATATGTTCCCCAAGGATAGGTAAACATTGTTTTGTGTTGATCCTAGGGGGCGATGCGAATTTGATTGTAGCCCAAGAAACCATCCATAAGAGACAACATCTCATACCCTACTATGTGATCAACAATGATGTTTATGTTTGGAAATGGACAGTCATCCTTTAGGCATGCCTTGTTTAAATCTTTGAAGTCTGTGCAAATGTGTATTTGTCCATTTGTATTAGTGATGGGTACAAGGTTGTAAATCTAGTTCGCATAGTCTATTGATATGATAAATTTGACATCCAGTAACTTTTTAAGCTCAACTTTCACAAGTAATGTAGTTTGTGGGTGCATCTTTCACAATCTCTATTTGACTAGATTAGCATTAGGAAATAAGCACAAATGGTGCAACACTAGTTCTGGATCCAATCCCAACATGTCATCATATGACCATGCAAAGTTAACTTTACATTTGAGAAGAATTGTCAGAATTCAAGATTTTCTTCTTTTGTTAATGATGCAGCAAAGAGAACCATTTTGGGATCCTCTGATGTAGCAATGTTAACTTCTATGGTGTCTTCAATTAGCATTGCCAATTTTTCCTATGTTACGGGAAGAAATTCCAATCCTTCATCCTTGGGTTCCTGAAGGAGGCTTTCGCCCTTAGATACATCCTTTATTTTTACTTTTGTATTGTCAGAAGGCGCATTGCAGTTTTCACCTAAAGAAATGTCTTTTTCTATTTTATTTTTAATATTTTTGTGACTAGAGGATTACACAATCTCCTTGAAGTATGTTGCACATTCTAGATCTATGGAAAATCATACTTTGTGATCACTACTTGGTATGCCTTCATGAAGGCCCATGAATTCTACAATAGCTTCATAATTCTAAAAGATGTTCATAGCGGGTGAGATTTTTTGGTCCTAGTCAATGAGTTGTGGGTAGAAAAGGGAGATACCATCATCAGTGTTGGAAAATGGTGGGGATGACATGGAAAGCATGCAAATAGAAGCCTCAAGTGTGAAGACAAAATTGTCATCCTCAATTTCCTAGTTAGATTCTATCTGAGGACCATCTTCAGATTTAGATGAGTTATATTCATGGTCATAGTAAGGGACAAATGGATCAGAATCATGATCTGTATGTGTGGATGGAAACTCAGAGGCATGGGCTATTGGCTCAGGAATTTTAGGCTCATGGAGGGGTTCGAGAATGGGGTACGACAAGTTAGACGGTGTTGATGACAGTTTAGGTTTATTATCATTTGGTTCCCAAAAAAATACTACCCATTATTTTTGTTTAGAATGGCAGTCTAGAGGATCAATGCTATACATTTATCTGAATCTTTCCTTGAAAGAGGGTTTCCCAGGTTCTAGGAATAGCACATCAATGTCATAATCACTAAGGTTTTTATTAGATCCTCATTCCCATTCATGTGAATCAGTTTTGGTAGAGGAATCTTTGCTTGTATCGACACTTTTAGGGGTCATTATGTCCTCACTCGAAAGTACATTGGTACATCTATCTTTATTTTTGAGTTGCTCAAACCCTAGCCCTAGGTACTTTGGTATCTTAGAGGGAATGATAGGCTCTCACCTTCTGATGTTGTCTAGTCCCAATCCACTAGCTCCATCAAAACCGTAGGCTTTTCATACATCATAGCCTTTGCCATATATATTTATTAGTAGAGGGGGTAGTTCCTCAGGATCTTTGTAGATCCAAGTAGATAAGTCTAAAATTTCTTCATCATTCATGTATCCCCATAGTGTGAAGATCATCTTTAGAGGAACCTTGAAATTCTTCTTAGGCTCCACTATGAAACAAGATCGACCATAAAAATTTGGTTGATTAGGCATTGTGGTGATATAATAGGCCATGTTCAATTTTTATTCTTTGCAACCAACATCCTAGATCTTAAGGTCAATACTTGGTATGGTGGTAGTGGATGGTGTGGTGGAGGTTGAAGGTGTGGACGTGGATGATTTGGTAAGTGTGGATGGTTCAATGTATGAGGTTGAAGCCTTGCAGTTGATGGGCATGTGGTGTTCAGAAGTGGCTCTCAAATTGGTACAATATTGGAAAGGGTTGGGATCTCTTGGTATGGTGATTTTAGTACCTTCAAAAGGGAACTTCAAGCATTGATGGTAACTAGAAGATATGGGCTTTAAGGCATGGATCCAGGGTTGACAAAGTAAGATGCTATAAGGTAGTTCATGATCTAGGACTTGACATGTTCTATCTATGATGACCGACCCCACATGAATTGGAAGTGTGAAAATACCCTTAGAGGCTCGTTCCTCATCATCATACACCTTTATTACAATGATTTTTTTAGCATCCACACAAGCATCAGAGAAGTCAAGAGCTTTAACTAGTTTTAGAGAGTAGATATTCAATCTAGCTCCACCATCTACTAGGATTTTTTTAACCTTATTTTTATGGATGAAGACTTTGATATGCAGAGCATCATTGTGAAATGGCTTGGGTGAGACATAATCGAGGTCTGAAAAGGTGATATGATGTGGGAGAGTAAAGTATCCAACCATGGTTTCAAAGTGGTTGACATCAATGCCAGTTGTTCTAGAAGACTACTATAAGAATTTTTCCAATATAGCCTTGTGTGTGAGAAAAATATGAAGCAATTCAAGGATGGAAATTCCAGTAGATGTTTTGTTCAGCTATTCAATAAGGTTGAATTCTCCATTGGGTTGTAATGGTTTGGTAGAGGGACATGGAATTTTAATCTTGGGTCATCTAGGAGAAGGACCTAGTATTGTGACCTTGCCTTTACAATTAGTGACATTACATTCTAGATTTTTCTTGATAGTGATGGTATTGACACATTTTCTTTCATCAGCAGCTTGAAGATGATTAATGATAGTACCACTAGAATAGTTAAAGGTAGCATGGTCATAATTGTCTTGATTGTCAATATTCTTTGTGTCGGATGATGAGGGGTTACCTCCACCATGATCCTGTAGTGGTTTTTTATGAATTGTATGGTCGGAATTAGATGTAAATGGTTGGGCACCAAGATCAATGGTACAATTTTTAATAAAATCTTGCACAAGATTTCTTAATTGTCAACAAGAGGAAGTTTTATGCCCTTTTATGTAGTGTTAATCACATAATGCATTATCATCCCACCATGATGGCTTGAACTAACCATATTCATATGGTTTAGGGTCCTCCAATGTAATGACACCATTTTGGATAATTTTCTTAAGGACAACTTTGATTGGTTCACCCAAGCGAGTCTATGTGCTTTTTTGAAATTGTCTTGCTTGACGTGGTTTCCTTTGGTTTGATTGGATAGGATTATTTTGTATGACATTAATGATTGGTGTAGGTGTAGTCACTAGTGCATTTTTGGATTGGACTCGTTTAAGGATAAGTGTAGTTGTAGTAACAAAGTATAAACACACATTTTAATTGCCAAAGTTTGATTTCTATTATGTATATATATCTAGTCCAATTTTCAGCATACAAACACACATATATATATATATATCATAGCTAACTATACTTATAATAATCTTATAGATGAAATAAAATAAGTGTTTTGGTTGTTTGTGGCTTTCAACCAACAACCATTGAAAGATAATGAAAAATAGCTTAGAGTATTTTGACAGTATTTTGAAACAACATAACAACTTAAAATAGATTTGCTAATCTTGACAAGTATAGCCAAAGTGAAAAAATGAATTCAATGACTTAGTCATCCCTCCACTGATGCCCTTCATGCTTTGCTATCAACCACTTAAATATTTCCTATTACTAAAATCACAAAGATAATTAGCAATAGTCAAAGAAATCAGTATTTTCACTAGTTTTTACCTTTCCTTCTATTTCATAGAATACCTTCATCTCATTAACGAAAAAGTGACAAGAGCGATAGGAACACTAGGAAACATGAAAAAGGTTAAAGAAAATAATAGGTAAAATAATGATATGTTTTCCCCCATCATTTCCTCATAGCTGAAGACTTTGCATGTCCTCACATAAAGAGAGTATAGAATACAAACAAGAAGGAGAAGGGCCAAGTTTCTGTAGAGTACTAGTGACCTCTATTACACACAACCGATAGAGTTCCTACAAATATTTTTCATGTTCTTGAATTATTACCATAGATGTCTCAGTGACCTTTAATTTTTCAAGTGTTGCCTTCAACTGATTGATTTCTGCCATTTGAATTTGTTTCTGTAGGGTTTCATTTTATTCAGTCAATTTGGTCACAAAACTCTACATGTTGCGGCTTTCATCATTAGTGATCAGGGGATGTTCTTCTTCATACTCTTCTTTTTCCTTTGATTCCTATTTTTCTTTTTGTTCCTGATGAGGGTTTGCAACATTTTCCTGTTCTTGAATATCCAATACATTCACTTCATTCTCTATTATTTCTTCTAATTGATGTTCTTCCTCTTGGTTAGTGTCATGTGGGCTTTGATATTCAGGGTTATCAAGGTCGTCATCACTTTTAGCTAGTGCAGACTCATTTTGAACAATGTCCTTGTCAAAAAATTCTTCTTGGTTGCTTAGTATATTTTCTGAGACAAGAGAATTCTGGGGTGGTATCTCAAGGTTTTATTTAGGTTCCTCTTGATGTTGTGGAGATTCCTCAGAGTCTATCATATTTCACTTCTTCCTCTTACTTCTTTTTAATTCTTTGGCAACAACTTATGTTCTCTTAGTCTTTCAAGAGACTATTTCTACTATTGTTAACTCTCCAACCTCCTCAATTTTCCAAGGACTTAAACCACTGGCTACATTAGCCAAATTTTCTAGCTTATTTGTGAAATAAATTGATAATTGTTTTTCTTCTAAAACAACAGCCAAGGTAGACCAACTACGCCACATGTTCCCAACCCTAGAGCCAAATATAGTGATTCCAATATTTTTAAGTTTAGGTCATTTAGTGTTGGAACCCTTAACCTTCTTGCTACTCGATCCTAAGTTTTGTAATTTTTTTTTTTAAGAACTATTAGGAGGATTTTCTGACTCAGAACCCTTAGTGTGTTCATTACCCTCTTCTAAATTTTTATGACCAGACTCTTCATCCTCTAAATTACCATGATATTTTTCTACATTGTGGGAATCTTCTTTGGCAGAGTGTTTTGAAGTACTAGGGAGGGCATTCTCGGTAGAATTTTCAAGGGTTTCATCTACAAAAAATGAGTCTTAGTCCCTAGGAGACAAAAAATTATTTAATTCCTTTACAATGAACAGTTTGATAAGCCCATGATGGGCTAATGAATTTTCACTACCCCTTTGAACTAATTTTTGCATTTGCATTATGGAAGAATATAGAAAGAAAATAATATTTACCAATGCACCCCATCTCAGATTTATCATGAGCTGAAATATTTTGGCATAAACATATACATACCTTCCCTCGCAGGTCAAATATTGAATAAAAAAAAATTCCACATCATTCTAAGGAGCTGGGAGTGAAGCTAACTTTGTGCCTTGACCTGAAACTACTTCAACTGACTCCCCATGCTTCAATAACTTCTTATGGATGGATTTAAGATCTTTTCTCGCATGTAATTATCGAGAAAATAACTTTCCCCTATCAATGGCAATCCCATAACATCTGCTATGTTATGAACTGAAACTGGAATCTCCAATCCATGAATTCACACTCGTGAGCCAATTTCTCATCATATCCCCTTAGAATCTTAAAGTACACATCCCATCCTACTCTCTTGAATATCTTGTATGCCTTAGACATCACTGGAGCCCTTAGATCATCCATTGTCATTGGCTCATAATAGTGCCTGCATTCTCTTGCTATATCCTTACTAGGAGGTGCAATCTGAACATTTCATAGTTCGAGCCTAGTAAAGTGTATGAACAAAAATAGTTATCAAAAATAGTTACCACTAGGAATAGGACAAAATTAACTAGTAGTGATTTTAGGTAGTAAGAAATTGTTTATAGTAGGTGGTTAATAAATGATGTTTTCAATTCATTATTATGGATAAATAATAATAATTACTGGTGGTATTAAGAGGGAGTGACCGGATAATGATAGTTATGATAGATCAGTCAGAAATCAGAGGATATAGATATGATGGGATATGGTATTTTATGGAAATAATGAGACACGATAGCTAATGTGACACTCCTCAGCAACTTAGCAAGTTACCTGTTCATGGGTGACTTCACAATCATTAAATGAATGGTTGATATTAAATAAAATAAAAAGAAAAGAAAAAAACACATGAAATACCAATATCAATGACCATTGATGGAAAGGAGTAGCGATGTGGTGACACACGTGGTTAACCTGATGCCGATGCAAATTCTAACTCATCAGCAATGATAGGATGATAAGAGTGCAATGCAGAAGGTATGGTCATGAGAAAGCTGAAACTGAAAGAAATATGCCAATTGGCGAATGTTGTGTGTAGAAGAAAGCATGAGAAAAACATTAGTTGAAAATTATGGTGGATGAAAAGGTGGTGTTCAACTGTATAAAGCAGTAGAAATGGTAAGTAGATCATTGAAACAACAGTAGAGAAAGGAGTACCACAACAGTTCTTGTCACAAATGAGATAGGAATGTAAAATCAATCAAAGCAATGTTTGTTGGATGAAAGCCACTAAAAACCATTGTGACATGAATGGAAGAAGTAGGAATGGAGGGGTGTAGAACCCAGCCAAGAACAAGTGATAGCACCAACCAGTGGAGACATCGAAGTAAAGGTTCCAAATAAGAAGATGATAGGAACAGTTTCAAAGCATATTGTCGGAAGACATGAAAGGACAAGATGTGGTTCTGAATAGGAGGTCAAAGTATGACCCTGAATGAATGGAATGAGGAACCCAAACACCTACAACGCAAATGAAAATAGGTCCTGGTGGAAAAATGACACGAAAGCGGGGTGCCAATGCATGAAGAGATCCTTTTTCTTTTTATCGACAATAGATGGCCAGTTGCCTAGTTTTGAATCTAGTATTGCCTAGTGATGCCAAAAAATCGATTTTCACCACTAAGTTTATTCAATGGATAATGCTCACCAAAAACCAATTTTTGAATATTAACCAACCAACAATGCCCAAAAATGGTTTTCATTGTTGGATCTTTTATTGCATATTTCCTTTTATATATATTTATTGATCAATCCCAAAGGGTGCCAAAAGAAACAATAGTAAGTTCCTATGCCACCTCTAAAAAGAAAGCTTCTTTGGAAAGAGGCTTCTTATATAGTTTGAGGTGGTGACCATTGACAAGGAGAGCTCTTCATTTAGAGTCTACTATACAGAGACAAACAAAACCATTAGTATATATTGTCTAGATCTCATAGGGTCCCAACCATCGTGTGTGAAACTTACCATTGAAGTCCTAGAAGTGGGAGTCGTATAAGAATGCCCAATCTCTAGGTTGGAATGACCATTATCTTATGTGATGGTGATAACATAGAGCACACTATTTTTTAACAACATTGGTGTGAAAGATTTCTTCCTTGTGCAATTCATCTAAGGAATGTAGCTGATCAATGCATGCCTTTTGTGCATCAAAAAGACTCACACCCAATTGTAGTGTAGTGTGAAGAGTTTTTATCTCAAACTCAATGGGAAGTACTACCTTCCTGCCATAGACAGGTTCATAAGGGGTCACACTAGTGGTGGTCTTCCATGTTGTTCGATAGGCCCACACAAATTCAAGGAGTCGTGTAGCCCAATCACACTTATGAATAGCAACTATCTTAGTAAGAATATTCTCAATCTCTCTATTGGTGACTTCTATCTGTCCATTATCTTGAGGATGATAAGGTGTAGACTTGCGATGGTGAATTTCATACTCATGAACCAAGCCAAAAATGAGCTCAGACATGAATAATGGTTCGTGATCTATGGTTATCTCTAGTGGAACACCAAACCTTGCGAAAATATCAGAGTACAAGAAATATGCTACTTTTGCATCTCTGGCATGCTTCAAAGCTACCACTTCGACCCACTTAGTTACATAATCGGTGCATACAAGGATGTATTCCTTATTTCTTGATGGTAGGTTGATTGGGCCAACAAAATCAAGGCCCCACTTTTCAAATGGCTCTATGGACAACTACGGGTGTAAGGGAATCTTGTTTGAACATGTGGGTCGGCCCATATGCTGACACTTGTCACAATGATGAACATAGCATTTACAATCCTTGTAGATTGTAGGCCAATAGTAACCTCCAGTGAGAATATTTTGGGCAGTCAAGTATCCTCCACATGGTTCCATATGGAATGCATGATGTATATCGAAGAAATCATCTTCGGGTACACAACGTCACATGATATTGTTAATGTCGATGTAAAAGATCAATCCATTGATCCATGTGTATTTCCCACTAATTCCAACCAAATTTCATCATTCCCTCAGAGAGAAATGTGGTGGGAAATTTCCTATAACTAGATAATTTGTAATATTGGTGAACCATGGGCTCTTTGTTGATATAGAAAAGAGGTGCTCATCTAGAAATGCATCATCAATTGGAGTGGGTTCATTGTCTAGCTGTTGTAATCTGGACAAAATTATGTAGCCACATTTTCTCGACCAGGCTTATCAAGTATAGTTATATTAAATTCCTGGAGTAAAAGAAACCATCTAATGACTCTACTGGTTACAATAGGTTTGTTCATTAAAAACTAGATTGTCAAATAATCTGTGTGACCAAACACTTTATAACCAGTAATATAATAATGAAACTTATTGATTGCATACACAATAGCTATAAATTCTTTCAGTTACTATGTAATTTACCTCAGTCCCTATGAAGTTCTTGTTGATGTAGTAGATAGAATAAAATATATTATCCTCCTTTTGTCCAAGCACAACTCCCATTGAACAATCTAAGGCATCAGTGTGAATATGAAATGGTAGTTCCCAATTTGGACCTCTAAGGACTGGTGTGGTTACAAGTTTTGTCTTGATGTCCTCAAAGGCTTCTTAACACGTGGGTGTCCAAGAGAAAACATCTTTGGCTAGCAAGGCAAGCAAGGGAGAGGCAATCTCACTGAAATTTTGGATAAATCTTCGGTAATACCTTGCATGAATGAGAAAACTACAAACAGTTTTTTGGCTAGAAGGTTTAGGCAAGTCTTGGATAATTTGGATCTTCTTAGGATCCACTTGAATACCTTTAGAGGAGATGTAATGGGAAAGCACTATCCATTCGGTCATAAGTATATGACACTTCTCATGAATCAATGACAAGTTGGTATCTATACGATGCCTAAGTACCTTTTCTATGTTTGTTTTATCCTCTTCATAAGTATTATCATGGACAATAAAATCATCCATATACACCTCAACACAATCATTGACAAGATCCACAAAAATGGTCAAAATTTCCTTTTGAAAAGTGGCAGGGACATTACATGAACCAAATGGAAAGAAGCTATAAAAAAAGGTGTGCCAAGGGCAAGTGAAAGTGTTCTTGTCTTGATCTTCTAGTGCTATGTGATTCTGGTTGTAACCGTTGAACCCATCCAGAAAAGAGAAGAACTTATTACCTACAAGAGTTTCTAATACTTGATCAATATATGGTAATGGAAAATGATCTTTCTTAGTACATTTATTTAATTCTCTATAATCAACACAAATCTCCATTTATCATTTTTATTAGGAACCACAACTAAAGGAGAAACCCACTAACTATATGAAATAGGATATGTAAACATGACATTTAATAGTTTTTGCAACTCCTGCTTAACTATTTCATGCAAGGAAGGGTTGAGCCAATGTTGGGGTTGCCTAATTGGTTGACTACCTTCTTCAATTAAAATACGGTGGGCACAGGTGTTAGGATGAATTCCACACATGTCTTGGTATTCCCGAGTGAATGCATCTTTTTTTGTTCTAAGCATGGCAATAAGATATTGAATTTGTTTAGGGGTTAACTGTGGATTAATGTTAAGTGTGTGATTAGGCAAGATTTCCATAACTTTGGATTGTGTAGGTGATTCAATGACTAAGACTTATGAGGTGGATGGCATATCACTCAAATTTGCAGAAGATACGAATGAACCATATAAGAAATTATGGGTCAACAACTAATGTAATGTGATAAAGTGTTGAATAGAACAAGAACTCCCCACCAAAGGGAAGTTCCCAAAAACAACATTGAGTATTTATACCTGAATGGAGGACCATGCTTTAAAAAAATTCATTAAACGTATAGTTGTTCTAAAGAAAATTAACAAGAACATTATCCTCTATAGGCTCCTCCATATCTAAGGATTTATCAATTGTAAGAATTGGCAATGACTCATCTAAGTCACTATCAATCTAGATTGGATCATTTGTTTCCAACTAAGGTTGTGTTGGTGGGTATAGAGTCAGTTGTTTCTTGTGCTCACCATTAGAAATGACCATGTTCCCTGACTGACAATTGATAAATGCATCTATGACTGCCAACCAAGGTCATCCCAAAATCAGGGGGTATCCCCCCAGCTTAATTTTTGGCTACAAAATTGCAAAGTCAGTTGGGTATTCCCACAAATCAATAGAAAGGATTACATCTTCAATCACACCTTCAGGCTTGACCAAAGATCTATCTACCATTTGAAAAACTGTGAGAGTAGGCCTAAGTCCTTCTAATGATAGTATCTCCTTCATTTCATTTTTCATCACATTAATTGTAACACCCAAATCTACAAGGGTATTAGGAATACTTACTTTACCAATAGTTACCCTAATAATAGGACTCCCTAGATCAGAGTATTTTGGAATGGTTATATTTTCAAACATAAGATCTGCCAGTTGTCTGATGACTTGGATTGTCTTTGGGTCTTGCTTCTTTTTCTTCTTTTGGGTACATAGACCATAAATTGATTTTGTATAGATTGGAATGTCCTTGATGGCCTGCAACAAAGGAATCTTGATGTTAACATTGTGTAACTCATTAACAAAATCAAATTCAAGTTGAGAATCCTCCCTTTGTATTGGTTCATATTGAAATTGTTTGGGAAAGGGAGGTTCTTTGGTTGGCTCTATTTCTAACTCCTCATTGATTTTTGTAATGGTGGGCCCTTGAAGAGCCTTCCCTAACCTCAACTAAACTCCATCTAGTTCTAATTTATTTATGGGATAGGTGGGGTAACCTATTGCCCCATTATTATACATAGGTTGGGTTGCCTTACTGTTGGGATTTGGATTTGGCTGGGCTGGCATTGATGTAGGTCTTGGTGGCTATGATGGATGGATTGTTGGATTGACAAGTTGAGCGACCAATGATGGCAAGGCCAGAAGAAGTTGTTGTGACTTTTGGTATGGGTTGATCATAGGAGGAGGTGGAAATTTTGATTGTGATGAAAATGGTTGTTGTTGGTATGGTGATAGTTTTGGAAGTTGAGGCCTCCATGCCTATTGTCATGGCTATGAAGTATACTGATATTGTGGAATCCATTGAGGATATGGGGGTTGTTGTCAACCCCCATACTATCTCAACTGATAAGAATTGGGTTGGCTAGATCTAGGGGCAAGGTAATTGTTCATCATGTTGGGGTGCATTAATTGAGGTGGAAAAGGTCACCTAGGGGTCATATAATAGACACGTTCCTTAGAATATTCCATTTCGGGCACACCTACAGGAAGAGGCCTCAAGGTAGAACTCCTACTGAATTCTTCTAAGGATGAGATGTTTGTTCTATTGTATAGGAAATGCTCACTACTATGTCTCTTGTGACACATTGGAAAAAACACAGTCAAAGCCTTCTCGGCTTCCTCTTGCTTCCTATGGGTGTAAAGAGTGTCTACCTATTTCCCCATATGGCTCAACAAATCTGTTTGAAGATCCTTGAGTAAATTTCCTATTTGTGATACCTATTGCATTGCTTGCGGTATAAGGCTTAATTGGATAGCTCCTTCCCAAATGTTAAGACCTCGAATAGTTCCTCCAAATATCAGAAATATCATTAAATTCCATTTTGGAGATATTCCCTTTTCCTATTAAATGTAATGCTTCCATAACATCATCTCTTATCCCTCTAAGAAATAACATTTTAATAGGATCATCATTTAGTCCTTTTTAGCAAGACCATTGAAAACTGAACATAAAGCATTCAAGGTAATCCTCTACTGACTCATCTTCCTTTTGAGTCATGCAGAAAATTTCATCCCAAACCTCCTTTGTTTTGAAATATTCTTGGTACTTGTTTAGGAATATCTCCTTCATGACTTCCCACGTTATGATATTCTGAAGGTTTATAAACCATCGTAGGGTGGCATCCTTTAATGTAGCTGGAAATAGTTTTAATTTTTGTGCGTTGCTTGGATAGTCATAATTGTGACACAACACATCAAATTCAAAACAAAAAACATGTCAAGATCCTCCATTGAAAGACCATGAAAAATAGGCAAAGCAGACTAAGGAATATTCTTCATAGGAGCATCTTGTTCAGGATGAGTCATTGGAAACTCAAAATTAATGGGATTATTGTTGGCCAATGCCCTATGATGATTACCATTGTTGTTGTTGCCATTATCATCGTTGTTGTTATTTTTATTGGGATCCATGACTTCTAATTCTCAAGGAGTAAAATATTTTTTAAATGGCTCATGGGTTTCTTCAGAGAATGTACAAAATTTAGCCTCGTAAGACTCTTGGAAATTAAAATAATCCTTTTTGTGTAATATATCGAAAGAGCTTGGTTGAGTATCTATGGGTGTTTGAACAATAATGGTCTCAATAGAACACTTCTCAAGATCAGGTTTGGGTAATTCTAATTATGGCAATTTAGTTTTTAATTTCTCTTGAGTTGAGCTACTTCCTTCAATGGGTGATTTTGACTTATCTTGCGATTCTTCGGGTTGTGGACTCTCAATCGATGGTTTTGATCTATTTTTTGGTTTTATGGGTTATGAAACACTTCCCTTTTCTTTTCTAATGAATCACCCTCTATTATCCCTATTATGATTCATGCACCTAAATGATCTATGACAAAGCAAACTAAGGTTAGTTTTCCAAATGAAGTCGACTATTGTGTGGACTTTCTCCTTAGCACAATGCTCCTAACTTAGTTTACTGGACATGCATGTATTTACAACCCTTCCCTAAAAATGGTGCCAAAATGATGGGATTAAACTATGGTCTTAAATTACTATTGAAATAGGTTTGATTAAATCTTTAGAAATGGCTTCCTTAGTTCATCCTAAAGTGTGAATGTGGGAATGTAGGATTTTGAACCGTGTTGTGGTAGTATGCCAAAGAGCTACAATTAATAAACCAAGGGTTGATGGATGCAAACTAATGTAATATGCATTTGAATAGAATTATGATTGGAAGACTCCCTATCATAGGTGTGATAGGAACCCATGGAGAAATAGTTCTAAAATAGAAAATAGATTACTGGCACACAACATAACAAAACTGAAAGTCTATATAGCACAATGAAAATATTCCTTGAAATAATATGAACATAATCAAGGTTAAAC
The DNA here is from genome assembly GCA_007115665.2 of Sequoiadendron giganteum. Lineage (NCBI taxonomy): Eukaryota > Viridiplantae > Streptophyta > Pinopsida > Cupressales > Cupressaceae > Sequoiadendron > Sequoiadendron giganteum. The sequence continues at coordinate 965,754,464 of CM021100.1, forward strand.
TATTGAATGTAAATATGCTTTTGATATCAATTGACTATTCAACTTCTTAACTGATAATGACTTTATTAATCAACATCTAACTATTCTTAATATTGATAATAAGTGATTGATAAAATATACATGCTAATAGATATTAAACGAATCAATAAAGATTACACAATTACAAACATGAATTATACAAATAAAAATATGGTAAGTAACATAGTAACGAAATTAATCGAATAACTATGAAATTGCAACATACATTACTGTATACATAAATCTAATGTAAAGATCACCAAAAACTGAGGAAGTGGGCCCTACCTTTGCTGGTTAATTAGTGATGAAAACTCACAAACACAAAATTACTCCACACTAGCTATCATTCATTCAAATTGTATTAACAAAGTATAAATGCAAATTTTAATTGCCAAAGTCTAATTTCTATTATGTATATATATCTATTCCATTTTTTGGCATACACACACATATATATATCGTAGCTACCTATACTTATAACAGTCTTGAAGATGAAAGCGAATAAGCATTTTGGTTTTTTGTGGCTTTCAGCCAAAAATCATCGAAAGATAATCAAAAATAGCTTAAAGTCTTTTGATAGTATTTTGAAACAACATAACAACTTAAAAACAGATCTGTTAATCTTGATGAATATAGCCAAAGTGAGAAAATGACTTCAACGGCTTAGTCATCCCTCCATTGATGCCCTTCACACTTTGTTATCAACAACTTAAACATTGCTTGTTACCAAAATCATAAAGATAGTTAGCAACAGTCAAAGAAATTGGTATTTTCACTAGTTTTTACCTTTCCTTGTATTTCATAGAATACCTTTAGTTCATTAACGAAAAAGTGATAGGAACAATAGGAAACACTAGGAAAGATGACAAATGTTAAAGCAAATAATAGGAAAAATAATGGCATGTTTTGCCCCCATCAATCCTCTATCTATTCTTGAGAGGAGTTGAAAGAAATATTCATGGAGCAATTTGGTGGAAGGGTTGATCCCATTTCAATGAGACAAAATTTTATGAGCATTGAGAAAGATGAAGAAGAGCTAGTCTTAGCTTTTAATCTCAAATTTACAAAGGCAATAAGGGATATTCTTGAAAATTTAAGACCAAATGATGTAGTGTGTTTATTGGTATACTTAGGTGCATTTGAGCAAGAGATGAGTTATTGGCTAAGAGATAAAGAACCCAAAACATTGCATCAGACATATCATATTTCCATGGATATTAAAAATAATTAAAAATATTCAATGATGAAGGGACATATGGTTGCAAGTGTTGGCTATCCTAGCACACTTCATACAAATAGAATTCATGGATCACAAAATAGAAATGCTTGTCAAGATGATAATGATCCTAATGTTTTGATTCCTCCATCATTGCAATATGTTGATTATAATGAGTTTCAAGTTGAACATCAAAAATATTTGAGCAATATTGACCAAATGTCCTTTTTTCAAAGCTTATATGAAATTAAAAGACATAAGAGAGAATCCTCCTATGATTTTTTCTCAAGGTTTTTGGATGCCTTATTGGAGATCCCTCAAAATTCTAGACCTAAGGATTCAATGTTCATTGATCTATTTTGTGAAATTTATGAACTTGGGCTGAGTACCTTGCTAAAGAAGTTGAAGCCTTAGAGTTTCAAAAAAGTACTTGATTGGATAAATATTTTTGAAGGAGATCAATGTGACTATACAAAAGATATGGTTTCTCAAAGTAAAGATTGTAACTGTCCAATTGAGATGGATCAAAATATGATGCACATGGATGAAAAGAGTATATCAAAGAATGAAGACCCATCTTGCTTGGATAAAGATACTGATTGTAGTCAGCTTACAAGAAATACTTATTTAGATCAATATAATAGTGGTGTGTGTGTTGCTGATATTTCATTGCAAATAAATGATCAAGATCTTGGAGATGAACATTTAAGCATGCAATATGAATATCCTGAACATAGTATCGATATTGATGGGTCCCCTAACTATAATAACTATGATAGAATTGAGTGTGGTCATTCCTCAATTGATTTTTATTATCCTTATGAATTGGAGATGGGATCCTTTGCTTCAAATAAGGAATATGTTGATAATAATGGGAATGTATGTTGAAGGAGGAAATATTTTCTTCTTGTGAAGAGTTTTCAGAATGTGAGTCAAAGATGTTTTTGATTAAGGTAAAAGCGGGTTTTGAAGGGACCCCAAAACCCTTTAACATGTTAGTCAACTCCATTAAATTTTTTTTGATTAAGGTAAGAGTAGGTTTTGAGGAAAGATGTGAGTCAAAGATGTTAGCTATTGATGATGTGAACAAAGCTGAAAATTTGTCTGTATGCTCTTCTAATGATTATAATGATTTTGAATACAATAATGATATGGAAGGTTTAGACCTTAACAATAAGGAGGAAAATTATTTTATGAAAAAAATGAATGTGCAAAAAAACCCTTTATTTGATGAGCCTCCATCTCCATTATTTAATAGGAATGATGATCATTATTGGTGTAGAGATAACCCACTCTTTGTGGAGAACCCTAATGATGCATCTGAAACAAAGTTAGAATGTGGCCTTGAGAAAACAAGGCAACACATTGATGAACTCCTCAAGGGAATTTCATATGGTTATCTTACATCTGATACAGATGTTGTAGGTGAGATTGGGGATCAAGATGAGATTGAAGTTTCTAATTATTTCTCTGAGGATTGTGACTGCTCTTGTAAAGATAATTTGGAGGTATTTTGTGCACATGAAAGATGAAATGATATGAATATTGATAACGTCACTTGTCCACAAGTGAATGAACAAATTGTATTGGGTGCAAACATGGAATGTAATTTGGATTTTCCATCAATGGAGCATGTTAATTTTGTGAATAATAAAGAATTTGAAGACAAGAATGTATGTATTCAGTATGATGATCCTGAACACAATTCTAGAAATAATAAAGATGCTGATGAATATTCTCATGTCCCCATTGTTCATGATTGTTTACATAAAGAAAAAATTGAAATTCCAGTCACACATGATGAGAATAATGATGTACTCATTAATTAAAGAAGGAGTTCATTTTTGAATGATGAGGTTATAAATTATCATAGGAATATGCATATTGAATTAGCACCATTACCAGTTGACAATGTTGAAGAGTTTGTTAATTTATCTGATAGTACACATGGAGTTACCATTGCACATAAATGTCTCTTTGATGACCTTGTGGGTGAAAATTTTTTTGAACCTACTTTTGAAATTTTCTGCATTGAGCTAAATGATGACTTGGAAAGTGAATCAAAATATGTTATTGAACCTGAGATGAATGTATTTTCCCAATTTTGGAATGTTGATGATGCATGTGATCTCCATTCCCATGAAACCAAGGAATATTATGATGCAGCTGAATCAAAGTGTGTATATGAGTGCTTATGCCATGATTCACAATTCAAGGAGGTTTTTGAGTATGCATTCTATCCTTTTGATGTATCGAGGGGTTGTTTGCATAGTGCACAACAAAGTGTTTATGAAGGTTTTCAGTTTGATGTGAAAACTAAGCATGATGTCAAAATCTATAATGTCAATGACCAAGTTGAATATGAATGTTTCACTTTTCCAATTCAATTAGATATGGTTTATTATGTTTATCACAATGGAGTTGAGTACTGGGAAATTCTTGGTACAACTGTTGATCCACTACAAACAACAAAGAATAAATTTTTTGATAGAGGTAAAAGTTGGCCTGAAGTTTTGGGGGTCTAAGGCCACCAATTTGAGGATTTAAGCCTATGGAATTGCATGAGGTAGGATTAAGGGTTTGAACACCAAAAGAAGATGCATTGAGCAGTCCTATAATTAATGTAAATAGGTTTGGTGTGTTTGCTTTGGTTGTGTCTACTTGCCATGTCCCAGTAGGTTCCTATGTTTTTTGGTGTCTTTATGTTGGTCTACTTCACCATGAGATCTGAATTCTCACCATACCTACCAGGGGTACGAGTCCTCGAGTTGGAGCCATTGGTAGAGCTTCTAAATTTTTGAGAAATTTGAGTGGATTCTTTGCTTTGTCATGGTACTTTTCCTCTGTGCCCAATGGTAAGGTTTAGGGTCTCGGTATCAAAACCCTCATTTCAAAATTTTATGGTCTTAAACCACTGGGCATTATATTTCTTCATTAACCTATTATACATGGATCCTGATCTTCTGAGTTACAACTTGAGCAATCTGAATTGTATACTTACCAACCCTTTGGTTTAGCTTCATCGGTTACCAATTATTTTCCCATCACCTTGATATTTCTTATTTTCAGGTGGAAAATATTTCATGGTAAAAGACATGTCTTAAGTCTTTTATTCCTAAGGGTCTAAGTCTCGCTAACCTTATATGCCCCCTCTTTCAAAAAATATTGTTTGCACGTGAAAATAATCATTTACTTAAGTAGTTCTCCATCACTAAAGTTGTCTTTGCTAGTGCATTCATTTGAGTGAAAAGTGATGGGCCTTGTTTTCCCTTTGCATCGCTTATCATTGAGGTCCTTCAAACCTTTGTTTCACTTCAGTGATAAGTGATGGATGTTATAATGTTTTGTATCATGCCATTGCTGAAGTAGTTCATGAAATTTTCTATTTTATGTGATGAGTGATGGAAGTGGATAGAAGGGAATGATATGATAGCCACGTGTTTGAATCTTGTTCCATTGCTATATTTTCTTATCGTCAAAGACATCTTCAATTGCAGGTTCATTACGGAAATACGTAATGGCTCATGTTATTTAAAGGAGTTGTTGGTAATCTCTCCTCATTGAAACATTTAAGCAGTCTATCCACTTTTCTGCGACAAGCAATAGGGTGCATATTTGGGAATATTCCTTTCAATGGAGTAGTATTGCTTGTCACTGAAGTTTGGAGGTAGTATAAGGGGACTTCTAGGATGACTAGAAAATTGAAAAAAATTTGGATGAGATATGGATAACTACATGGAAACTTTTTAGGATGTCATTGATGTTTCCAAGTATGGATGAAAAGGAAAGTGGTGGGAATTGAAGAGTGTCCTTGATTGAGTTTTAAATCTAAAATGATCAATGACCAAGATTGAATGCCAAGTGATTGATTATTTATTCACATGCATGAGATAGGGTGGTTTTTAATTGTTACATTCTCAATTCGCTCTTCTTAATGAGGATTTCCTATAGTTTATTTCACCATTCGCAATTATCAAATGGCTAAAATAATTGTTGTCATGTCAAAGGAGTAACGTGCACGTGCTGAGTGAAAAATCACAGAAGTAGTATAGTTTCATTGGGTATGTAAGTATGCATATGTGCTTCATTTTGAATTATGAATGGCTTAGCTATCATGTATTAATTCCCTAGGGTGGTATGGGTTTTTGCGCTCACAACTATGTTCTATGTTGATTTGTATTGGGCTCATTTGAGATTTTATTTCTTGCAAAAAAACTCTGAGGGTACAGGCTAGTGTATTATTTGTGAGGTAGTTTTTCAGTCTATGACTTGTTTTGTGTAAGATGGGTGAACCAAGTGAGCTACTCAAGTGAGTTAGAATTTCTAGAAGGCTCAGCCTACATGAACCTCAGGATGATGTTCCTAAAGTTAAACCTATCATACTAAGAGCTCCTACGATGCCAAAGGGTAGGAGAAGTGTTTGTGGGAAGAATAAGAAAACTATTTTTAGGAGTATGTAAAATCTAAGAGGAAGGAAAATTTTAGAAGAATTGGTCAAGTTTAAAGGGAAGAAACTAGTTGACCCTAAGAAGATAGCAAAGAAGAAGAGCAATTTTCCTAAGGCTTGTCTAGGGAGGCACAATGCTCCCATTGAGGTTTCCGATAGCTCTTTAGGTAATGGAGGAGAAATTGATCCTAAATATGGTCATTACGTTCTTTCCCTCATGCCATACAATGATTACGATGAGGAAGAAGTTGTAGCTCCTCTTGTTTCTACATGGAGACAAAGTGGGTGAGCAATATTTGATGTCGATGATTCAAAGTAGCATCTTGGCCCTATTTTTTTTCGATGAAACCATTTCCACTACATCAAGATCATCCTCTTTTAGCATGTATGTCATTTTTGTATTTGGTGCTCATGTGGAAATCTTATTGGCTAGTGTAATGGAGAAGTGTTGGACTCCGTATCCTCAATGAAAAATATTCCTTTTCCAGGAAATGTGTGTATTTTTTCTTCTGGTATTGGTGGAGAATCTTCTTTGGTCTATGTGGGAAAGGATTTTGGTGATGTTGCATAAATGAACTAAACCTTTTGGAAGGTTGGCCGATCTTCTTCAATCGACTATATAGAGTTTTTTTGTCTTTTGTCTTCCCTCATTCTAAAATGATTAAATGTAACCATTTGGGAAGTATCACAAATTCAAGTGAAATTAGTTTTGAAATGAAATGAAATGTAACTGTAATTCAATCGATTGCTTCATGCTCCCTTGTTCTATAAAAGGGATTTCATGGCTGGTTACATGGGTTTGAATGTTAGGTCTGAAAATTGTCTGAGTACAAAAATGAAGCTCATGAAGGAGAAAATTGTTAATAATTTCATTGGTGAATAGGTTAGTGAGGATTCTATGGTTTGAGTCACTATGTAATGATCTTAAATTAGTTTTACAATAGTAGAAGTTAAAAAATAAAATGTTAGTTTTGAAACATATGCTCTATTATGTAATTTTATTTCAAATTATGAATGAAATGGTTAATGATATTTTGATTTGTGTTCAATTTTTTTAATCGAATGAGTGAGTTTTTTTCTACTTCAATTCAAATAATTGATTAAATGCTAAAATTAGGTCACAGGTTTGTGAGGAAAGGGCATAAGATCGATAAGTAGTTGTGTTTTAGGCACAGTGAGTTGAATATTACAAGGTATTATATCTATTGTCCACCATTAATTGGATTGAACTGCTAATGTATTACTGGTTATTACATGTTTGAATCTTGTATCCCAAGATGAGGAACTTATCTTTTCATTATGTTATTCTAAAGATGAATGAGCTAGTCATATACCTAACTAGAGGCTTGAAATGAGAATACAATTCATTTAAAATACTTTCGCATTACAATGTGCCAATTTGAAGTACCACATAACTCCTAGTAATAGATAGTAATTTTTTCAAAGGTTAGCCAAATCTTTAATGAATGATGTATATTTTCATTTAATAGGGATTGATCTTTGTGTAGAAGTGTTCTTGATCAAATGAATATCGCATGAACATAACAAGGATTACCATCATAGGTTTCATAGATCCCAAAGTGAAGAAGTAAGAGCCTCAAAAATCTTACTTGTTTTTTGGCCACTAACTTTAAATATTCTTGAGCATAAGGGTTGGCTGCCCTTTAGAGGATTTCAACATTTAGCTAGAAAAAAACACCAATAAAAGGTGTGGTCTTTATTACATATAGTGGTAAGATATTCAAATACTCATTTTTTCTATCATTTGAATGCACTTACAATATAGTATAGTATTAGGCATTATTGCAGGTCTATAAATTGCCACTAGATATGGGATCAAACTACTGGTAGTATAAATGGAGATTATGACCTAGTTGTCTCACAAGTTAGAGCCAAGTATGCTTTAGAAAAATAAGAGACTCAAAGAATATGAACATGATGTATGGGATACTATGGAACTCTTTGATGCATTCTCCATTGAATGGATAGAGAGATCAAAGAACCTAATGGCGTATTTTCTTGCAAATGTTGCCTTGAAAATGGATGATGTTACATTGGCAAGAATTTTAGAGATAGAGTTTAAAACTAGAGCTTTTACTCTTGAAAACATCTATAATTGGTAGGTGTTCAATGATGATGATGATCTGATGAGTTTTCTTTAGTGTATAGACTAATATGAATCCCAAAAAATATATTTTAATGATTTTTGAGAAAAGGTTGATCGTAAAAATATGGTCTTCGATCAGGAAGTGGTATAGTTAAAAAAAAATATCTCAAAGGGCCTAGCAGCCCTAGAAAGAGTCTTTGATGGAAATTATTGGTCTCTCTTGAAGATGGAACCATTTAACCAAGAGGATCTTGAAGAAATAAACCTTGGGACTAAAATTACCCCAAAGAAAGTATACATAGGCAAGAACAACAATCCAAAAGTAAGGGAAATGCTCATAATCTTATTGAGAAAATATAAGCATGTATTTTCATGGTCATATGATGACCTCAAAGATTATAGAGAATATTTATTCTTGTATGAGATCCCCTTGAAACTAGATGCCAAACCCCTTAGACAAAAATAGAGACCCATAAACCCTATGTTGGCACCCAAAATGTAGGAAAAGTTAATGAAACTCAAGGATGGTGGAATAATCAAGCCTATTAGGCATTCATCTTGGGTATCAAATTTAGTACCAGTGAGAAATAAGAATAAATATATAAGACCATCTGTAGAATTTCACAATCTAAATGTTTCATCACTTAAGGATAATTACCCACTTCCCAATACGGAAGCAATGTTGTAGAGAGTGATAGGATGTGAGTTGGTATCCATGATGGATGGGTTCTTAGGTTATAATCAGGTCAAAATTAAGGAATCAAAACAATATAAGGCCTCCTTTACTACACCATGGGGAACTTATATATGTGAGAATTCCATTTGGCCTTACAAACATCAATGCTACTTTCCAAAGAGCCATGGATGTAGATTTTTCAGATTTGATTAACATCATAATGGTTGTATATGACCTAACAACATATTCAAAAAAGTCAGAGGATCATTATTTACATTTGGAGAAGATATTTATTAGAGCACTTGAATATGGTATATCTTTGAATCCCAAAAAGTGTCACTTTGATGTAACCAAAGGGAAATCACTAGGACACATAGTTTCCAAGGAAGGAGTCAAAATTAATCTAGAGAAAGTTGCTGCCATTGATAAGATTCCTATCCCTAAAATAGTGAAGGCTATCCAATCCTTCTTTGGATATATCAACTTTTTCAAAATATTCATCTCCAACTTTGCTGAGATTGTAAAACCTATATCAAATTTTTTGAAGAAGGGATCACCAGTTGATTGGATATCTGAAGCCATAGATGTATTTGTGTCAATAAAGAGGACCATCAAAGAAGATCCTATATTAAAGTCTCTAGATTTTAGCAAACCCTTCTAGATCTTCTCTTTTTCATATTTTCATTCTATTATTTTTGTTATGTTGCAAAATAATGGAGATGTCTATGAACAACCTATTTCATTTCTTAGAAAATCTCTTCAAGGATCTTAATTAAAGTATGATTCCACTGAGAAACAAACCTATGCATTAGTAAAAGTAGTGAAATCATTTAGACCTTACATATTAGGGGTGCAAGTGATTGCTTATGTACCAAATGTAGTAGTTAAGGATGCCTTCATATAGAAAGAAGTCATAGGAAGGGGATGTAGGTGGATAAATAGGATTCAAGAGTTCAACATTGATATCCAAATTACAAAACTTGTGAGAGGGAAAGGTTTGGAAAAATTGATGGTTGAATCTAATTTGGAAGTTTCTCACATGTGTATTATTGAGGAACATAAGGATCTGATATCAAGCATTGGACACACACTTAAATATATAGATATAGCCCATTCTATCAAACATGTGAAGTTTCGTGATAATATGAATGATAATAAGAAGAGAACACTAGCATCAAAATATTTTTGTAAAAGGTGATCTATTTTGGAAAAAAAGGATGGCATCCTATTGTTATGTTAAAAAAATCCTAAAAGCAATGCATGAAGGTGTATGTGGAGATCATTTTTCTCCTAAACCACTACACATAAAATATTAAGAGCTGGTTATTATTGGCCCAAGGTTTTTGTAGATGCTCAAAAGTATCTAAGGAAGTGTGAGGCATGCCAAAAATTCTTTGGTAAATTCAAATATAAAGGATTTTTTCCTTTAAGGCCCATGCAAATTGAAGCACCCTTTTACAAGTGGGGTATAGACTTCATAGGTGAGATAATAGATAAACAAGTGGGATACATAGATGGATACTTTTTTCCAATGTCTACTTTACCAAATAGATTGAAGAAAACACAACCAAGCAAGCTACAAGTAAGGTGGTGATTAATTTCTTGTTGGAAAACATCATTACTAGGTTTGGAGTCCCTATTAGGTTAATCATAGATAATGGGATGTGTTTTAGATCTAATGAATTCAAGAAATTTTTTTAATCCTATGTCATAGTGATCTCATATGCTTCCCCATATCATCCTCAAGCTAATGGAAAATTTCAATCCAACAATAAGAGAATTATGCAGATAATCAGAAGAATGCTTGAAAATAATAAAAAGGCTTGGGATTCAAAATTAAAGTTGGCTTTATGGGAAAATAGGATTATAGTAAAGAAAGTTATTGGGAAATCCCCTTTTGAATTAGTCTATGGGGCTTAAGAAAGAATAACAATATAAAACCTTCTACCAGTCTAAAAATTCATCTTGAAGGAAGATGTAGATGTACCTAAGCCAATGGAAGAAAGCATGGAGCGGCTTGCAAAAATGGATGAGATCGTAACTCAGGAATAACAATAGAATATGAAAATGTAGCAATAGATGAAGTATTTATTTGACAAGACAACCAAGAATACAAAAAATCAAATTGATCACATGGATCCCATGTGGACTACTAGAAAGAGAGACAAGGTAAAACATGGCAACTTTGAAGCCTTATGGTTGGTACCATTCATCATCACAGATAAATGTGGCGAGGATTCATACTATCTACAAAATATGATATGTTAAAATAAGGAATTTCCAATGCATGGAAAATTCCTAAAACAATTTTTTTCTTGAAAGAAGATTGAAATCTATGCACGATAGTTTTAGTTTGGTTTTCTTCCTAGAGATCAATTCTAGATTCTCGTAATGTCTAGTAGTCATTCATTCCCAAATGGAGCCACTATTGGAACCTCCAAAATTTGCCTAATTTTACCACCTTAGAAAACCTTGAACCCAATATGTGGAGCCTTGATCCTTATGTTTTTTATTAAAATTTCCTTACTTTCTTGAGCTTACTCACTTTAAAATAAAAGACAATAACTCTTTTGCTCTGACTAACACAGAAAAGATAAAACAAAAGATCTAAAAAGCTTCAAAGATTAGAAAATTTTCTGATCTTAAAAAAATGATATCTAAACTATTTTATCCATGATATACCCCCATAATTCTACCTAAAATACATAAAAATCCATTACCACACTCCTACGAGGGAATCTACTCAATTCTAAAGGTCCTTGGTGGACTTGTGGGGCAAAGGAAGCAATATAAATGCTTAGCGCAATACCACGACTGCCGAAAAAAGGTATATGCGGGTTGGTGGGACATAAAATGCAATATGAATGTTTACCACTCTATCATGGAAGTTAAATAAGAGGAGTGTGGGGTAATAATAAGGAAACAATTAACTATGAAAGTAATCCACAGCCCTATAGTGAGTAAACTATGACATTGGAGTATGGTGGTAAGCTTTCACTTAGCCTCTAGAGGTAACTTTCCATCCCATGATGGATTGAATAATGATGTGCAAGGTGGTGGTAGAAGGTTTCCTAACCCACAGTTCCACAACAAGAAAATCTAGATAGTAATAAAGACATGTGGTATAGTGAGATGAACAATATGTGAATATTATGTGATCTCGCTACCCCGCAATAGACTTCACATGATGGGGTGGTACTATGGTACAATCTAGCAAGGAATTTATGTCGCATATGGTAGTAGTTAGATGAGTTTTCACGATTCATTCAATATTCCAAAATCAAGGGTATATATTCAAACTTTAAATAAGGGGAGATTATGAAATATTTTGCATGAGTTAATATTAATGGTGAAGTGACTAAGCTTGTCAGTAAATATATTTAGAATTTGATGTCTTTTTTCAATCATTCACAAGAGTTTGGCATGCCAAAGACAAAGGAATTTGAGGAGGAGGACTCTAAAACTATGATTTCATCAGGTAAGCACACAAATACCCTTCATATCAAGTGTATAAGTGTTAGATTTGCTGAATTCTCTAAATAGAAGTTTACAAAGTTCAAGTAAAATTAAATTTTACATCATGCCTCCTAAAAAGAGTGAGCCTCTAAATAAGAAAGAGGAACCCATATCCCCTAAGATGAATAAAAGACGTCTGTAACAATCCATATTAGATGTGTTACCTAATTCAATAGATATAGGATTCAAAAAGGTATTCAAAGACGTACCTCATGGGTGTAGAGATCCAGTTATTCCTATCTCAAGGTGGGATTTGTTCTAGTATTTTTATGATAAAAGGTATGGAAAGATTCTAATCTCAAATCCTTGGACTTTATATTTTTCCAAGCTATTAGTCCCAAATTTCTTTATAGATGTCGATTTCATTAGATTATTAGCACAACATTATCATCCTACCACCAGAGTTGTGAGAATTTCATATGGCTCACCATAGTATTGTTGACTAAATCAACAATTGTTGAGAATTTCATGTTGAACAAACAATCCATCACTAAATTTGACTTGCAAACAAGTGAAGAGGAATAAATTAGATTGACCAAAATCTATAGGAGTAATGAACTTTCTATGCAGATGAAAAGGGGTGCAAATAATAAGAGACTACCTATCTCCCCTTCTTGCAATGGCCATTTTTTATGGAATAATTTCAAGTACATGGAATGGATGCTCAAGACAAGATTCTAATCAATCTCATGATGATTGTAATGAGAATTCAAAACCCTAAGGTAAAAATTGAATATGAATTTGCTTCACTAATTGAGAAAGGGTTGCATGAGGAGTTCTTACAAGTAAGATAAAAATGGCCCCCATTACATTTAGGAGCGATTCCCTCTTGTGTCACTTATTCTTATATCATAATAGGGACAAATAGACCAAAATAATGAACCTAGGGATGATTGATCAACAAAGGAATAGGTTTCCCATGCAACACTTGTGTTACATCTTGGATTGTAGGTGTAGAAAAGGTGATTATGTAACCTTTCATGATGAATTTATAGTGAGACTTATATATACTTTGCGTCATGTATGACCAAGATTGCATCTGGAAATCAGGGAATTGTTAAGACCTCTAGCACTTAAACTAGAGCAATGACACACCCATAACTTTGGTGATTGTTTCTTTCTACCTAACCATATTGTGATAAGAGTCTATGGATGTTCTCAAGATCCACACATTTTAGCCAAGTTTGTTTCTCTTTGAAATGACTTTTTAGAGTTTATGTGGAAAATAAGGTGGATGGAAAAATAAGTCATGAAGAGACATAAGAAATACATGTTCTTGCCTAACCTAACTATGTGTGGAGAGTTTTCCATTGGATCTGTTACACTTGAAGAATTGCAAGGTTATCGAAAGGGCAGGTATTATTTGAAATATAGAGGGGAAAGGGTCTTCAACCTAGAAGGTCATATAAATTTTGTAAAACAAAAATTCTCACAAGAGCTAGGATTACAAATGAAGTTGAATATGGAGAGGATGTGATAAGAAATATCCTCAAACCTCAAGAAGTGTTCTAGAGGAAGAATAAATGGGATATTTTGATAATATTGGAAGAAGAGAAAAGGAAGAAAGATACTGAATTTCTAGAATTCTATGTAGAGGAAGTAGATCCTCTTAAGAGGACAAATTTTATGATTAAAAATTTTGTATGAAGAGCCCATGAAGGAATCTAAAGTGAAATCCCCAAAACCCATAAAGTTTCCCATTAATAAGCCAGGTGGAGTTGTGATTTCAGAACCCCTCATAGATACTACTTCAGTGCATTGTGTTTCATTAGAATCACCTCCAGAGCAATCATGGCCCAAGAGGTAGAAGGTACATGAATCAACTCCCCTTGTATCATATGAAATGAGTGAAGAGGTGGGGGATATATAGGAAGTGGCCAATGTGCTAAGAAATTTAAAAGATGATATTTAAGTTGATCAACCACTCCATGAGCTTGAAACTGAAGCTCGCAGAATTGAAGACAGAGTGGATGTGAATGCACATGGTGAAAATTAAATGCATGAGGATGAAAGAGTGGTTGCTACTCTTAGATTAATGGAAGATGATGAATTCATCAAAACTCTTGAATTCAAGGGATTTTGGATTAAGATGAAAATGAAGGAATTTGAAGAGATACTTTAGATAAACAAGATGGGTACTCAGGAATCACAACATGATAAAAATGTTTCCAATAATTTCAATGAGCTCAGAATTAATGAAATAAATATTAGTCCTCAGGAGGCTAGAAAAATAGTGTTGGAAAGTAACATATTAATCATCCTTGGGATGGAGCTGAAAAATATTTTGTTGGATCAAGTAAGAAATCAAGAAGATCCCATGTTAATTGTTGAATTAAATTTAGATGATGGAATGAGTGGTACATGGTATAATCCAAGGATTGAAACCCTAGCCTTCTTGAAAAAACATAAAATTATAGAAAAACTAAGATTTCTTGATGTTGTGCAAGAGATGAGAGGAACTACTATAGTCAAGACACTTCAAGATACATTAGCATTGGAGGCGGCCACTATGACTACACACCCAATAATGTTTACCCAAGCTACTGTTAAAATTTTGGAGCTTATACTAGCATAATATGAGGAAGCACAAACTTACATGAATGATGAGGTGAATAAGTTATTCATGGAAAATTTAAAGTTGAAACAAAAATTGAAGGGAGTGGGCGCTTCTTAGAGCACATAAATGATAGTATACCATCCCCCACAATTCAAATTATAGATATAGATAAAATCTCGACTGATTAGGTAAATAAATTAAAACAAGAAATTTAAAGTTTGAAGAAACCTAATGAAGAGATCAAAGGAAGGGTGCAAAAAAATATTCTTAATATATTGGAGAAGGAATTTGAACATAGATTTAAAATAACTATGAATAAGATAGATAATGTATATGAATTTTATGTTTCTCTATCTCAAGCACTTGAGTAGATGAAGGATCATATACCAATTTTAGACCCTCTATTCAAAAAATTGCATGCCATACATCACACCCTAATGACATTATGAAAAGTCTTATAAAGAAGTGTGGAGGCTCTTGTAGCTTTGAAGCTTATAGAAAATATGGTAAAAATGGTTATTGATAAGTTTCAATACATATATGGGGAAATCAAAAGATTATAGTTAGAATGGAGTCATTTCATACACTCAAGCAATGGTTTGTACCAAAAAGATAGAGGGATGATGATCAAATTAAGGACATCAATGACTAGATGAGTGAATTCAATCAAATAGTCTTGAATTGTATTGTTCATTTAAAAAATAATCAAGAGATAAATGTTCATAGTTTCCACTTAATTCTAGATGGGATGATTGCATTAGATTCAGGTATTCAAAGTTCATTACAAAGGCCATAGGACTACTAGACAACAAATGGAGAAATCACTTATCCAACATACCATACATCCAAGAATACAAATGGCCTAATGAATATACATCATTCAAATGAGAGAAGGAATATTTAGCCCCCTAGAGGAATAGGCCATGTATCAGATAACAAAGTGCCAAGCCTTGGATGCATAATCAAGGAGAGAGGACCTTGCCAAATCAAATGATCATGGGTACCTTATGATTATTAACAAAATTTGGGTGTACTAAAAGTGTTGTGGGCTTTAATATTTAAAAATAAATTATTCTTTAATTGTATTTATGTAATCATGACAAAATGAATGATAGTTAATATCTTTTGTTTATACAAATGAGTGGGTAAATAAAGTGTCTTTTGAAATGTAATAGTTTGAAGATTTGATCTTCCCTTATCGATCTATAAAAGGGAAACCAAGACCATTAAAAAGGGGGTTAGTAGAAAAAGGAATTCTAGTACATATTGTAAAATATTTTGAATCTGATCTATAGAATGAAGATATAATTTGTAGTTGAATTTTGGTTTCAATTTTTTCTTGAGATTAATTGGTGAATGTTATTTTTTTTAATCCGGTTTGATATTTTCTTGTTATTTAAATCAATGTATCAAGTATATATTTGATTTATCAAGACAAATTTTCTATTTTTTGTATGGTTCATTTAATTTCTTTCTTGAATTTAGAATTTAACTCCTTTTGAATAAATCACAGTAACCTAGGAAAATCATTGGGATCGATACGAAGAGCTTGGTAACAACATTTTTGCACATTTATGAAAGTCATAAACACTTATAGTGGCAAATAGTTTGAGTTGCACACAATATGAGGACACACCATTTTACATTCTTGATTACATTTCCCAATAAGAAGAAGGCGTGTATCATACCTAGTTTAAGAGCAATATTTCACAAAACTCATTTATACATTTTTTTTAGTATTAGGAGTAGGAGTAGTAGTTAGTTTTAGGTTATCTATTTCAAACACTCATGCCAATGGGAAATATATTGAGAGTGGATGAATGAATTGAAGAGATTGTGTTTATACAAACCCTCCTAATTTGTGTGAGGTTTTCTACTGACTTGTCACCATTTAAATTTTAGAGAGCTTACATTCATTGGTGATCAAGGTATAAAAACTGAAGCATAGAAAGCCTAAAGAGCAAGCAATTCCAACCATCTTGGTTGATTCCAATTGTTGGCTAGATCATTGTTAAACTTGAACATAAAATATGGCATACTTTTAGATTTTAGCAACCTACAGATCTATGAACCAATACCATGGTGATACAAATCCTTTTTGATAATGCAAAAACTTGGAGGGGAAGTATTAAAAAGTGCCACAAATCCCTAAGAATGATGTAGTTCACATTTCATCCTCCTATGTTGACCCATCAACCTTAGCATCAACATCTCAATCCAAGGCATCAACATTGAAGACCATCCCAAAGATCAAGGTAGTTATCAAAGATAATGGTTATGGAGATTATAACCTTAATGAATCTTTTGTTGTGGGGGAACTTCCACTTTCTCCTAGATCCTATGGATAACCTCAACATATTGAAAAATTCAAAAGAATTAAGATAGAACCTACAATTTTCATGAAGTGGGGAGATCTAAATAAGGAATTCATTTGCAAGGATAATACATCAAATGGATTATTTCAAGATGAGAAAGAAGTAACTCCCCTTCCAATGGATGAAAAAAAAAAGGGCTTAAACTTATGAAAGGTATGGGATATAACAAGAATGAAAATATTCATATAAATTATCATGGATTGTGATAATCTCTTGCTCTTGAGAAACTAACCCTTCTTGGAAACGGTGCTTCTATTAAGGAACTTGACTCTTCCTCTTGGTTAAACTCGTCACATAATAAAATCATCGATGACTTCTCCCTTGACATTATAGACCTTTTTGATGATACTTGCATTTTCATGATTACCACCACATCTCTTGAGTATTCTATCTAGATTACTAAACCCATAATTTTTTATCCCCAACTCATTAACTGGGACAAACAAGGACTACCAATTCTTGATTCTTTCAAAAATAGTGAAGATATCTTCAAAAATTGTAAATATGAAAATCATAACTCGATCCCTAAGTGAAAAATATAGTGTGGCACTTTTTGATCATAAAATAGTCAAAATGTAGAACATATCCAAGGGTGAAAACCTCTCTAAGGTTCTTGAGGAGGAGGGATTCAATCTACCTAGTATTGTGATAGAGGAGGAAAAGTCAAAAGTACTATTAGAGGCATCTAATACAATCAATGTAGGAATGGAGGAAGCACAAAATATCACATTCTATGCTTCTTCCCTTGATGATGAATAATAGAAAAACTTGGTAAAATTATTGAGAGAGTGAAAGATAAAAATTTCTTTGTCCTATGTAGATATGCCAAGGCTTGACACATCATTAGTAGTTCATCATATCATTATTCATCCTCACATGAAGACTATGAAGCTAAAATTGATAAAAATACACCCACAAATTATATTTATAGTTAGAGTTGAGTTACAAAAGCTTCATAACGTAGGATTCATCTGACCAATTGACTATCTTGAGTGGGTTTCCAACTTGGTTCTAGTTTCCAAACCCATTGGGAGCATCAAGATATGTACAAAATTTAGAGACTTGAATAAGGCATGTCCCAAGGATGATTTTCCCCTACCAAACATAGATATCAATGTAGACGTGATAGTTGGGTATGAAATGATTTGGATCATGGATAGATTCTTGGGATATAACAAAATAATGATAGCTAAGGATGATCAACATACTATAGTATTTACATACTTGTGGGGAAATTATTGCTAGAATGTGATGTTGTTTGGTCTAAAGAATGTTGGAGAAAAACAACAAAGAGGGATGACCCTCATATTTCATGACATGATCCGAAGACTCTGAAATACTATGTCAATGATATCTTAGCTAAATCAAAAGAAAGGAAAGATCTCATGGATGTGCTAGCACTAATATTTGAAAAAATTGATCAGTATCAGGTATGGTTAAACCTTAAGAAGTGTGGCTTTGGTATCACTATTGGAAAAATTCTAGGATACAATGTGTCATAAAGGGGAATTAAAGTACACCCAACTAAATTCAAGGAAATCATGGACATGCAGCCACCATGAACCCTTAACCAACTCTAAAGCCTACAAAGGAAACTCTAATCTATCAAAATATTCATCATGTATCTAGTAGATAAGTGCCACCCATTTACCCATCTCCTTCACAATGGTGTGGGATATAAATGGGATAAAAATTGTGACACCACCTATTTTGATGTCACCTGGTGGAAAATTCAAAATCTCATGTTCCACTGGTCTAAAATTCCTTCACTTTGGTGACTTCTTGTTTTGAATTGGAATTATGGTTTAGGGTTTTATGTTAGGTGTGAGTTTTTACTTAGTATATTTTCCTCTTGTCTAAACCCTTATTATTTTTTTTAATCCTTCATTGACCTATTGTGACTAGTTCTAGGTTGTCTTAATTATACCTTAAGCCTTTGAGTTCATTCAGTTACCAAACCCTTGTGGTTAGGATTCCTCGTTCACCTGTTGCACAATGTTTCCCTTATTACTTTGGTCCAAGGTTGATATTTTATAAAGTTGGAAATTTGGATTTTTTTGGAATTTACATCCTTTGTTACAAATAATCTTGTCTATTAAGGTGTTTTCCCTCATTCTTCCTAGTCAGCCCCCTCTTTTTAAAAACAACTTGCAAGCATGTGCTAATTGCCTTCACTTAAGTTCTCGCTCTCGCTTAGTCTATTACCTATCATGGATTGTCTTATGAATGCTTGCCTTGAATTGGAAATACATGATGTAAAGCATTCCCTTTGTATTGTTAGCTACCTTTGTATCATTGATCACCCAATTGCTTTAATTGCTAAATCAATGATGCATGATAACACTTTAACCTTTTCATTTACTATCTCATCACCCATCATGGATTGTTTCTCGCTTATCCTTTTCAAGGTAGTAATGAGCAACGAAGTCTTTTGTTCCAATGTTTCATCACTAGTTTGAAGTGTAACTAAGGGTCATGTTCCCATTTCCCTTGATCTTGTATTATGGACACATGGTTGAATCTTGTTCCATCACCACTTATCTCCCATTTTTGATGTGATTCAATTGTTGAGATGTAAATCAACGATGAGGAATGGGTGAATAGTAAAGTAAAAATGGGATCTGGATCTAATGACTGAGATCTTATTGCATATATGGTTCATATCACTAATAAGACACATAAAATAAAAGTAACATCAGTGATGAGTGATAGACTGTTAAGTCTTTTGCCCATCGCACCATCTAAATCTATCACGGGTATAAACATAAGTCTAAGGAAAATATCGGCGATGAGCGATGGAATATTAAGAAGAATATTTCCCTCATCGCTAGGTCTTAATATATCCTGGATTCATCCAAAGGAGTTGATGTCAAAGTAGAAATGCATGACGGCTTTCATGCAAAAGGTGAATAAGGTAACAGGGGTGACATGGCTGCATCTAAAGGGCATCACTGAAAGAAAAAAGAAAAGGAGTGATGATAAAGGAGAACTACCAATTTTTTTTTAAATAAAAAAGATAAACATCTAGAATTGGATCTTTAACACATAAGTATTAGTTTTCTCGAGCGAGCTTTCTTTCGGAAATTAATGAAGGAGATGCTCCATTCCTTTACCATAAAGAGGTTTGTTGGCCTATTTTATTTCAAAATTGCAATTGTTGAAGAGTAGAAGGATTGGTCAAGTTTTAGTAAAAGGTATAAGGATCCTAGGTGAAGAATTGTAGAAATAATTTGAAGAAAAAACAACTTTTTTCCTAAGTAAGTCAGTTTCATGCCTCTATGAGCTAATTCTATTATATTGGGTGATTTGAGGATTCAATAGATTTGTAGGGTTTTCATTTTAGGGTTGTTGATCCTTGTTTAGCAAAGGAATTGCATTTGTTTCACATAGGGTTGGGGAAGGCAAGTGAATGTTTTTGAAATTTAGATTGAAATCTATGCATTTGAATATTTTAGGTTGTAATTCCCTATTATTTGAAACCATTGTACCATTATACTATGAAAATGAGTTAACCTAGCACGATTCTTCCACCAAACCTAAGAGGAAACATAATAAAAAAAAGGGTCAAGAGACCAAAACCCCAAGATTAAAAACCCACACCTAAGTTTTATGTGCTTGAGGAATTTGCAAAGGGCAAAGGAGAGAAGAGAACTCTTGCTAGATTTATGGAGGGTGAAGCAAAGGATATCACTAAAGGAGGATCGTAAATTGGTAAAAGGCCTATAGGATAGACTTTTGTGACTAGTAGGTTGATTGATCATGCTTCTCTAATCAGAGAGGTTGCTCAACCACAAAAGATATGCCAGACAACCAATTAGACACTTATGGTGTTTCAATCTTGGAAGAAAGGTGGTGCCAAATTTGTTTGTGGAAGTTGATGTAATTTTGGAGCTAGAAAAGAACTATGATTCTAAGGATAGGAAAATAAAGAGTTGGAATGGAACCTTACTCCTTGAGGTTGTTAGTGATAATATTGTGGAGGTGTTCAAGCTAAACCCCAATTTCATTGTTAGCATAAAATTTTTGGACTTATGCAATGAATATGAGAAAAACCAATATGGATATAGGAAAAATGTGCTTGTTAGGAACAAAAAGGATGATAAAGGTGGTTTTGGTCCTAAGGACTTGGAGCCCTTTGAGTGTGAAGAATTTTTCAATTACTTCAAGAACACATACTACTACTTGAATCAATTATTGGCTTGTAGTTGTGATGCAAGGATACCAACTGCTTTGTTGGTAATGGTCATTGATAAAAAAAATTGGTATTCCAACAAGGGATTCAATTATGTTGTGTACATTGCAGAAAAAATGCACAATGGGTTAATTGATCTGAAGGATGGAAGTTTCTCGTTGTCCTTCCCACATTATTCTTTGTTGATGCACATGATTCTTTATGTTGGATAGGAGAAATGCAAGAATAAAATTAAGCTAAGAAGGGTGAGGAAATAAATGATCTACTTCTCCAAATGTGGACTCACATCTAGGACCAAAATTATCCCCATTTAAATTATCTTACTTTCTGCAATGCTATCAAATTCTATATTTTGGAGAGTATGTGTGTGGAGCCTCTTTACAGGCTTTCAAGGGTTATAAGAGATATTATGCACCCAAAAGATGTAGAAGGATCACAAAAAAATCACAATGTGGCTGATTAATTTTTCATTCAAAGTACACTTTAATCAGAGCCTATGGAGCCAAGGTTGCACCTCACTATTTTCCATTATATGTCTCTGATAGGTTGGCATTCATGGAGCTCATGTGGTAGTTAGATTTTATGGATAAGGAGTAGTTTAGAACTCCCAGGAAGGGCTTCGTAATAGTACCATAATGTATATTTTCTTACTTCAAGTCCACTGCTAAAGAGGTTTATGGGAGATTTGGAATAATGAAGAATAACCTCAAGATGTTGGTTGATGAGGTTAGAAATTTTGATCCCAAAGGTTTTGTGAATGGTATGAAAATAAGAAGGGTTTTTTTTGGATTTTCTCATAAGTTTCCATATACCGATGATGTAATAAGGAATTTTACAACTAATGGGGTAGTGGCATCAAGAAAAATGGAGTGGATTTCCATTTGTGGCATCAAAGAGGATATAATGAAGAAAAATGTATCTTATATCAGTCTATATGATGAGATTCAAGACCCTTTTGAAAGGGTTATGGAAAAATTGAATGATTACGAGAATGGTGAATTCAAGGTAAAGGTTAAAGAGGCTGTTGAAAAAGCACAAGCAATAGATATTCTAGAGTAGCCTTCGGAGATTGAAGGAGGAGATACTAGGATAATTGGGGAGGAACAATATGTGGAGCATGTTCCAGATGATGAGGAGGTGGAAATGCGATCCCCTTCCCCTAAAATTAATGATTCTCTTGGTTCTCAAGTTCCCCGAGATAGAATTGTAATGTGGAAGTATGATGAGAAGTCTAATAATGATCCAAGCATCAAGGCTTGTGATGAATTTATTGTAGATGACGCCTTTATGAAGAATAGAGAGTTTAATGAGTTCATTATACAACAAATAATCCTCAACATAAAATAGAGAGTAAAACAAGTTAGATCCAATGTTGACCCTTCTCAGTAGGAGGAAGTAGAGAAAGGAGAAGAAGAGAAGATAATGTCTAAGATAGCAACCATTACCCCTATTGAAGCTAAGAAGATTATTATAGAAAGTGAAATTATGTTGTTTCTAGGGTGCACTCTTACCTCTAATATGCACTTAATGCAATTAGGAAGGATCCTCAAGCCTTTGTATCAAAAGAGCACTTTGGCAACCATGTGTTTGGATTAGGTTTTAGTCCAAAATTGCATACTCTTGCAATTTGGACACTGGAAAATTTGAGGTTGTCAGGTAAATCGAGGATTTTTTTGGTTCGGTTGTGGTAAGGAGGGCCACAATATAACTCCAGTCCAAGTTGTGAAACTGACTGTGCATGTTGTCATGCTAATTGCTTAAACTACATAGATTGTATAGAAAAAATATGATGCGTTGTATAAAGATTACAATATTCTTTTGGATGAGTGCAATAAAATGAGAGCTACAACACATGCGAGTTAGTCAAATAAGAGTGCTACCTTCAACCTCTTCATCCTCTTTTGATTTGTCATCTCAAGATAGAGAGACCTTGGCAATAATAATTTAGAACTTGAAGAAGGAGTTGCAAATAGAAAATGACAATGTTTAGAGAGCTAAGGTGGTAGGTGATATTTTTGATGATGTTCTAAAGTATAAAGGCCTTCTAACACTCCTCATCCCATATGAAGATAATACATATGGTTATATTTTTTGTCATGTAATATTAAAATTAATCCTTCCTTCGTCTTAATTTTCTCAGTTTCCTCCCAAGTCTAAGTTTTTTCCATCATTCTTGCCTTTGTCACGAGGTCTTTTCATTTTCTAACCTCTTGTCACACTTTAGGTTTTGAAACTCATATCTTTGGCACCCAGTGTTTTTAAGTCTAAGTCACCAGGTTCTTATTTTTCCTAACCTCCCAATAGTTCTACTTTTTTTTCTTCGTAGCGTCAGATGCGTCGTTCATTGGTGTAGTCGGTGAGTAGAAGGTTTGCAAAACTTTGCAACTCCTGATGTTGAGTTATGAGGTTTCAGTTGTCTGTGACAAGGTGATGTGTTGTTTATTCCACACATTTCAAGGCACCGCCTATGTATTTAATGAGGTGTACAATACAACCCTGAGATTTCTTATAGATAATTTTTGTGAAGCGTTCCAATCTCGAGGGTTACTTTACCAAGGATTAAAATAAGGCGTTACATTAATTCAACACCAAACGCATGTCTTATTATTCTCATATGATAAAGGGTGGTGAACATTTATTCATTTTGGTTCTCAATTGTGCATCTATTTTCTGCAATCATCTTTCAAGAAAGTGATTCTTCCCTTGTTCATTGTGAGCTCATGGAGTCCAAAATTGGAAATCATTGGCTTGGTGTTAGGGACACAAATTTAGGATCTTTTAAGCTGGATGAATTCTGGGCACGACTAGAAAGAAATAGAAAGTATATTTTTGACGCGAAGCTTTTGGAAAGTGGATTAGCTCAAGCTGGAGGGTTCTCAAAGGTTGTTCTGAGTGTGGAACTAGTTAGTACCTATGTGAGGAGATATATTCCAGGAATGGGGGAAATAAAAGCTACCGATGAAATTATTGTTGCTAGAATTTCTCCTAAGGTTGTTTCCCGAGCATTGAGGATTCCTGAGAAGGAACTTGTAAAATAAATTTTGGTTGCTATAGCTAGTGAATTTTTTAAGGCTACAGAAGACTAGTGCAAGAATTCCATAGCCAAAGGTTGGTTGAAGTCAAAAAAGATAGGTAAGTCCCAGTTACCCACTAAACTCAAAAGAACTCATTTTAAAGAAGAAATTGTGGATGTTATTGCTCGGATGCATCGTATTGTTGGGAATGCACAAGTTGAACCTTTGGAGGAATGAATGTATAAATTTATTCTAGTTATCTGTGATGAAAATTTATTCATAGACTAGTCTAAAATAATCTATTTCCATTTAAACAAACAATTAGTCAATTTCTAGAGGTCTATCACTTTCTAATTGTGTTCTTGCTTGATATATGTTATAATATCTTTCTGGCCAAGGTTAAAATCAAAGGTACCTCCAACCTCTGGCAGGCTTGTGTATCAATGTTATCCACAGTTCACTAAGAAAGTTGGAATGGGGGAATATTGCTTGGTCAATTATGCATTTTTAATGGAAGTTGTAAGAAAGCTAGATGGAAACCTTGAAGTACATTTTTCTACTGAATCTATATCCTTTGTATCAAAATTTGGAAGCTTCTATATTCAATTTGAAAGGTTTTCATATTTAAGGATTGGGGGCTATGAGAAAGCTCCTTTGAAACTGCCTAGGTATCTAGAGGATTTACTAGTGTTTCTAGAATTTTTTAGGTAGATGGCCTTGGTCAATGTGAAATATATGAGCATGGGGAAGTGGGGTTATCCTTTCTCATTTGTTACTCCTTTTACATGCAAGAATAATCAAATAGAAAAGGGTGCTGAAAAATTCCTCATAGAGTATAATCTCCAATATTTGTTTATGAGGGCAGGTTTTGATAGCATGGGTTTCGTGAAGCAAAATCTATATGGATAAAGCTCCTACCAGCATCAACCTTCTATTGATGATTTATGGGAGGATTGTGTAGATAAGAATGAGGTTTTAAAAATGGATTACATGAGGTTAACCCTCAGAGAGATTCAATTGTTTGGTCTTTCAATCCAAGTTCCTGAGAATTCCACTGAAGATTCAATGATTATTGATCCAGAATATGATAATTTGTCAAATAAGTCTCATCCTAAGATCGACTGGATTAAGAATGAAAATTTTAATATGAATGTATGAGCTACTCCAATGTTAAATAGAACTCAGGATTGGTTAAAAGGGAAATGGAGACAAGCTAGCAATTCCACTCAAGAACCAAAATAATCTTAGAGGAATGAACATAAATCTACTCAATCTATTACAGTGAGTTCCTCATTGGAAAGATTGGCTATTAGGTCCTCTAGTGAAAACTCATGGTCTAGGGGTGATGGTGAAAAAACTGAGGAGATAGCTAATTTGAAATCAATATGTGAACATGATAGTGTATCTACCCCAATCTCTAAAAGGAAGATCAACCAAGAAAAGCCTATGTCATAGCATTTAGATGCCATTTTCTAGTAGATTGTTGAAGATAATACCTTTCCCCCTTTGTTTGAAGTACCTTCTTCCCTGGGTGAGAATAAATCTATCCTCCCCATTGAATCAAAGTAAATTGTACATGGAAACAAAGATGTTGTCTTGGTAGAAGCTTCTCCAGTTTGGTTGAAGAAGGTTGTGGAAAATAAGAGAAAATACACTCTTATGACAATAGTTGGAGTGAACATAGTTGCAAAGTTATTTCAGTCTACCTTGAGATCGAAGAAGGCCCAGAAAATGTCAAGGATGTTGGCTGATCCTACCTCTGGAAATCAAATACTAGAGATTACAAACCCTATGAAGGACTTGAACAATGATGAGATAACTGAAGTTGATTACAAGGTCACACATGTTAATATTGGACCTCAAACATTAGAAGGTGATGTGTATCATGCTAATTATTCAATTAATGCTTTGATTAAGCATGTAAAGGAAGAAAGAAATGAGAAAGTTAATTTACAATCACAAGTCTTTGATTTAAAGAGTTTGATTTCTTCTCTGGTTCCCTCTGCTACATCTAATGAAGTTTACAGTTCTATGCAACCAATCAGGAAACATATTGGCTATTCTAAAGTTGTTGGTGAGTGCGTAGATGAAATGTCTTAGGAGATTTATATTTTTATCAGTAAGTCTATGCTTTTTTATACCCAAGTTGTTAAGAAGAGAAAATAATTGATATAAGAGTTAAGACAGGTCCAGAAGGATCAAACCAACCTCTATGTTCTCTCTCAAGAGATAAAAGAACTAATTTTAATAAACCAAATAAAGTTGGTTAGTGAAAAAATTGTGAATGATCCTAAGGAACTAGAATCTTCTTAGTCTAATTCAATTGATTAGAAATTGGGAGTTTATGATAAGCTGGTAAATGAGATCTTTGAATTCCTTTAAAGATTTATGGATATTTTAGTGGAAAACAAGGGCAACTGTCATGACTTAAAGGTTGATCATCAAATATTAGAGTCATCAATCGTTGGTTGGTCATCAATCTACTTTAAGGAGAGGAATGTGGTCTTCAGAATGGGATATAAAAATATCATTGTTGATGTTAGATAGAGGGTCTTCCTCGTCAACACTCAAAATAGATTCTCTAACGTATGTGTTTTTATGTAGGTGATAATCATTTCTTGTGGTGATAGGGACACAATGAGGAATAAGAACCTAGAAACTACCCTAGTGCTTCATCCTAAGAGAAGACATCCAAAGGGAATTTCTTGGCCTACCCCTTTCCTTCTATCAACTCAAGATGAATCAAGCTCAATGGCTTAGATGAAATCATATTAACACTCCACCAATTTTTTTGTTTTGTCTATTCAGCAAAGCATCAAACCTAGATAGTGTTTTTATGGCTTAAACTAGATAGGGAATTGAATTCCTTTCTTGCTATACCCTAGGAATTTCTTTCCATATCCATACCGAGAAGTGAGTTCATATCCAAACCCATAATGAGTTTGTAGAATTTCAGGAGGTGGCAACCCTACATAGAGTGTCTCATTCAACCAATGGATGTTGAAAGTCTCTATGGGAGCATTCCCACCTTCTTTACTCGGTTCACAAATATTAACCTCCTTTGCAAGAGTGGGGTTACTCTCCTAGGTAGAGGAAGGAGTGATCTCCTAGATAGGATCACACTTCTCTTCCTGAATGGGAGTATCACCCACCTTTTCATCAATAGAACCTATAAATTCTATACAAGAGGGGTGTGACTTGTATTCCATGATGAAGAGATTAGATAAATTCAAGGAACCCCAATCATCACCAAGGAAAGAATTTGATTGAGAAGACAAAGGGGAAGATGGAGGAGACTTAGGATCTTCTTCTTTAGGTGGTTCAGTTTTGTCGATACTCACTCTAGGAATGACTTCCATACAGGGTATTGATGAAGAACATTCCATAGCATCAATGGTTAAGGAATGAATACAATTATTGAGAGTGGATACAACTAAAGCATGACCGGTAGTCTCTAGCTCACAAAGGTGAACAACTTCTAGATCTTCTTTAACTGTAACCACCCAATTATTAGTGATAAAATTCAAAAAACGATGCAAATTAGAAGTGACAACACCCATAGCATGAATCCAAGGTATCCCTAAGAGAATATTGTATGATAATGGGCCAGGCATCATGTAAACCAATGTAGGTAAGGTAACAGGGCCTAGCTGCAAAGTTAGTATTATTGTACCTAGAGCTTGATGGTTGGCATTATCGAACCCATGAATGTACAAGGGAGAGGCTACTAAAGAAGATGAATCAACTTTCATTTTAGGCAATAGGTCGATACCACAAACATTGAGAGTTGAACCAGTGTTAATGAGAGTATGCCTGATACTGATATTATTAACATTAATTATAATCATCAAGGGATCCACTTGCTTTTGCACATCCAGAGGTGGGAGTTCTTATGGGTGGAACATAATATTTGAAAAATCCCCTCGAATATGTGCCAACAATGCATTAACATCCATAGGCCTAGAAGAGGCAGGTAAGAGAATATTTTTTAAGGCTTCCTGCATCATCTCTTGATAAATCAAAGTGGTTAGAAGCAAGTCCCAAAGTGAGATCTTAGCCGGAGTAACACGAAGTTGTTTGACAAGATCATAATCACCTAGTGCTTTGATTGTAGGTTTAGGAGCTGGACGAAGGCTAGGTCAAGATGGTGGAAAAGAAATAGTAACTTGAGTTGGTTGCGATGTAGGAATGGAAGTTTGTTGATTCAAGTTTGATTTATTTCTCCTTGTGTTGTACGTATGCCCAAAAAAATTATAAGAAGTAGAGTCAATAGCTTTCACAAACCTTGAATATAAGTTTGATGAATCACTATGACATGAAATCCCATAGACATAATAGTTCTCCCTAGGGGATGTTTTAGCTAGGGTCACATAAATGATGAGTTTCTTAGGGCTTAGAGGATCCACCAAGATCATGACCACATTTACTGACTCCTCAGCTTGTGAGGGTAGATTTTGTTCAAAATATTTATAGATATGAGGGAGTACTAAGAAATCATCTAGAGCATCCTCCAACATATCAAAATATTTTTCAGAAAATGGATTATTATAAACATGCAACATTGCAAAAATAGATTTGACATGCTCATGTCAGGTTCACCAAAATGTGTTATAAGAGGGATTTGTTGCACATGGGTCTCTTTATTCTCAAAAGATCACTAGGGAACAAACTGCCCTTATACACCTCAACTTGAACGAGTTGATAAAACTGTAAAGAAGTACACCAAAAATTACCCTAGACCCTAAGAGAGAAAAAATCCAAGATCTCTACCTCTGATGAAGGAGTTCTCAACCAAAGGACATCAATGCAATTTTAGAATGCTCGCATAGTGCACTTTCATCTAAAAGATGCATTAGTGTCCTAAGCTGCAAGTAGCTCAGGAGCTCAAGCGGATAGAATAAAGTTTCACCTCCAAACTTAGGTCAAAGGCATACTAGATCCAATAATCAAACATGAAGCTAGATTCTAGAATAAACAAAAAGGGACTTGGATAAAGTTTACCTTTTACTAGGCATTCAGATCTTTTCTCCAAGCTCCACTCTATAGCCTGCACACAAAAGATCAAGGGGAAAAGGTTTGGGCTATATAGGGGTCTACCTCAGTTAGACCTATTGGTGTAGTTAATCATTTAATTACACTTTATTAAGTTTACATAGGTTTTACTTATATAATAATTAGTTTACTTAATTAATAAGTAACATTTATTTAGTTTATTTGTTTTTAGGTCATAATTAGGGTTATGCATACATTGTTTTTATAAATAGATTCATCTCCTTGTAATTTCTTAATTCGGAATAATATCAACTTGTACATATTCATGCAAAGCTCTGATTTTTTATTATTTTTCTCTTCTGTGGAAGGCCTTTTGGTTTGCATGTTTGATCTTGGTTTCTAACATTATATCAAAGCCTTAACATGTAGCCCCTTCTCATATTTTTGGAGAAAATCATTACAGAGCACATTCAGGGTTCCTCAAGGGTTTCATTACATGAGTTCATTTATGAAGCATCTTGGATCAAATTAGGCATTCTCATTGGATTCAGAGCACTGGAAAAATCTAGGATTTGCTTTTATTTTTCAATTTTGGTCATCATTGAGGAAATCTGTGAGGGTTTCAAGCTCGGTGATTTTTTGCAAGCTTTGGGGGTAGCCAATTTTTCGGAGCACTTTGGGCTCAAATGGAGGTCACCATCGCATTCGTAACGGCTAAAAGACCTAAGAATGCCTATCATTTCATCGATTTTGGAGTAGCTAGTTTTTGAGACAAAACAAATTTGCCAAGGAGGCCATACGGCCTCCCTAGCATGCTTCTCGAGGCACAAACTTTTAAAAAATTAAAAAATTAAAAAAATGCATGGTTTTTAAAAAATCTTTAGCATTGCTAGAAGAAAAGGGGAGCGCTACCACCACGCCACCCGATGGCCACTAGGAGTGGCAGCCCCAGGACAGTGCCACCCCTTCACACCGTTCACCCACCGCTCACCTCTTGCAGCCTCCGCGGGCCCCTTTTGCTAGCTAGCTCTGGTCACATGGGGGATCGGGTGCTATGCGCCCAACCCCCAACCACCTCCAGTCTATGCCTTGGTCATATTGGTGACCAAGGGATTCATTGCAACCCCTAGTCCACCAGCCCCTAGTAGCACACAGGACTAGGGGCCGAATATTTTTTATCCCCTTGGGTTGCCTATAGGCTTGGCCTTCCTCGAGCAACTTTCACTAAATTGAGCATAACATTTGCATACGATATTGTTTTTTCACAAACAAGATACCATTGGAAATCTGATTTTGATGCCAATCTAGTGGTGGAAGTAGTTTTTTTCTAATTTTTCTCCAATTTTATTTTGCAGGTCCTTAAACGTAGATGTTATTGTTTTCACTCTGAAGGGCATATCTTTTGACTCGGTGATCCTTTTTTCGCCATTCTTGTGGAATTGGAAAGATGGTTTAGTCCTCTACATGATCTGAGGTCCCTTTGTATCAAGGAGATAAATGTGAAATTTTTCTTGTGCATGCATTCTATTTTTGTTTTCATGCTCTAGGTTTGCATTTTCTCTTTAGTTTATGCATCTTTAGCATTCTCTCCTTTTACAATCATGGGTTATTGTAATAAATGAACTGGTATAAAGTTCTATCAGGGGGGTTTCTTGCATAATAATCTGATTAGAGTGTAGTTTCACTTTGATCTCCATCTTTCTTATTGATGACAACTCATATGGGTTGTATCTGGTTTCTTAGTTTCTTTTGGCCACATCTTGCTCTTGCTTGACATATCAGATTAACATCGATTCACACTTTAGATTAAGAGCCTATGGTTATTGATCCAAATTGGGTCACATCTCAGCTTGAGGGCCACTAAATTTGTGTTTAATGTTCCAGAATCTTCATGGTACTTGCTCTTGTGGATCAGTTTTAGTCACAGTTTGGCATCAACATCGAGATACATGACTTATAGATTAGTTCATCATATCATTCCCTCTTATGGGGGCATCATTTTATCTACTGTTGCTTCATAGATTCTAGGGTTGTTCTAGTTTGTGAGTTTTCAAGTGTTCTATGGCATCGTGTCTATTGTTGCATTATTATGATTCCGCTATGGTTTCTTGTAAACAAAAGTATCTTTTCTTTCTTGCCAAATTCAGGTTCCAGTGTTACTCCACAGTGTTCTTCCAGTGCTTCTTTACATAGTTCATCTCATTGAGGGGGGGATTTTTCCCACTGGTTTTTCTCATCTTTCTCTTTCATTGCATTTGTACATGGGTACCTGATTAGGCCTTGTTTTCGAGATGCATTCATGCTTTCTTGCATTCATATTAGTTTTAGGTGCATTCTTTTTTAGTCTCCCTAAGTTGCACTTAAGGGAGGGTGTTGGTGTAATTAATTATTTAATTACACTTTATTTAGTTTACTTAGGTTTTACTTAGGTAATAATTAGTTTACTTAATTAATAAGTAAGCTTTATTTAGTTGAGTTGTGTTTAGGTCAACATTAGGGTTATGCATACATTTATTTTATAAAGCAATTCATCTCCTTTTAATTTCTTAATTCTAAATAATATCAATTTTCACATCTTCATGCAAAACTCTTCTTTCTTTTTTTCTCTTTTGTGGAAGGATTTTTGGTTTGCATGTCTAATCTTGGTTTCTAACAAGACCCCCATTTTGTTTTTCCCACCTCCATGGACAACCAAGTTTGGAAAGGAATGCAAATGAAGTAAAAAAAGTGTGTCATTAAATAAAAAATCATTTGGGAGTAGAACTCTCACCACAAAGTAGTAAATGAACAAGTAGGAAAGAGTAAGAGGAAGAGAGAGCATTACCCATGGGTCAAGATATTCTCCAAAGCATGTAGATGCACTGTTGAGTGCTTGCTTGAGGTTTGTACTTTTTGGAGGTACCTCAATCTAGAATAGCTTAGACTATAAAAGGCCTTCTATCAAGGTTGAAGAGAACCCAATATTAGAGAAAGTAGTGAGAGATCTTGAATGAATGACTTCCAACCCCAAATGAGAGAAATAAGGGGGTTTTTCATGCATGCAAGGCAAAGAGTCATTACATCTAAAACCCAACTACTAGGACATGTGTCAAAATAGTTAGGATTCTAGATTCCCTATTTCAAACTCAGAAACCCACCAAGATGATAGCATGCCATGTAGACGTCTATGCACTATGAAGTCATCTAAAGCCTAGATTTTCAAGAAATGTGTTGTCAAGCTTTTGTCGCTCTACCACAAGTCTGCATGGAGTCAAACTCGTTAAATTTTGACTCATGGGATTTTTTCATTAATGCTCTAAGGTGTCAGAAATGCTAGGCAAAGATGCAAAAATGTGGAATTGCCCCTAGGTACAATTCTGTGACATTACAATTTCATGGTAGGTTGGGTATGAAATTACAAAATAAGTTGAGAATGTTTAGAGAGATGGAAGGGAATGGTATGCCCAAGATAATTGGATGATAAAGGTAAATTGAAGGAGTTTGCAGTATGGAAAGATGAGTTGGGAAATCTACTACCACATTTCAAGAAAATGATCAATCTCATTGATTACACAATGATGAACCTAGCTATTGA
Organism: Sequoiadendron giganteum; assembly: GCA_007115665.2. NCBI lineage: Eukaryota > Viridiplantae > Streptophyta > Pinopsida > Cupressales > Cupressaceae > Sequoiadendron > Sequoiadendron giganteum. The sequence goes on from CM021100.1 coordinate 965,787,148, forward strand.
TAATGTGTCAGGAATTGAAGTAAGAATGGACACATTTTTCAAAGAGGCCAGGATACTGATCGATGCAAGATACAACCATCATAATACAAAAGTGTAGAAGTTTTTGGACATGCACTGGCCAACAGAGGAGGAGTATCACACATGGCTTGAAAAGTTACAGATTAAGCCTTGGATGAAGAATTGTAAAATGTTATCTCCTCCTAGTTATGAAGATTGATGACAGATGTACTTAAGTGGATGGGGTCTACTCTCTCTCTTTTTTAATTGTTTCCTTGTTTTAAAGCTCCTATTGACTAGGTGTACATGTGGAAGATAATTTTTTCTCATTGAGAAGATGTTATGGTGCTGCTACAGTGATGAAAGATGCCTTTTGGAAGGCGGGAAAATATTCTTCAACAAATAGAAACAACTTTTTGTCTTATATGTTTTCCCCCCTCATCAAAATGCAAATGTAACCACTTGGGGAAGTTTTGAAATTCAAATTCAAATGAAGGTCAAATGTAAAATGTGACTTAATGTGTAATTTGGCTCAAATCTTGTTGCTCCCATGTTTCTATATATGGGAATTCAAGACCAATTACACGGGTCTTTGGTTGGTGAAGCATTTGAGCTCATGTAATGAGATTTTTTAATTCAAGCACAAAGGAATATAATAGTATTGAGTCTTATGTATGAATTCTATTTTGTAATAGGAATAATCATTTTACAACAATAATGGCATGTGAATGAGAATTGAAAATTCTAGGAAAATTTGTCTCTTGTGTATTTTGTCACATGAATTATGAATAAAATGATCAAGGATCTTTTATTTGTCTTCAATTATTTTTCTTAAATGTATGGTTTGGTCTCTACTTTAATTCAAAGAATTAATTAAATTCTATAATGAGATCATAGGTTTATGTGATTACGTATAAGGATTACTAAGTATTTTTTGTTCTAGGAGATCTTGATTTGTTTTATTGCAAAGAAATGTCATGATAGTCTATAAATTCTAAGTTTAATTACTGATGTATTATATTTTATTGCAAATGTGAATCCATCACTCATGGATAAAACATTGACCTATTCATTTGGTAATCTTTGAAGTAATTGAGTTGGTCTTGCCTATCAAATAACAAATCCACATAGAAAATCATTTACACAACTTTAATTGTTCTAAATTTTAATGAGAAACCACCCATTCCTTTCTTTAGGTAGTAATTTGTTAAAGGATTGGCCACATTCTTGAAGGATTATATCTAATCAATAGCCTATAGGAATGTATCTATTATTCAGAATGCTTATGGTAATTTCGAATAAGAATGTCATTTAAAACATTTTAAGGATCACCCTCCTAGGTCCTGTATAGCCCAAAGTGTAGAGGTAAAGGCTAGTAAGGTTTCACCTATTCATTGACCAATCCTCACCATTATTGACCATTGAATTATAAAATTTCATAGATAATGGTTGAGATTATGTTTGGTTCTTCAAAAATAACCAATAGATTGGTGACTCTATTGGGCACAATACTAGTCCAACGTCTCTAGGTCAGATCTAGTATAGTTAGAGTCAAGTATTTCCAATGTTCTTCACTGATTGAAGAATAATTTATTCAAATTCTCATAAATTTCTCAAGACTAGTTTTATGCATCGATTTTTGGTCCCATTTTCTATTTCATGTCAGGTTATGTTCAAATTCTTCTCTAAGATTCTGAGTGCATCTCCAAATTTTAATTAAATTCTATTTACCAATATAGTGGGTGGGGACTCTGAAGTCTCTTATGTCAGTGCAAGATTAGATCCTCAAGGAAGGAAGGAGAAGGAGAACTTTGAGAATAATTTTGACACCATCAAAAGAACCAAAAGTTACATGAAGAAACACCCTGAGCAAAAGCTGGACCATCAGCTTTCAAAGGACAAACAACCATTCTGGATAAAGAATAATTATGAACCAAGTAAGTTTACTGAAATTACTACTAATGCATTGCCTACTTTAAATTATAATATTCCTAACGAAAATGTACATGAAGATGCACATGAATTTTAGATGCCCAATGTAAATAAGGGAGGTTTTCCCACTAAAGAAGCTTTTGATAGTAACCTTCAAATGTCAAGGAAAGAAGATAGGTGGGAATTTTGGGAAAAGGATAAAAAGTTCTTAGATCTTTAAACTCATGGTGGTAAATCTATCTTTAATGATGGAAACTTCAAATGGAGGGTCAAATTCCATAGTATAGCCTCACATCATTCCCCTAATAGAGAACCAAATAACCTTACTTTATATACTCCAGAGCCTAGTGAGTCTAAAGATGTCTTGGAAGATGAACATGATATAGACAAGGATATGCAAGCCTTGGAAGAGCAAGAGCTTAGACTTAAGGAGTTGGAGGAGAAAAAATTGAAGGAAAAAGAGGATATTATTAAAGAAAAATTGCTTAAAAGGGATGCCAGAAGAAGAATAATTGAAACGTTGAAAGAAGTATAAAAACAAAAGTCAATCCCTGAGAATATTTCTAAATCTACTACTAAGACAATCCCTGATCCTCCTAAGGTGACAATTCCTATGGGAACCTCTATTGCTAGTATTTACACCACTTTTGTTGCTACTACTAAAGTCACATATCCATTTTTTGCTAAGAAGCTTGTAGATCATGAGAAGAAACTTGTTGATTAACATAAGAAAATCATCCCTAGTGCAAACACCAATACGAATGCAAACGCTTCATCTAATAATGCTTCCACCAAAAATGTTGAGACCAATTCCATTCTATCAAATGTACCTTCTAACCCTGAAATCTTGAGATTGCAATTAGAAATGAGAAGTTGTAGCAAGAGTTGGATAAAGTGGAGATTGTGTTTACAAATGTAGAGATAGCAAGGAAGATCTCATTACTTAAAACTTATATCCCTGATTTGGGAACTTCAGGCTCTAATAATTCTAATCCATGAAATAATAAGTCTGATGGACACATTCCTAGTGGAAGTGGTGGTTGAGATCAAGGTGGTGGAGGTGGAGGTAACCAAAAAATAGGAATAACTATTCTGAAGATGGATAAAGAAGTGGTGACAATGGTGGGGGTGGAAATGGAAAAGGCAATAACCAATATAGTGATCAAGAAGACAATGAGCCTCAAAATGACCAAATAAATTAGTTCACTAGGAGGCCCATGCAAGTGGATAGATACCAACAATTGTGTTTTACTAGGATCCTTGGTTATCTAAACCAATTCCCTGAAGATATCAGGCCTACTTTGGTGAATTTCTCTAGCAAAAATGCAATAAGTGGTGAGTATCACTTGAAGGAATTTGAAAATGTAATGGATGATTTTGTGGTAGAGGTTGAAAATGTGACGATGAAGCTTTTCATGCAGTCACTCATTGAGGATTCTAGAGAATGGTATAAAGGTTTACCTATTGAAAGTACAGGTTCCTAGGAAGATTTCAAGAGGCTATTTAGAGAATAATACAGTGATAGGACCGATTCAAGGTTCCTCAACCAATTTAACATTTATAAAGGTTCAAATGAAGCAATTTTTGATTTAAATGTAAGGTTTCAGAAGGCCATGAACAAATTTCCTCTTCATTTGAGACCAAATGATTGTGTATTCTTAGTGAACTATTGTAATGCATTTGATGCAAAAATGAGTTACCACTTACTATATGAGAATCCTCAAACCTTAAGAGAGGCTTTCAAGATGGAAATCCACATTTGAGAATATCAGAAAAGCAATTGGTAAAGTTGGGAGAAGAGATGATGTGAAAATATTAAAGAACCCCAAGAGAGAGGATAAACACTCTAGAGAAAAGAGGTTTACACTTGAATACAAGATTGAAAATGTTTCCAGTTCCATAAAGGATATCAGCTATAGAATTGGAAGACAAGAAAAGGATCTTTCCAATGATAAGGAAAAAATTTAAAAGAATGAAAGACCTCCTCAGCTACAAGATCATCCCTACAACACAAATTGGAATAATGGAAAGCTAGTTCCCAACAATCAGAAAAATGCTCAAATAAAAGCTCCCCCTAATCCTTTACAAAATAATTCAATGAACCTCATTGATGAAACACCATGGTGCATTGTCTACCACTTACCACATGCTTCTCAAATATGTTCAGTAGAAAGACGGTTTGAAGAAGACAAAGCTCAATCATATGTGTTTGTGGGTAAAATGAGTGAAATAGTTAATTAAACAAAACACACATCAATGAAATGTATTACATCTAATGAAACATAAATAATAAAACAAACTATTATAACCATTCATTTGAAATCATTCCATTGTCCTCTATTCTCAATGATCTCTCAATTCATTCTCTCAGAATTATGCTTTGCACATGAATCTATGAAATGGGAACCTAAGAAATGAGATGCTATATGAAAATGCATAGCTATATGCCTACATCTACATGTTTTTTGTATTTTCTTGATTGAAAATGCTAAATTCTCTAAGATTGTGATGATGTTGTATTCAAATGATACTAAAATTATTGTAACTAAAGATACAATTCTAAATAAAATGAAGTAAAATGATGCAACAAGCTAAGATTTTAAAAATAAAATTCCATGATAATGCAACTATGAAATGAGATGCTAAAAGATAACTACAATGCTCTCAAAATGCACTAAGATTTCTGCAGCATAAGTTTGTAGTCCATTTCTCCTTCTTGAAAAGTTGTAGAACTGACTTCTATTTATAGATTTTTCCAAGGTTGGGCTGAGGTGGCAAAGATGGATGATTGAGATCATGATCCTGAGGCATCAACGATGGAGAATAAAGAGGTTGGAGAAAATCATGGAGGTGGTTCCCTTTAAGAGAACACCCTGCCAAGTGTTGAAGAGAATCAAAGGAAAGGAGAAGCCATGTATCCAAGGTGGCTTCAAATTTGTTGCAGGTTGTTGATGAAAATTCTCATTTTACAAATTAGAAAAATTCAATTTCATGTGACACATGGTGAGGTGGCAGGTGAGGTGGAAGGAAGTTAGAGAAATATGTAGACATGTGACAATTTGAATTAAAATTTAAAATTTAAAATTTAAAAGGATGAGGTAAATTAAATAAATTATTTAAATTATTTAATTTGTGCATTTAATTAATTGTGCTCTAGACCATTTTTATGTGCATACAATATGATTATGAGCCAATGGATGGAAATGATGTTGAAGTACATGTGCTTATGCATAGGTCAAAATTTACTGATGAGGAGTGTTCTTTAGAGATAGAAACACAAGAAGTAGATGTTGACTATGAAAGACATAAATCAGATTTGTATCATCAGAAAATTTTCCTTGATGAGGAGGAAGACATTGGGGACAACATGTGTGCTATGGAGGCAAAAGAAATGGATGTATCTTTAAGAATACCTTCTAATGATGAGTATAAGAATATGGTTGTGGAATTAGTGGAGTAAGCTAGGTATCCTCACAGCTTGAGAAGCATAGTTGTTAACTGTGATCAAGGTAAGCCTGGCAGTATGTTCATGAAAGAACAAAATGGGAAGAATGTGACTAAAACAAAAAAAATGGCCAATTTTAAGAAAGGAGAGTAAGGGACCTCAAATTTTGGCCAAAAAAGGTACTGCACCCAAGAATCCGGATGAGGTTGTTGTTCCAATTTTTAAAGTTAAGACTCAAAATTTAGGAGCTAATCAAGAAAAGAAACATGATAAGAAAGAGACTAAAAAATAAATTAGAGCAACAAAAGGTTCAAGTTAAATAATAGAGTGTAGTACCTTATGAGCTGCTAAAGTATAATCTAGTTGACATGTTTCATTTGTTGTCTCAAGTAAAGGTGACTATTTCACTAATGGAAATGATGAGAATTGATGAACATAAGCAGAAGGTAGTGACCCTTATCAATGGTGACACTCAAGCCTATGAATATAAGAAGGTGACTAATCAGCCTCAAGTGAGTCAAAATCAAGTTAGTGATGAGGTAATGTAGGGAGACATTGGTGAGATCCCTCATATTTATTTGGGCAGCACTATCATTGCTTTCCTCGATAACATTGATCCATTCTATGTAACTCTGATTATAGATGGTAAGCTACTAAAGAATTGCATGATTGATTTAGGGGCTTCATCTAACATCATGCTGATGGAGATAATGAAAAAAATGGGTTTGAAAATAAATTATGCATATGGAAAGTGCTATTCCATGGACTCAAGAGAGATCCCAATTATGGGAGTCATCAAAGATGTCCCATATAGATTAGTTGATTTCCCTGATAGAATTTTTCATGAGCATTTTTGTGGTGGACATCCCACCAAACTAAGGCATGTTGTTGTCAAGAAAATGGTGTTCCTCTATGGGAGTTAGTATGCAATGTGGCATGTCCTTTGTAACCTTTCCAATTGAAGGAAAGGAGATCAATATTGTAAGAGAACTCAGAGCTCCACATTGAATTTGTAGGAGGGGCAGATAGAATCCATTTTGTAGACACTAATATGGACAACTTTAGAATTGAAGAGTTACAAGAAGAGGAAGAAAAACAACCTGCACCTCTAGAGAAATAAGTATTGCAAAAAATTAACAATGATGACCTATGGAATATTCATTTTGATGGAGCTTATTCAAAGGAGGGAGCTAGTGCATGGGTTATACTTATTTCTCCCTGTGGTAAGCCTTGTTACTGGGGATGAGATTGGTGGAGAAACATGGTATTAAGAAGTTAAGAGTCATAGGAGACTCAGAACTTGGTTTTTCTCAGGTTAGAGGAAATTATGTGTCAAAGAATACTAGAATAAGACACTATAGAAATTTTGTATGGGACTCAATTAAGTAGTTTGATGCATTTGGGATTGATTGGTTGGATAGAAGAAATAAAAAAGTGGAAGATTTACTTGCTAACATTGCTCTCCTACCAAATGACATAACTTTTGCTGGCATTTCAAAGGTTGAAGTGAAAATCGGACCTTCAATTCCTTACAACATCAAGAATTGGTAGGTGTTTAATGATGATGATGACATCTTGAGATTCTGATAGTGCATCGATGAATATGAAGGTCAAGAAATTGTTTTTTGAGCCTTTGTGGAGGAAGTGGATGGTAAGAAACTATATTTAGGAATGAAATTATCTAGTTGAAAACCAAAAAAATTCCTAAAGGGTTGGTTGTGTTGGAAAGGGTGTTTGATGGTCCTAATAGAAGTAATGCTAAGAAAACATCCACATACAAAGAGGATTTGGAGGAAGTTAATCTTGGAACAAAGAATGCTCCAAATAAGGTGTACATTGGGAAAAAGATGAAACCTCAAGTTAGAGCAATGTTGATTGCTTTATTTAGAAAATATAGAAATGTATTTGCATGGTCCTATGATGACCTGAAGGCATATAGAGAAGAGTTATTTTAGCATGACATGCCTCTAAATCTAGATGCTAAGCCCTTCAGGGAAAAGCAGAAACCAATCAATCCCACACTGCAACCTAAGATGTAGGAAGAGCTTGTAAAATTGCAGGATGTTGGGATCATTAACCCTATCAGAAATTCAATGTGGGTCTCTAATTTGGTCCTAGTAAGGAAGAAAAATGGTGACATTAGGATCTGTGTTGAATTCAAAAATTTGAATGTGTCATCATTAAAGGATAATTATCCTTTCCTAAACATGGAAGCCATGTTACAGAAGGTAACTAGCTACAAGCTACTATCTATGATGGATGGGTTCTCAGGTTATAATCAAGTGGTGGTCAAAGAATTTGAGCAATACAAAATAGCTTTCAAAACTCCATGGAGCACTTATGTCTATGTTAGAATGCCATTTGGATTGAGAAATGCAGGGGCTACCTTTTAGAGGACCATGGACATGGAATTTTCTGATTTTATAGACATATTTATAGTTGTGTATCAAGATGACTTAACTGCATACAATAAGAAGGAAGAAGATCATTGTATGCATATGGAGAAAGTGTTTAACAAAGCACTAGAATATGGAATTTCATTGAATCCAAATAAATTTTTTGTTTGAGTGGAAGAAGGTAAGATACTAGGCCATATTATGTCTAAAGTTGGAATAAGGATTAATCCTGAGAGAGTAGCTTCCATAGATAAAATTCCATAGACAAAAAATACCAAAGGTATCTAGTCATCTTTTGGTAAAATCAACTTCTTGAGAAGGTTTTTCACTAAGTTTTTTGAGACCACAAGGCCGATTTCTAAAATGTTGAAGAAAGGAGAGAAAGTGGTTTGTAGTGAGAATCCTAGTCAAGCATTCAAAAGCAAAAAGCAAGCTATCAAAGAGGCTCTAGTGCTAAAATTTGTAGATTTTTCTAAACCAATGAATAGCTTTTCTTTTGCTTCTTTCCATACCATTTTTGTTGTGTTGTAGAAAAATGAGGAGGGATTTGAACAGCCTATTGCATTATTTAGTAAGTCTATGCAAGTCGTAGAACTTAAGTATGACATGACTCAAAAACAAGCCTATGATTTGGTCAAGTTTGTGAAGAATTTTAGGACTTATTTAATGTGAGTCACAGTCATAGATTTTATGCCAAGTGTTATAGTGAAGGATACCTTCACTCAATAGGAAACCACGGGCAAAAGGTGCAAATGAATCAATAAGATCCAGGAGTTCAATATTGATGTTTATATTACCAAGTTGGTGAGAGATCAAGGGTTAGCCAAGCTAATGGCCGAAGAAAATCTAGATTCCAATCAAATAAATCTTGAGGATGACTTCAGCAGGTCACATATTTGTGATATGCAAGATTGCGATTGGTATAAGGATGTCATTTTCTACTTGTAGAAGATGCAATGCCTTGAAGGATTAGTTGTTGCAAGTATAAATGTGCTTGGTGGTGTTTTCATTAATGTTTTCATTTATGTCAACACAATTTAGAGTGATTGTAGGTGGTACATGTATAGTTGAGATACTATAGAAGTGTTGATAGTACATGGAGCTATATTTATGGTGTTTCAGATGTGCTGATGTCAAGTGCTTTTGAGAAAATTTATAAATAATGAAGGTAATGTTGTGTGTGTGTTATGAGTGTGCTTTGGTAATGTGATCTACATTTCATCTGTGTTGATCCTATGTATGTGTGGGTCTATAGTATTGTTTATGGGTTTCAATGGATAATATATCCTAAGTTTTAGATTTTGGGTTGATGGAGAGTGAAAGATGTGTGAAGTAGTTTGGGAGAACTATTTTTCTATGGACTTAGAGAAATGTCTCTACTCCACAGTCTTTTGGTGGTTTGTCTAAGATATTTTGGATTAAGAAGAAGGCTAATATTGATGTTATGTGTTCTAAAAAATGTTCTCATGGATTGGTGCTCCATAAGGCTTGTTCTAGAGCTACTGAGTGTGTTTGCACGGTCCGGTTGGACTATTGAAGAATGTTCTATGTATAAATATTTTCATAGTTTCTATGGATGTATCTGAGGGTTTCTAAGAGGTGTTCTATTATTTTTTGAAGTGTGTTGTGTGATCCATGTGTGATCATTTTTTATGTGGATGCATGTACTTCAAAGTTTATTGGTGTTTTCATTAGGTTTGGCTGACCTGGTGTTTACATGTTACATGGAGAATAAGCATATATTAAGGAAGCATGTGATTGATCCAATACTTTTTTTGGGTCCTAATTAAGTATGTAATTGGTCCACTCTCATTCTTATTCACCACAAGAATGTTGAGTCACTGACCTAATTTGAATTTCTAAAATAAAGGATGTGTAGATGACCTTGGAGAAAGTTTTCAAAATTGAAGATGGTATAAATACAAGCCAAGGTGTTGCGAATTGAAAGTATGGGTGTGAAGAGTATGAAAAGTGTGAAAAGTGCGAAAATGAGAGTGTGTGAAAGTGAATCAAGGAAACAGTACTTTGGTGTGTTAGATTCCTGAAACAAATGAGCTGATGGTGCCTGCAATCCTTTGATTAGGCTGCAAATGTGTGGAACCTATTGTGTTGGATTTTCTATTTTCTTTCTATGTTTGTAGGAAGTGAGCCTTTGTATCTGGTATTGCATTACTATTATATTATGAGTCAATCCTCATTGTGGTTTTTCCCTCATTGGGTTTTCCACGTAAATCTGCTGTTTTCTTTTTGTTATCTGCATTTCATGTTTATACTTAATAATAGATTAAATTTAAAGGGGAATTGATTAAGGTCATAATTAAAAGTAATTTGGTACAATTGATTCACCCCCCCTCTTAGTTGTTTTGAGCATTTCAAAAATTGGTATCAAATCTTTTGTTCCTTGAGAAAAGCTTAACCGCTTGAGGTAGATCAGATGATGCACAAGTTGCAAATCCCTATATTTGATGGAGCTGACTATAGTGATTTGAAAGTATATATGAGAGGTTACCTAATCTCTCTTGGTTTCGAGACTTGGAAAGTTGTTGAGACAAAATATGTTCAACCAGCCAGTGGTCCTTCCTCTATAAATGCATTTTTTTCCTATGAGGAGAATGAAAAGGCAAGGTATGCTATCTTCAGTGCCTTATCTAAAACTAAATGGACAAAAGTTATTTCTTTAGGCGCTACTTATGAAGTATTGGAAAAGTTGAAAGATATCTATGAAGGAAATGATATAGTCAAATTATCAAGGAAGCTAACAACAAAACACAAATTAGAGAACTTGAGAATGGAAGAAGGTGAAGACATTGCAAGCTACTATCAGAGAGTTTAACTTGCAGCAAATGAAATAAAAAATCAACATGGTACCATTACATATGAAGATGTAATAGAGAAGATCTTGATGACCCTACAAGAGAATCATGGTGACAAGGTATTTGCTATTGAAGAATCATATGATGCAAAGACATTTACCAAATAACAACTATTTGGAACCTTGATTGCATTTGAGATGAAGAAGTTTGGAAGAGAAAAGGAAAAATTTGAAACAACCTTCAAAGCAACTAAGATAGAAGATGATTCAGATAGTCATGGATCATAAGAGTTGGAAGAAAAATTTACATGTAAATTGAAGAAAGGTACTAGTAAGTACAAAGGTATGTTACCTTTTAAATGTTTCAGTTGTAGAAATATTGGTCACTATGCTTCAAGATGTCCAAATAGAGTAAGGGAATCTGGTTCAGAGAACAAGAGGGATGTGATGGAAGGTAGTTTGTTTACTACCTTTCATGCTAGACAGGATGAATACTATTGGGTAATTGACAGTGGTTGTTCAAATTATATTACTAGAGACAAAAGTAAGTTCACTAAACTTGAAAATTATGATGGAGGATTAGTTATGTTTGGAGATGACTTTGGTGCTAAGATTTCTGGAAAAGGAACAATTAGTCTTGATGGAAAAAATAGTACTGATGATGTCTATTATGTTAAGGGCTTAAGGCATAATATTTTGAGTGTTGGAAAAATGTGTAGCAAAGATTTAAGCTTGTGTTTCTGGATAACACCTGCGAGATTAGAAAAGGGTATGAAATTGTCTTTGTTGAACTTATGGAAACATCTATTAGCTTAAGAGTGGTGATGTTCAGTGCTTTGTTTCTCAAGCTAATGAAATTTTTCTATGGAATCAAACGATGGGACATGTAAATTTTGAAAATATTATTAGGATTAGTTCAAGAGAAGTTGTTAGGGATCTACCTAGAATCACAAAGCCTGCCTATTCTGTTTGCAGAAGTTGTCAATTGGGAAAACAAACAAGATGTAGTTTTTAAGGAAAAGAACAATCATCTACCAGTATGCTAGAATTGATTCATACAGACCTCTATGGTGACATGTATTTTATGCTTTTGATTGAAGATTTCTCCAAAATGATAGGGTTACTTTTCTTAGGGAGAAAGCTCAAGCTCTAGATAGATTCAAAGTGTTCAAAGCAAGAGTCGAGAATTAAGTAAACCTAAGAATCACATTTTTAAGGTCTAATAGAGGTGGAGAATTCACTTCTGGTGATTTTAATGAATTTTGTGAAGAGCATGGTATAAAGAGACATTCTTCTCCTAGAACTCCTCAACAAAATGGAGTTGTGGAAAGAAAGAACCAAACTGTTCAAGAGGCTAGAAGTACTATGATGAAAGAGGTAAATTTTCTTGATGTATATTGGAGAGAAGAAATCTACACTATTGTTTACATTCTTAACATAGTTTAGATTAGAGGTAACAATATAAAGACTCCTTATGAACTATGGACTGGTAAGATTCCTACTATTAATTACTTTAAGGTGTTTCTAAAAGATATGATGAGAACCTTGAAAAGTTTGATGCAAGATGTGATGAAGGTATTTTTCTTGGATATTCAACTAACAGAAAAGCATATAGATGCTTCAATAAAAGACTGAGGAAAATAGTTGAAAGTGAAAATGTAAAAGTTGATAAAGCTATGCACAGAATAGTTGAAATAAGTGAAGTTGAACGAGATGATTCTATTTGTGGACAAATACAAGAAGAGGAAAAGGTTGAGAAAGAACAAAGTGAAGAAGAGGATATTTTGGAACCTAATCCTAAGACTCCTAAATATGTACAGAAAAATCATCTGGAGGAATAAATAATTTTAGATATAAGTGAAAGTGTAAAGACAAGAAGTAAAGTGGTAGAGGTAAATTTGTGTTTACTTTCTAAGATAGAACCCAAGACTGTGAGTGAGGCATGCAGAGATGAGAGTTGAGTTAGAGAAATGAAAGAGGAATTGTAGAAAATAATGATGTAGAGGTAAGGTGGTGGACTTAAAACTAACCAAAAAAAATAAGTCCTTCAAGTTTAGGACTCTCATTTGATGGGTTTTCTCACAAATTCACTCTTTCCCTAGTAGTACTCCAAACAAGCCTTTTCTACCATGATTTTTAGACTTGATCTCAAAAAAAAAAACCAATAACTATTATGGATACCCTTTTTTTCCATTTGATAAAATATAAAGAGTGAAGGTAGGGTTACTTTGAAGAAAATCCTTCAAATTCTTGCTACTACGTTGTCCCAAAGACCTAATTAGGCTCCTACAACTAGGCATGTATTAGTTCTATATGATCCAAGCCTCAATATTATTCTCCAACACTTAAAACATATCAAATATGATCTTCCTATGCTCATAAAACCGTTTTCCACACCTTTCCAATGGTTCTTGATCAAACCCTAGCCTCCATGCAACCTTTTGTGCCAAAAACATGTAATTTTCCACCTAGGGCATCATCAAATCTTCATCAATCTACCTCCCCTACTCCTAAAAAATTCACAAACACAAAAATACACCTAAATATTCCATTACACCAAGTTATAGCCTTTTCTACTAGTGGAATGGCTCAAAACATCATTTTTTTCTCACTCAAACCCTCAAAACTGGGGTTTCAAGGCTGATTTGAGTAAAAATGCAATAAATATCTCTAAAATAAATGAAATAAAATAAGAAAAATTGTTGATGATATATATTTCACCCCTTCACAAATCAAAATGCTTAAAATTTCAATTTCAGGCTGTACAAGTCCCTACCAAATGCTACCCCAACAGATTTTAGTGTAAAAACACATAAAATTGAGTGTTTTGGTATTCAAATTCAAAATATTTGTTGGCCAACCTTTCCCAAACAATTTCAAAGGTGTTTTAAGGAATTAAAAATCATGCCAAATTTTTCTCCAACTACCTCCTACATCATTTACACAAGATGACCCTTCATATTCCCACTTTTGTACTCTTTTGCAACATTCAACAACTTTTGCAAGATTTGACAACATTTTACAAACTAACTACCTATCACTCCTAATGACCAAAAATGACTTCTAATACATTAGAGATGGTCACAAATAACCTTATTATAAACAAAAGAGAAAAAATTCACAAAATTTCCTCATGGAGGCATGAAATCCCAAGGTGCTCCTGCACCATACTCCTAGATGAAAATTAACTCTCAAGTCCCCTTGAGTGATGATCTACAACAATGTACTTAGTCATCAAATTAACTCCTTTATAGGGTAGTCCCTTCCATTAAGTCAAGTATTGGAATTAGGATTTTACCTTGAGTCTTTTAGTGCCTTTTATGTCCAAGACACACTCCAACCTTGGTGGAAAATCTTCTACCTTCCCAACATTTGCAAATACTTGTAAAGATTATACATACAAAGGTAAATATGCAACCTTGAAATCAATGGCTCCTTTTTTCATATCTTCCCCTTGATTGAACTCAACATGTAACTGATCCTATTGTTCATCTTGTGTGGGATGGTCTTCACCAATCTTCCCAAGAAATACAAAAGTATAATGGGTTTCACCCTCATACTCCAACTACAAATGTGGAGTGTCTTCAACCACCTTGAAGGTTTTGTCTTCCCATTCTAGAAACTTTGCATGAGAACTAACCAAATCAACATGCTCTTGCAACAAGTCTTGAACTTGGAATGGCAATTGATCAATCCTACTTGCTATTATGACAGTTGTATGTTTACTCACCATTGAATTATCTACCTCTTCCTCTTTTATTTAATTTTTCTCTTCCTTCATCATAAAAGGTTCTTCAATGTCTGGTTTTATCTTCCCCTCATTCCTTCTCCTTTTAATGGTATTATTGATAGGCCATTTCACATTTTTCCTTATGGGTAAATTCCAACCACCTTCTTGTTGTTCTCTCTCAAGAAGTTGCATCTCCATTTGGAACTTCAGTTCCATTATTTCCATATATTTTTCCATTTGTTTCAAGCTTGTTTCAATTTTTCTATCTCTTTCTTAGCATCCATTTGCTTGACCTTCTCATTCTTCTTCTTTGTCTCACTTTTCTCTTTTCTCATCTTACTTGGTACCTCCTTACTCTGAAATTCTCCATGGACTATTTTCCAAAACACATCCATCCTTCTTCCTCAAGCAAGTCTCTTTCACCTTGCTTCTTCTTGTCTTTGTGATACCTCACCTATGTCTCCTTTCCTTTCCTCACTACCTAGTCTTTTGGCTTCCAAGTTCGTCTTTCAACCTGCAAAAAGACAACACATAAAATCCAAAAACTCACTTGCTAAGATATTTTGGAATCTAATAAAAACTGATGCAAAGGTAAGGTGGTGGGCTTAAAACCAACAAAAAAAAACCAGACCTTCAAGTTTAGGATCCTCATTTGATGGGTTTTCTCACAAATTCACTCTTTTCTGAGTAGTACTCCAAACAAGACTTTTCTACCATAATTTGTAGACCTGATCTCAAACCCACAAAAAAATCAATATTATAGATACCCTTTTTTCCATTTGATAACATATATATAGTGCAGGTAGGGTTACTTTGGAACAAACCCTTCAAAATCTTCCTGCTACATTGCCCCAAAGACCTAATTACACTCCTACAACTAGGCACTTATTGGTTCTATACTCTCTAGGTCTCAATCTTCTTCTCCAAGACTTCAAACATATCAAATATGGTCTTCCTATGCTCACAAAACCATTTTCCACACCTTCCCAATGGTTATTGATCAAACCCTAGCCTCTATGAAATTTTTTGTGCCAAAAACATGCAATTTTCCACCTAGGGGTGATCCCACAATGTTAGTTTACAATTTCTGGGAGATTCTATTTTTTGTTGAAATCGCATATTTTTAGAAAATATAATGATTTAAGCCTTAAAAATTTCCATTTGAAGGATTCCAATTTAAGAGGCTTTGATCAAACCACCTTAGATCAAACCCCTTGGATAGAACCCTGCTAGTTTTAAACCATACCTATAACGGAGTCTCCTTTACACCTATCAAAATGTTGATAAAAACCCACTTTTTATATACCTTTTGGGGGATCAAATCAATTCATTTTTTGTAAGTATGTAGTCCTTATTATAATATTCCCAAAAAGTATAATTTTAAATAAATTTAATTTTATTATTATATTTATTTTTTACTTCTTGTGAATGTATGTTTTTCACCGAAAATCAAGTTCTTTGTTATGCACATGGAAAAATAGAAGATTATCATTTTATTTTTTTTGAAAAATATCAGTGGACCAGATATTGAAGTCCTTGACCTAACAAAAAATTTGAATTTTGATAGATACAAAAAAAGTTATTTGTTATATGGTCTGCCTATGTCTGAATTGTAATTGGTTTAACTTCATAACTTGATTAAGGAAAAAATATTCAATAAAGCACTATGAAAACAATTGGAAGCACTAGATATCATAGTTACAAATCTAAATTCAAAAACAATAGAATTTTATCCTTCATGGGAAAAAATTTAGGTGTTATACGATGAGCGTCACTCCTTAAAAATGGTGTTTACTGAAAAAAACTAGTTTTCGAAGGAGATGGAAAAAGAAGTGCAATCTAATTCCAATTTTTTTTGAAAAAAATATATTTAGAATTTACAATTTTTTTTTTAAAACTCACTAGTTTTCATCATCTTCAAATTTGTCATGGTTTAGCTGCTATAGGTGTCTGAAACTGAAGATTTAGTTACAAAAAATCAGTTCAATGTCCAGTTTGGCCAAAAATTGTAAACCAGTATTGTGGGATCACCCCTAGGGAATCATAAAATGTTCATGAATCTACCTCCCCTACTCCTGCGAACTGCACAAACACAAAAATAGACCTAAATATAAAATTCCACCAAGTTATAGCCTTTACTACCAATGGAATGGCTCAAAACTTCATTTATTTTCACTCAAACCCTCAAAATTGGGGTTTGAAGGTTGATTTGAGTAAAAATGCAATAAATCACTCAAAACTAAATGAAATCAAATAAGACAAAGTGCAAATAATAGCTTGTTAACTCCTTCACAAATGAAAATAATTAAAAGTGCAAGTGCAGGCCATACCAAATGCTACCCTAGCATATTTTAGTGAAAAATACAAAAAATTGAGTGTTTTGGTATTCAAATTCAAAATTCTTTGTTGGCAAACCTTGCCAAATTTTTTTTAAAGGTGTTTTAAGGAGTTACACATCATTCCCAATCATTTTTCCAACTCACTCTTACATCATTTAGACAAGATGACCCTTGATATTCACACTTTTGCACTCTTTTGCAACATTCAACAACTTTGTAGAAACTAACTATCTATCACTCCTCATGACCAAAAATGACTTCTAATACATTAGACATGGTCACAAATGACATTATTATAAACAAAAGAGGAAAATTTGACAAAATTACCTCATGGAGGCATGAAATCTCAAGGTGCTCTTGCACCAGATAGAGAAGAATTAGACATGGGAACTAGTTCCTACACCAGTAAACAATAATGTAATTGGTACAAAATGGGTGTTTAGGAATAAGCTGAATGAATATGGTGAATTAGTAAGAAATAAATAAATACTTGTATGCAAAGGTTATTCATAGGTTGAAGGAATAGACTCTGAAGAGACATTTGCCCTGGTGGCAAGAATGGAGGCCATTTGGATGTTCTTGGAATTTTCTACTCATAAAGATTTCAAAGTGTAGCAAATGGATGTTAAGTCTGCATTCCTGAATGGAGAATTGGAATAAGAGGTGTACATGGAACAATCAGATAGATTTCAGTTATCAGACAAATCAAACATGGTCTACAAATTGAAAAAGGTACTATATGGACTTAAATAGGCTCCCAAAGCATGGTATGCAGGGTTGGAAAAATATTTGACACAACAAAGGTTCAACAAAGGCTCCACAAATAATAATCTTTATTTCAAATTTGAAAGAAATATAATTTTGATATTTATGGTTTATGTTGATGATATTATCTTTGGAGGAAATGAAGGTATTTTCAAGAAATTTGCAAAGGAGATGCAAAAATATTTTGACATGTCTATGATTGGTGAGTTGAATTTATTCCTTAGACTTCAAGTGAATCAAACTAATAAGGGAATACTCATTTCAGAATCTAAGTATGTCAAAGAGTTGTTGAATAAGTTTGGAATGGATGACTCCAAACCGGTCTGTACCCCTATGGTGACTAGATGTAAACTAAGCAAGGGTGATGACTCTTCTAAATTTGATCAAAGAATGTATAGATTTTTGATTGGTGGATTACTATATATTATTTCTACTAGACTAGATATCATGCATGTAGTATGTTGAGTTGCCATATTTCAAGTAGAACCTAAAGAGACACATGGTATAGCTATGAAGTGGATATTCAGATATTTAAAGGGTACTCCAGATTATGGTCTATGGTATCCTAAGGATATTGATTTCACCTTGAATGCCTACACTTATGTAGATTGGGTTGGTTGTGTAGATGACTAGAAGAGTACAAGTGGTGGTGCATTCTTTCTTGGAGGAAGATTGGTCTCATGGCTAAGCAAGAAACATGATTCAGTTTCTTTATCCACCACAGAACCTGAGTATATTGCAGTAGCATCCTGTTGTACCTAGGTACTTTGGATGAAGCAAACATTGAAGGATATAGGTGTGATGTGTGATGACATTATCCCTATTTTTTGTGACAATACAAGTGCAATAATTTTTTTAAACAATTTGGTGATGCATTCTAGGACAAAGCATATATCTATCAAATATTTTTTCTTGAGGGAGAAGGTACTAGAAAAAGAAGCCAGACTTGAATATGTGTCTACTAAGGATCAAATTGCAAATATATTTACTAAGGCTCTTCTGAAGGATAATTTTGAGTATCTCAAGGGAAGTTAGGGGTTATCTCCCATCCTTCCTTACACTAGGTGCACATGGAGATGCATTAGTCCAGTGGATTTACAGATTCTTCATTGGTCAAGATTGATAATTGAGGTCTACTCCTCAAGGGACTAGAGAGTATCATTGTTGTAGTATGAGATGTGGGTACACTCCTAAGGGGGAGTGATCAAAGTTTAATATGTTACTGGTTTCATGAAAAAAATTCCTTTTCCATTGATTTCAAAGGGGGAGAGAGAGTCATGTGAAAAATGAAGAGAGAATCTTGCAAGGAGAAGAGAGTGCAAGAATATTGTGTAGGCTACCTAATCTAAAAAATAAAAGGAAGAAGAAGAAGGAGAGTGTGTATGACATCTTTGATGGATTTTCACATCATGTGTTGCCATCAATGAAAAAGGGGGAGATTGTTGCAAGTGTGAATGTTTTTGGTGGTGTTGTCATTAATGTTGTCATTGATGTCAACATAATTCAGAGTAATTGCAGGTGGTACATGTATAATTGAGATACTGTAGAAGTGTTGAGAAAACATGGAGCTATATTTATGGTGTTTTAGATATGCTGATGTCAAGTGCTTTTGAGAAAATTAATAAATAATGAAGATAGTGTTGTGTGTGTGTTCTAAGTGTGCTTTGATAATGTTTCATGCATTTCTTCTATGTTGATCCTATACCTATGCAGATCTATAGTATTTTTATGGGCTTCAATCGATAATATATCTTGACTTTTAGCTTTTGGGTTGATGGAGAGTGAAATTGTATTCACTGGGGTGTGAACTGGTTTGGAAGAACTATTTTTCTATCGACTAAGAGAGATTTCTCTACTTCACAGTCTTTTGGTGGTTTGTCTTAGATCTTGTGGATCGGGAAGAAGGTTAATATTGATGTTCTCTGTGTTCTGGAAAAATTTCTCTTGGTTTGGTGCTCCAGAAGGCTTGTTCCAGAGCTACTATGTGTGTTTGCACAATCTGGTTGGACTGTTGAAGAATGTTCTATGTATAAATATTGTTGTAGTTTCTATAGATGTATCTAAAGGTTTCTAAGAGGTGTTTTAGTGTCTAGTGAAGAATTTTGTATGATCCACATCTCATCATTTTTCTATGGATGTGCATACTTAAAATTTCATTGGTGTTTTCATTAGGTTTGGCCAACCTAGTGTTTACATGTTACATGGAGAATAAGCATCAATTAAGGAAGCATTTAATTGATCCAAGATGTTGTTTCAGTCCTAATTAATTATGTAATTAGTCCACTCTCATTCTTATCCATCGCAGGAATGTTGTGTCAATGACCTAATTTGAATTTGTAAAATAAAGGATGTGTAGCTGACCTTGGAGAAAGTTTTCAAGATTGAAGATGGTATAAATATAAGTCAAAATGTTGTGAGTTGAAAGTATGAGTGTGAAGAGTGCAAAAAGTGCAAAAAGAAGAGTGTGTGAAAGTGAATCAAGGTAGTAGTACTTTGATGTGTTAGATTCCTGAAAGTAGTGAGTTGATGGTGTCTGCAATCCTTTCATCAAGCTATGAATGTGTGGAACCTATTGTAGTGGATTTTCTATTTTCTCTCTTTTTTTTGTAGATAGTGAGCCTCCTTCTAGACACTAAGTCCTATCTGTAGGTAGTGAGCCTTTGTATCTAGACAGTGAGTCCTTTTTGGGTAGTGAACCCTCTGGTAGTGAGATTTTGTATCCGGTATTGCATTAGTATTATATTGTGAGTTAATCCTCACTGTGGTTTTTCCCTCATTTAGGTTTTCCACATAAATCTGGTGTCTTTGGTGTTTGGTTTCTACTATCTATAACATATTAAAGTTAAAGTGGAATTGATTAAGGTTAGAAGTGAAATTAATTCTGTACAATTGATTCATCCCCCCTCTCAGTTGTCTTGTGCATTTCAACATTAGCTGACAATGAAAATAGGAATCTCGAATTACATGCCATAAAGTATGTGATTTTCAATGGTGAATTATGGTGGTGAAGCCTAGAAGGTGTTATGTTGAAGTGTATGGATGAATCCAAAGCTTCTAAGCTACTAAAGGAGATGCATAATTAAGTATGTGGTGGACACTACATGGCTAAGACCACAACTCATAATATTTTGAGGGTAGGATTCTGGTAGCCCATAGTTTTTAAAGAATCCCATTAGGTGCTTGCTATATATTTGTGGGGAAGCTAAAATTTTCAATTAGTCTACCACTTAAACCTATTTTAATCCAATCCCTTTTTCAATAGTGGGGTATGGACTTCATTTGAGAAATTTCTAAGAAGTCTATTGGGGGAATTATTGGATTCTTGTTGCAATTGATTACTTTACAAAATGGGTGGAAGTAATCCCCACCAAGAAGGAAACATGTAAAGTGGTAATTGACTTCCTAATGAATAACATCTTAATCAAATTTGGAGTCCCAGAGAAGATTATATCTGATAATTCCATGTGTTTTAGGTTAGATGAGTTAAGAATTTTTGTGATAAGCATGACATAAAAATGTCTTATTCTTTCCCTTATTATCCTCAACAAAATGGAAAAGTTGAGTCCAACAACAAGAGTCTAATGAAGATCATTAGGATGGAGATTGAAAAAAATAAGAAAGTGTGGGATTTAAATTTAAAACTCTCTCTATGGGCGGATAGAGTAACAATTAATACAAGGGTATGATGGTGAAATATATTATGGAATTTAGCAGAGTTGATGCCTTTATAGAGCTAGATGAAACTAATATGCCCTTTATTTATTGGTTCTCCTTTAGCTGGAATACCAAATAGTTTACTTATAATAGCAGGACTGACCTCTATCACTTCCCCTCTTACTCTAGTAACAATAACATGAAAATACCTCACAAATTACTCAACCAATTCAAGCTCAAAACCCTCATACATCTGAATAAAATCAAGCCATCCAGCTTCTTTGAGTAATCTTTCTGTCTCAGGGTCCAAATTGAAATTTTTAGACTCTGCATTTCTCTTATTTCCCTTTATTTTCACTTCTGCAAATTTGACAAAGAAAAATGGCAGCCACAAATTGTTTGAGGAAAATACATAATGAAATTTTCTTCATGCAGATGCAATAATTTTTAAAAATCACACGTTGTGTCAAATCGTCCATTATTAATTTCTCTTTATTCCCTCCGGACGATTCACACACAACAACCCAATACTTTTCATTATGATTTTCAAAGTTGGTGGAAGTGCTGACATAAGCAAATTCATTGGCACTTATATGAAGATCTCATTATTACTTGAAATTATTGTGGAATCCATTTAAATGTCACATCCTTATCTCTCCACCAACTTTTACAATAACTAATACAAATTTATTACAATATTAATATCCATTGGGAAGAGATTTCTATACTTAAATTATTTACTCAATTTCACATTATAATAACTAAGTTAGAAAATAATACTTGGAAAATAATACTTACAATAAATGCATACCTTTTTATTTAATGCAAAAGTCAATCAAAGCATGAAAATTAACTCACTAGGAAAAGATTCCAATGAGCTAATCAAAGAGAGCTCATAATTAACAAGAAGGTTTATTAATGAGAACCTTAGAAAACATCAAGAGTCATCAAGAGCCATCAGGAGCAAATTGAATTTGATCCAGGAAGACCGCCATTCCTTTTTTTTCGAGACATAAACCACCATTTTTGGTTTTGAATTTATCTCCTTTATTCAAAAAGTAAAGAACCATTTATGGTTTTCAATATACCTTATTTATTCATTCCTTTTCCAAAATATTATTCAAAAGCACATCCTCCTATGGAAGAAATATCTTCCACTAGAAAATGTTCAATTCTATGTTGTAAATCTGATAAAAAATCTTCTCTTGATGCTATTTTGTGATATATCTTTGAATGATGACCATTAACCAGCATAATCCTTTTTTCTCCATCTATTGGTACCAGGTGAACAACTCCATTTTCAAAAAATTGATCAATTTCATAAGGTCCTAGCCATATTGTATAAAATTTCCCTTTAAACTCTTGGAATCTAGAATCAAATAGTAGTGCCCAATCTCCCTTATTGAGTTGTCTAGTCACAATGTGCTTATCATGCCATTCTTTCCTCTACTTCTAGATTTTTTTTTGTGCTGAAGAGATTCTATTCTCATTTCATCCAATTGGTTCAGCTATAAAATCCTATTTTTCTTTGCCTTAGATAAATCAATACCAATTAATGTCTACAACTCAAGCTCAATAGGCATGATTGGAGTTTTCCCATACACTAGCTCATATGGAGAGAACTCTGTATTAGTTTTCTAGGTTGAATTGTAAGCCTAGACTACTTCATCTAACCTTTCCGCCTAGTCTATTTTTCACAATGAAACAGTCTTTGTAAAAATATTTTCTAATTCCTGATTAGTAACTTCTACTTGCCCATTCGTTTGAGGATGATATGGTGTGGATTTCCTATGTGTCATCTGATATCTTTGCATAAAATCTTCCATTGTAATAGACACAAACTATAGTCCTTGGTCTGATACTATCTCCCTTGGTGCACCGAATCTCCGAAGAATATGTTTATACAAAAAATCAGCAACTTTATCTTCCCTTGCTATGGCAAAGCTTTCACTTCGGCCCACTTTGTGACATGGTCTTTGTAAACTAGAATATAATGTTTTCCTTTAGAAGGTGGATCAATATGTCCCATGAAATAAATTCCCCATTTTTAAAATAGTTTTAGAGCTATCTATGGTTGTATCAGCATCTCCATTGTTGGTGTAGATCTTCCATATGTTGCTATTCATCACAATGCTTAACAAATAATGAAACATCCTTTGTCATAGATGACCAAAAATAACCAACTCCTAAGATCTTAAGAACTATTCTAATCATTGAATAATGTGCTCCTTCTGGATTATGATGGAAAGAATGTATAACATCATAAACATCTATTTTAGAAGCACACCTATGAAGAACATGATCAAGACACATATTAAACAACATTCCATGTATCCATTGGAATCTATAACTTTCATGAATTAATCTCCTTTTCTGCTTAGGATTAAAATGATTTGGACACTTCCCTATTACAAGATAATTTTCAAGATTGTAAAACCACAAAGGATGAATTGATATTGCAAACAAGTGCTCATCTAGAAATGTGTCATCTACTAGCTCTTGATCACCCTATAAAACAATTCTCAAAAGGAAATCAACAAAAACATTATCTGTACCAGGCTTATCTATTATGGTCACATCAAACTCTTGCAATAATAATATCGATCTTATAATTCATCCACCTATTACATCTTTATTAATCAAATATCTAATAGCAACATGGTCTACGTGAATGAATATTTTGTAACTAGTAATATAGTTCCTAAATTTATTAATTGCATATATTACAACTAAAAACTCATTCTTAGTTGATGTGTAATTCCTCTCTGTAGGATTCATATTTTTACTAACATAGAAGATAGCATGCATTGCTTCATTCTCATATTTTTATCCCAAAACTGCACCAATAGAAAATTTTGACGCATCAATATTTATATGAAATGGAACTCCCCAAACAAATCCTTTAATAATTAGAGAAGTAGTTAAGGCATGTTTAATTGTTTCAAAATATTTTTGACAATCATTTGTCCATAAAAATTTCACATCCTTCTTGAGCATTGTAAAAAAAGGTTCAACAATTTTACTAAACCCCTCAATAAATCTTCTATAATACCCAACATGCCCAAGAAAACTTCGAACACTAGTTATATTTTTAGGGATATCAATCTTTTGAATGATTTCTACTTTCTTGGGATCAACATGCATTGATTCCATGTTTAGAAATGTGGTGTCCTAGAACAATCCTTTATGTCATCATAAGAGAACAATTTTCATGATTTAGAGATAACCTATGATCCTTACATCTTTTCAAAACCTTGTTCAAACTTTCAAGTACTTCTTCAAATGTTTGTGCATGAGTTGCAAAGTAATCCATATATACTTCCACACATGAGGTAGTTATATCTACAAAAATAGCTAGGACAACTCTCTGAAAAGTGGTTGGTGCATTACACAGTCCAAATGGTAGTAATGTATAAGAATACGTACCCCAAGGACATGTGAAGGTAGTCTTATCTTTATATTTAGGGGCCACTTGGATCTGATTGTACGCCCTAAAACCATCTAAGAAAGAGAAATAACTACTACCAACTAGGTTATCAAGTACTTAACAAATAAATGGCAAAGGAAAATGATCCTTTTTAGTGGCTTTGTTTGATTCTCTATAATCCATGTATACACGTCATTTTCCATTTTTCTTGGGAACAAGAACCAATGGGGAAACCCATTGACTATCAAATATTGGATAAATAAACCCTAATTTCAGTAGTTTTTCCATTTCTTGTTTAATAAGGTCTTGAAGAACAGGATCGATCCTTCTTTGACCTTGCCTTACTATCTTAACATCTTTGATACATATATGATGAGTACAAATAGAAGGGTGAATTCCTCTCATGTCTTTTTATTTTCAAACAAATGCTTTAATATGACCTTCCAATATTTTATTTTATTCATTTTCTTCTACGAAAGACAAGGATGAATTAATGAAGAGAGTTTTATCCCCTGCTACTATAATTTCTTTGGTCTCATTTTCAGAATCAAGTGGGTCCCCTACAAGTGTATTCAGATGAGATGGACATGAATTTTTTTGATGGAACATTCCATGAAAATTTTTCTTCTTTCTTGATCAACCTCTTTAGGATTAAGACCTTGTTCTTCACATTGCTTAGCATGTTCTACCAAAGTAATCATGGCCAATTCTACAATGCCATCTCCTTCTGACTCTATATCTTCATCAACCCAAACTTGAGTATTAGGCTGAATTGATGGTTGGGCTAGAGGATAAAGTGACAAATATTTTTGCTTTTGGCCATTAGAAATGATTATACTTCCTGATATACAATGTATCAATGCTACTACAGTGGCTAACCATTGTCTACCTAAGATAATTGGATATCTAGAATCCTTCTTTCTAGCTTTAAGGACTATAAATTCAACTGGATAATCCAATGTATCAGTGGTAACCATGATGTCTTCAAGAACACCTTTAGGTTTGGTAATAGATGTATTTGCCAACTATAGAATAGTTGTTGTGGGATAAACACTTGTCATAGCTAATATTTCAATAGTGTATGATGTGAAAAAATTGATAGCTTCTCCCAAATCAATTAACACATTAGTTATCTCAATTCCTTCAATACTCAAAGTTATCACAAGACTACCAGGATCATTATATTTTTTAGGAAGTAATCTTCCTGACAAAACATCAGTGAGTTTGGTCCCTATATGTATTCTTGTGGGTAATTTCTTCTTCCTACCTTTTGTTTTCATACAAAGAGACTTAACCAACTGATTTATTTTTGGTATGTCTTTAATGGTCTATAATAATGGTATCTCAATATTAATCTTTTTCAATTCACAAAGAAGCTGAGAATCTACCACATTCATATAATTTGGTTGGGAGCTTTCAGGCACTACTTGGTGGGGGATCATTTCTTGGTTGGTCACCCATTTCTTCTTCTTGATTTTCAATTTGATGTTGCGGAGCTTGTTGTTCTTGATCAAAATAAATATTTCATGAAAGAAACCTTCCTAGATGGTCTCTAGCTCTTCTCATCCACAAACTAAAATGTATTCCTTATCAACACTAGGGCTTCAAACTTAATAGCCAAATATTTTAGTATCCCTAACAATAGCGCCAAAAAATCTGGGCAAGGTGTTGGTGTCACTTGTTGCATCATTTAATCTTTCAATTATCGAACTAGGTGTGTCTTAGAGTTGTATGGGATAAGGATGTCTCCACGGATTGGGGAGTTTTGAAATGTAAATAGTGACTTTTTATTTCGTTTTGACTGCTTTAGGAGCTTTCAGGAGTGGAACTCAACAACTAATTTCTAAAGTCTAATCCCATCTTATTCCTTAACTAATTCTTATTCAGACTCTAATAAATTAGTTCAAACTCCACCTGACTTAATTGTAATTTATTCATGGAAAAATTAAGATATAATTAAATTCACTCTAAATCTAAATTTTAGAATTGAAGTTTACTTGAAAAGAAAGCCTATTTTACACTTGCAAGGAAATAAATATTAATCTGAAAACACTAATTTCCATGAATAATTTCCAAATAAGCCTCAGTTTAATCTTCCCATTAGTCATCATTATTACTTCCATTAAAACCATCATTTTCTTGAAAATAGTGATTAATTCTAATTCCTATGAACAATAATTAAATCTATAGTAAAAAAATGAATTCCAATCTACAATGAAGCATAATGAGCTATCTTGAAAGAAAAATGAACTAATCTAAAAGTATAAGTAAATGGGTTTACTAATAGTTAGTAAACATAAATTAAGATGCTTAACTTTCTAATTGATACAAACTAAACAAAAATTAACTGAATCAAAGGAACACAACACAAGGTCACCTCCTTTGGTTGAGTAGGCCCTACTCTTCCTCTGGTGGGACCTTTAACACTAAGATTTGAATTAACTTCTTATTTCATTCAAATTGGCTCAAATAGGTGAGTGGAACAAAATTGATTAGTACAAACATTAAATTGCTAAGAGAAAAATTATCTAACTCTAGAGTAAACCTAAGGATGGATATTTATAGGAATATCCCTTATTTGAATTCAAAATCATGGGACTACCCACCAAGATACAATGCTGAAAACTAAAATAGAACTGAAAGTATCAAAGATAATTCTGCCACAAATTAGTTGGAACTAGAAGTTTCCAAACTGATTAGAGAAGTCAAGATGAATCAATATCCAGTTGGAGCGATCAGGAGTGCAATTGATTCCACGTTGTTAAATAGAGAGTTTAAGAAATCCATCTCATACAGTAAGCATTTAATCACTTGAATGAAATCCTCAAGAATAGGATGCTAAAATGATAGTAAAAATTTCAAATTGCATAATTTTTCCATCATTAACATCATTAAAAGCAACACATTCAATGCAAAATATTATTTCTAATATATCCCCTAATTAGTTAAATATAATATAAAACAAGAAAACATTTTAGTATATAATCTACCACCAACATAGTTAATTAACAATATAATAAAGTCTTTGAAAACATAAAATGATCATTTAAAGTGTCATTTTGAGCACTCATCATTTGCGATGCGTGATGTAAATTATTTCCTTTGTATCGCTAATTTCCTTCATATTGCTAATCACCCAATTGATTTTAGTCCTAAATCAATGATCTGTGATAACACTTTAAGCTTTTCATTTACTATCTCATCCTCCATCACAAATTGTTGCTCGCTTATCCTTTTCAAAGTAGCGATGAGCGATGAAGTCTTTTGTTTCAATGTTTCATCACTAGTTTGAAGTGTAACTAAGGGCGATGTTCCCATTTCCCTTGATATTTTAGGATGGAAACATGGCCAAATATTGTTCCATCATCACTTCTCTCCTATCACTAATGTGATTCAACTATTGAGATGTAAATCAATGATCAACGATGAGTGAATGGTACAATCAAAAGGGGACCCAAATCTAATGGTTGAGATCTTATCAAGTATATAGTTTATATCACTAATAAGACACATAAAAGAAAAGGAACATTAGTAATGAGTGATGGACTATTAATTCTTGTGCCCATCATGCCATCTAATGCTATCATAATTATAAATGGAAGTCTAAGTAAAATATAAGTGATGAGCGATGGAATATTTAGTGGCAAATTCCCCTCATCACTAGGTCTTAATGCATTGCAAATTCATCCAAAGGAGATGATGTCAAATTAGCATTGCATGATGAATTTCAAGAAATAGGGGTGACATGGCCACATCTAAAGGGCATTGTTGAAAGAAAAATGAAAATATTCAAGGATAAAGGAGAGCCACCGATTGTGTTTTAAATAAAAAAGATCAACGGCCAGAATTTGAACTTACATGACTAAGTGTCAATTTACTTGCATACGATTTCTTCCAAACATTAATGGAGGATGCACTTCATTTCTTTGTCATAAATAGGGTTTTTGGCCTACTTTCTTTCACAATTGCAATCTTTGAAGAGCATAAGAATTGGTCAAGTTTGAGTAAAAGTCATAAGGACCTTAGATGAAGAATTACAAAAGGAATTTGTAGAACAAACAAATTTTTTCTTAGGTAAGTCAATTTCATATCTCTGTGAGTTAATTCTATGATATTGGCTAATTTGAAGATTGAGTAGATTTCTAGGGTTTGCATTTTAAGGTTGTTGATTCCTGTTTAGCAAAGGAATTACAATTGCTTCACATAGGGTTGGGGAAGGAGAGTGAAATTTGTTAAAATTTAGTTTGAACCTTGTTCATTTGAATATGTTAGGTTGTAATTCCCCATTATTTGAAACCCTCATCCCATTATACTTTGAAAATGAGTGAACCTAGTGAGTCTTCCACCAAACCAAAGAGTAAACCTAAGAATAAAAGGCTCAAGAGACCAAAACCCCAAGATGAAAAACCCACACCTAAGTCGAATGTGCTTGAGGCATCTACAAAGGAAAAAGGAGAGAAGAGAACTCTTGCCTGATTTATGGAGGGTGAAGCCAAAGATATCACTGGGGGAGGATCCCAAATTGTTAAAAGGCCTATAGGGTAGGTTGTTGTGACTAGTAGGTTAATTGATATTACTTCTACAATGGAGAGGTTGCTCAACCAAAAATTGGATGGTAATTATTCTTAAATGCCTTCAGTAGAAGATATGACAAACGACCAACCAAACACTTAAGGGGTTTCAATCTAGGAAGACTGGTGTTGTCCAATGTGTTTGTGGAAGTTAATGTAATGGTGGAGCTGGAAAAGTAGTATGATCCCGAAGATAGGAAAATAAAGAGTGAGAATGGAACCTTACTCCTTGAGGTTATGAGAGATAAGATTGTGGAGGTGTTCAAGTTGAACCCCAATTACACTATCAACATCAATTTTTTTCAATTATGCAATGAATATGAGAAGAACCCATATGGATATAGGAAAAATTTTCTTTCTAGGAACAAGAATGATGATAAAGGTGGTTTTGGTCCTAAGGACTTGGAGCCCTTTGAGTGTGAAGAGTTTTCCAATTAATTCAAGAATACATACTACTGCTTGAATCAAGTATTGGCTTCCATTTATGATGCAAGGATACTAACTTCTTTTTTGGTAATGGTCATCAATATACATAATTGGAATTTCAACAGGGGACTCAATTATGCTACATACATTGCAGAACAAATGCATAAGGGGTTAATTTATTTGAAGGATGGAAGTGTCATGTTCTCCTTCCCACATTATTATTTGTTAATGTACATGATTATTTATGTTGGATAGGAGGAATGGAAGAATAAAATTAAGCTAAGGTAGAAGGATGAGGAAGAAAATTATCTACCTGTCCAAACATGGACTCGCATTTAGGACAAAAATTATCCCCATTCAAATTATCTTACCTTCTCAAATGTTACCAGATTTGAAATTTTGGAGAGTATGGGTGTGGAGCCTCTTTAGAAGCTTTCAAGGGTTATAAGAGATATTATATGCCCAAAAGATGTAGAAGGATCACCAGAAAATCACAATTAGGTTGATTGGTTTTTGCATTTAGAGTACACTTTAATTAGAGCCAATGGAGCCAAAGTTGTACCTCATTGTTTTCCATTATATGTCTATGATAGGTTGGCATTCATGGAGCTCATGTGGAATTTATATTTTATGGATAAGGATTAGTTTAGAACTCCTAGGAAGGGTTCGATAATAGTACCACATTGTACATTTTCTTACTTCAAGGCCATTGCTAAAGAGGGTTATGAGAGATTTGGAATAATGTTGAATAATCTTAAGATGTCGGTTGATGAGGTTAGAAATTTCTAAACAAAAGGTTTTATGAATGGTATGAAAAGAAGAAAGGGTTTTTCTTGATTTTCTCATAAGTTTCCATATACTAATGATGTAATAAGGAATTTAACAACTAATGGGACAATGAAATCAACAAAAAAGGAGTGGAATAACATTTGTGGCATCAAAGAGTATATAATGAAGAGGAATACATTTTATATCAATCTATATGATGATATTTAGGACCCTTTTGAAAGGCCTATGGTAACATTCAATGATTACAAGAATGGTGAATTCAAGGTAAAGGTTAAAAAGGTTGTTGAAAAAGAACAAGCCCTCTTGGAGAAACAACATGAAGCAATCGATATTCCAGAGAAGCCTTCAGAGATTGAAGGAGGAGATACTAGGATAACTGGGGAGGAAAAATATGCAGAGCATGTGCTAGATGATGAGGATGTGGAAATGAGATTCCCTTCCCCTAAAATTAATGACGCTCTTAGTTCTCAAGTTCCCTAGGATAGAATTGTAAAGTGGTAGTATGATGAGAAGGTCGATGATGATCCAAGGATCAAGGCTTGTGATGAATTTATTGCAAATGATTCCTTTGTGCAAACTAAATATTTTAAAGAGTTCATCATACAACAAAGAATCCATGAAATAAAATAAAGAATTGAACAAGTTAGAGACATTTTTGACCCTTCTTAGTAGGAGGAAGTAGAGAAAGTAGGAGAAGAGAAGATAATGGCTGAGATAGCAGCCATTACCCCTAATGAAGCTAGGAATATTTTTATAGAAAGTGGAATTATGTTGCTTCAAGGGTGCACTCTTACCTCTACTATTGCACTTGATGCAATTAGGAAGGATCATCAAGCCTCTTTATCAGAAGAGCACTTTTACAATTGTGTGTTTCGATAAGGTTTTAGTCCAAAATTGCATACTCTTGCAATTTGGTTGATGACATCGAACATTGGAAAACCTAAGGTTGTTAGGTCAATTGAGGAAGTTATTGGGTTGGTTGTGGTGAAGTGGTCCATAGACATAACTTTAGTCCAAGATGCTAGACTGACTATGCATGTTGCCATGTTAAGAGCTAACACTGCATAGATTTCATAGAAAAAATATGATGCATTGTTGAAAGATTATAATATTCTTTTGGATGAGTGCAATAAAATGAGAGTTACAACACAAGCCGGTAAGTCAATAAGAGCACTATCTTTGCCCTCCTCATCCTCTTTAGATTTGGAACTCAAGATAGGGAGACTTTGGCATTAAGAATTCAAAGCTTGAAGTAGTTGTAAATAGAAAGGGACAATGTCAAGAGAGCTAAGGAGGAGACTACCAAGGTGGTAGGTGATATTTTCGATGATGTTATAAAGCATAGAGTAGAAAATGTATTTAACAAGGTTGAGACTTTGTGGGATGTATACAAAAATGTTCATGAAACCAACAAGAAATATTTTTTGTTTCAAAAGGCATTCCAGACTGAATGGAGAAAGTGGAGTACTAGGGTGGGAGCATTAAAACAAATGATGCCACATATGCAAGAAGTTACTGAAGATCCAACAAATATCCTTGACTTGTTAAAGGCTATTGATTTGCTAAGTGAGATTACAACATTTCATGGCAAGCTAGGTATGCAATTACATAATAAGTTGAGAATGTTTAGAGAGATGGAAGGACATGGTATGCCTAAGATATTGGATGATAAAGTTGAATTGAAGGAGTTTTTAGTATGGAAAGATGAGTCGATAAATCTACTACGACATTTCAAGAAAATGACCAGTCTCACTAATTACACAATGTTGAACCTAGGTGTTGATAATATGGAAGGAATTGAAGTAAGAATGGACACATTTGTCAAACAGACCATGATACTGATTGATGCAAGATACAACCAACATAATACAAAAGTGCAGAAGTTGTTGGACATGAAATGGCCAACTAAGGAGGAGTATATCACATGGCTTGAAAAGTTTACAGATTAAACCTTGGATGAGCAATTGCAAATTGTTGTCTCCTCTGGGTTATGAAGATTGATAATAGATGTGTTGAAGTGGATGAGATTTGCTCTCTCTCTCTCTCTCTCTCTCTCTCTCTCTCTCTCTCTCTCTCTCTCTCTCTCTCTTTATTGTTTTATTTTTTAAAAGTTCCTGCTGAATATTTGTACATGTGGAAGACAATTTTTCTCATGGAGAAGATGTTTCAGTGCAAATGTAACTACTTGGGGAAGTTTTAAAATTTAAGTTCAAATGAAGGTCAAATGTAAAATGTAACAATGTGTAATTTGGCCTAAAGCTTATTGCTCCCATGTTTCTATAAATGGGAATTCAAGGCCAATTGTATGGGTCTTTGGTTGGTTAAGCATTCAAGCTCATGTAATGATATTTTTTAATTCAAGCACAAAGGAATATAACAGTATTGATTCTTAGGTATGAATTCTACTTTGTAATAGGCATAATCATTTTACAATCATAGGTTCATGTGATTAATGTTGGTGTAATTAATTATTTAATTACACTTTATTAAGTTTACTTAGGTAATAATTAGTTTACTTAATTAATAAGTAAGCTTTATTTAGTTGAGCTAATTTTAGGTTAAAATAGGTTTTACCTTTAGGGTTATGCATAAATTTCTTTTATAAAGTAATTCATCTTTTTTAATTTCTTAATTTCCTGAATACAATTCATTTGCACATCTTAATGTAAATTTTTTTTATTATTATTTTTTTCACTTGTGGAAGGATTTTTCTAGTTTGCATGTCTGATCTTGGTTTCTAACATGGTATCAAAGCCTTGATTTGTGGCCCCTTCTCACTTTTTTGGATAAAATCATTACAGAGAAAGTTTGGGGATCCTCGATGGTTTCATATGTTGAGCTTATTTTTGGAGTGTTTTGGATCAGATCAAGCATCTCCATTAGATTCAAAGCACTTGAAAAAGTTAGGTTTGGCTTTTTTTTCGTTGATTTTCATCATAGTTTGCTAGATTAACAAGGGTTTCAAGTCTAATGTTTTTTGCACTAGCATCTAGGGGTAGCCAAATTTTCTAGGCATTTTGGGAAAAAACAGAGGTCGCCATCATGTTCACAGTGGCCAAAAACCCTAGGAATTCCTATTGTTTGGTTGATTTTGGAGCTATTGAAAAAAAGGAAAAAAAAAATTACTAGGGAAGCCATAAAGCCTCCCTAGCATGCTTCATGAGGTAGAAAAAAAAAAAAATTGTTTAAAAAAAACACCTCCCATCCAAATCAAGGCACCACCCAGTAGCCACCCAGTGGCTACCAAGTCGTCGCCCTGCAACCACCACCGCCCCAAACATCGTCTGCTCCTTATGCTAGCCCCCTGAGGGCTTTACTTCATAGGGTTGCAGTCATATTGGAGACCGAGTGCCCAATGCCAAGCCCCCGCTGCCCTTTCAGCCCTCACCCCGCCCATGTGGGTGACCAAGGGCTCCACCCCATCCCCCAACCACTAGCCACCTAGTACACCCAGGCGACTAGGCGCTTATTTGTTTTAGCCCCCAAGGCTGCTTGTAGGCCAAATTGGCCAAATTGGATCAGTTTCACGAAATTAGGCGTAACGTTTACGTACGATGTAATTTTTTTGCAAATGAGATACCATTGAAAAGATGGTTCTGAGCCCGTTCTAGTGGTCTAGGTATTTTTTCCATTATTTGCACCAGGTTTTTTTCAGTCTGAGAGGTATAATGTTTGACTCAGTTGTCAGTTTTTCATGATTCTTGTGGCATTGGAAAGCTAACTCAGTCCTCTTCATAGATATCAGACCTTGTTTTTCCATAATTTTTACCAGGTGTCTAATTTTTTTTGTCAGATCTCAACTTTTTCTTTCTTGGTTAGTTTTTTGGGAAACATGCAATTCAGGCTATTTATTTGAGATCAAACGTATATTTTTTTGCATTGAGAGTATATACTATTGTTTTTCATCATGGATTCACATAATGTTGTATCCCTTACTCCACTCAACTACTTTGGTTGGAAAAAAAAAATGGAGATTCATTTGATGCATAAAGGGTTGTACAAAGTGACCATGGATACAAAATTTGAACCTCCAGGTGTTGTTGAAAAGAGAAAGTGGTTTAATAGGTGTGATGAATCTTTTGGTAAAATATGTTTGTCTCTTTCCCATGATCTTCTTTTTCATGTTGAGTCTTGCACTGCACCCTATTAGATATAGACTACTTTAGGGTCTTTGTTTGGGAAGCAGGATACTATTAAAGGATTCTAGTTAGAGAATGAGCTTATTGGCTTAAATCCTAAGTATTTTGATAGAATCAAGGAGTTCTTCACAAAACTAAAGTCTCTTAGATTTCAGTTGACATAGTGTGGTATTTAGAAGCAAGACTCTCAGTTGATATTGTCCATTCTTTCTAAGATTGGACCAGATTATTTAGTTTTTGTAGCTACCTTTTATGCCACTAGGGATGCTCTTGGTACTCCATTTACTATGCCATCTCTTGATGAATTTGATTCATCTCTCGCTAGAGAGAAAGCTAAGTTGGCTAGCATGGGCAATTTGAAACCTTCTATATCACAGGAACATATTGCATCTCAGGGGCACATAGATCAAAAGTCTTCCAATGGAAAGGGAAAGAAAAAGAAACAAAAGGATTATGACTCTCATGAGCAGCAAAAGGAGTCCACGAATTCATCCTCCTCTTCAAAGGGGAAATAATATAAGAAGGAGAAGGTTACATGTCCATATTGAAAGAGGGAAGGACATGCATAACATAGTTTCTATAAGAAGGACATTGATGAGTTGAAACATTTTCTTCAAAAACATCAAATTGATTTTCCTTCTAGGATGTCTGCATCATTTACATCCCCTCATTCTTCTTCTTCACAATAGTTTGATAGGGGCACAACTAGTTTTCATATTTCCTCAGATATGCAGGGACATGCTCTTTGTGCTTATTCAGGTGATGGATCAGGGAGATGGCTTCTAGATTCAAGAGCATCTCATCATATGGAATCTTTGCAATCTATGTTCACTTCCTTTGAGCCATGCACTCTATCTCATATTTTTATGGAGAAAAATGCATACATGAGTGTTACAGGGAAGGGGTTTATTATTTTTGGGAACACTTTTCAAGATGTCTTGTGTGTTCCTCATTTGATGAACAACCTTCTTTCCATATATCAGATCACACATGGAGGTAATGGGAGATCTGTGGAGTTCACACTTGATTCAGTTTTCCTCAGATACTTGAAGAGTAGAGAGATTATTGCTACTGGGGTGGTCGATCACTCATCTCGATTGTATTCCTTTACATATTTTTCTTTTGATGGTTCTTTTGTTCCTGCAGCTGTTCATCACACTTCTTGTATGAGTTTTCATTCAGAGAAGACATTTGGCTTCTTGAACATTGGTGTTCTCAATTCAGATCTAGTTCTTGAGACATCCATTCCGTCTCCTCCACCTACAGTTGCAGTTGTTGATACTTCTATGGCTACAAATGTAGTTTCTTCTATTTCAGTGCAATAGGACCTAGTTGATCATTCATCTTTGGAGGTTTCTCTTGAGTCTTCAACTACTTTGACTTCTTAATTAGTTGAATTCACACCTTCTTTTTTGAAGACATCTTGGGCTTCACCTGATTCACCTTCAGATATTTCATCCATGAGGCTTCTTCCCTCTCACTTCTTTCAGGAGATGTGGTTTATTTAGTCTTTTTCGAGCTACTTCATTATGGGGGGGCTATGTGGTCTCTTTATTCCTCTCTTTTGGGGGGGTTCTTTCATGTATCTTCATGATGGATGGTGTCCCTAGGGGATATTATGGAGTCCTCCATCTTTCATCACTTAGTTTTTTTTCATTCTATTTTTTGGGGAGGAGTTTTGTCCCATGTGGTTTTCTCCTTTACCCCTGTTTGGTTTAGTTTGCATTGCATTTGTACATGGGTACCTAACATGGACTAGTTTTCAAGACCCATTCATGTTTTCATGCATTCTTAAATTCATCCTAGCATTAGGTGCATTATTTTTAGTCTCCCTAAGTTGCGCTTAAGGGGGGTTGTTGGTGTAATTAATTATTTAATTACACTTTATTAAGTTTACTTTGGTAATAATTAGTTTACTTAATTAATAAGTAAGGTTTATTTAGTTGAGCTAATTTTAGGTGAAAATTAGGTTTTACTTTTATGGTAATGCATACATTTATTTTATAAATAAATTCATCTTTTGTAATTTCTTAATTTCCTTAATACAATTCATTTGCACATCTTAATGCAAATTGCTTTCTTTTTTCTGTTTTTCTCTTGTGGAAGGTTTTTTCTAGTTTGCATGTCTGATCTTGGTTTCTAAAAATTAAGTATAAGGATTACTAATTAGTTTCTATTTTGGGAGATCTTGAGTTGTTTTATTGCAAAGCAATGTCACAATAGTCTATAAATGCTAAGTTTAATTGTTGATGTATTACAGTTTGTTGCAAATTTGAATCTATCACCCATGGATAAAACACTGATTTGTTCATTTTGTAATCTTTGATATAAATGAGTCAGTCTTTCCTATCAAAGAAAAAATCCATATAGAAAATTATGTTGGGATTAAGGTGTCTCAAGCTTTGTAAATCCTAGCATTGATGTTAATTAATTATTTATTTTCTCCTATGTATTATTTTATGTCATTCTTGTGATGTAACTTTGTGATACCTACTTTGGTGAGGTGGAAACTTACATGGCAAGTGACTAGGATGAAATTCATCCTAAACTAGTGGAAATAGGTGTCCCACTTTATGGACCCCATTATAAGCTATTTTAAAGGAATTTGTCATAAATTGTAAGATTTGGACTATGATAGCTGCTATGATGGATTATGACAGAACTACGATAGCCTATATGACAGTGTAAGAGTCAAGACTAGTGAAATTATGGCAAGTGTAAGTCCTACATGTGTTAGGTGTATTGTATGTTGAGAGGAATGAAAATTTTCATATTAATTTATGATAGATGGGTTGCATGTTGACATTTTATGACAATTGCATAAGCAGATGAAGATAGGTACCTTGCATGTAGTCAAGAGGATGTTGACATGTGGCAATTATTGGCATCCATCTTGGTGCTCTATAAATATGGGTATTTACTAGAGGAGTTGTGTGAGGAGAATTATTAATTGTAGGGTTATGTTGTGGGATTTCTTCCAAAAGAGAAAGATGTAGTCTCCCTGTTAAGGTTGTGAGCCTGATGTTTATTGTAACCATATTTTTATAGATTAATACATTGGTTCAATGCTTTGGAGGGTGGGGTTTTTTTAGCCGAAAGGGTTTTCCCCATGTATATCATGTTTTATTCTCTTTTGTCTATCTTTCTTTTGTTCTTCATGTTTCTCATTCTTAAATGTTATTTTATATACCATTATGTTGCTAAATTTTTCTTAGATCTAGAACTACATCATCTTTCCTCTAAGGGTTAATGCATGGGAATTCAACTGTGTCTATTTTCACATTATGGCATAGTAGTATGTGCTTGTATCAAGATTATTAAAATCTGATTTTTTAAATAAATGTAAGATTTTGAAGGTGCATACTAGTTCTTGGAAGACTTTTTGAGTTCATCATTCCCTTTCTTTTGGTATCAAAGCTTAGTTCTAGACTTGCATGTATAATTTGGTAATTTTCATCTACTTTCATGTGTGTTGCATGCACTTGCATGGACTTACATGTCACTTGCATTGGCGTGCATATGTATTTTGTTAAGTTGCATGTAATTGCATGTGTGTTGCATGTACTTGCATGGAATTGCATGTCACTTCCATGTGCTTGCATGTGTATGTGTCTAAGTTGCATGTACTTGCATGGACTTGACTTCCACTTACATGTTCTTGCATGTTTATGTTTGTAAGTGTCATATACTTGCATGTGTTATGAATGTAGTTGCATGGACTTGCATGCCACTTGCATGTTCTTGCATGGTGTTGCATGTGGTGTTTGGGGTTCTGGGTATTTCTTTTGTTGTGATTTCTTAGCTTTGACAACTTGAGGGAATTTTTTTGAAGGAATTATCTAATTATTTATCCTTGAATGAGTGGAAGTTTTGTAGCTGATATTTTTTTTTGGAAATAGTAGGCATTGTCAAGAATGGAGAAGATAGAGTTTTATGGAGTTGATCATGTGGTTACATTTGATATGATATTGATCTAGAGCTCCTGATTTGACAGTTGAATAACCCTCATGCATGATGGTTATTTTTCATTCTCTACTTATTTGTAGTAGAATTTTCATATTGGGTGTCTAATATGGACTTTGGTCATATGAAGAGACTTGTGTTGTTATTAATTCAGGTTGGTATGCCCGTGTTTGGTGTTTGTTTATAATTCTTGACATTGTAAGGCAATATTTTAATAACCTTGAATGCATGTAGGCTATGGTGTTGATCATTGGATGACTTGGAAGCTTCTGAAATAATCTAACTCTCTCTTAGATGCATATACATGGTGGTGGTGGAGTTGGCATACAAATGGGCCTAGAGTTCTTGAACCTCTTCCTCCTTTGGTTGGTTGTACTTGCATGTCTTAATTTCATGTTGGTTGGATCTAAGGGTTTTATGGATTTTTTGTTAAAAATATATGGTTATGCATATTCATGATATTCATTGTTCTGGTTTAACTAATATGGTGGTTTATATACTTGTGGGTCTTCTAAATGATAAGTGGACATGGATTTACATGTGTTATAAAACACAGTGGTTTTGTAGGTTTTACATGGTTAATCAAAACTTGTGGTTTTGTAGATCTATATATGAATTATTTTTTAGATTATCTTTCCTTTGGGTAATTTGGATGTAAGATAGTTGTAGGTTTGCATGTACGCTTCATGCATGGTTTGAGAAAGTTTTATAGTTTTCCTAAAAAATTGTGGGTTCCTGTAGCTTTTGAGTATTCACTTGTTCAAATGAAATATGTGATATTATTTTGGATGTTTAAGTGGATTTATATTTAAATGGAGATGTTTTTTACAACTTCTACATGTTAATAAAAAATATGTGGTTTTTAGATCTATGAAGAATATTATGTTCAAACTCTTGGAGTTTTCTGGATGAAAACAATTGTAGATTCACATGAATGCTTGTTTAGTCCCTTAACTATGGTATTTAGTTGTGGATTTTCTTGGTAAATCGGTTATTTTGGTGATTTGGTGTTTGAGTCTTAAAATCTACATGTTATCTTCTTTTTTATATCAGTTTTTTATGATACTAATGTGATGTTGAGTTTGCATGCTTCAATGTTTGGGATCTATGAGTTATGCAGTTTATGGATTAGCTACCCATTGGCTATAGTGGGATGACTCGGATGTTGAATATCTATATCCACGAGATTGTTTTAGTGATGGTGTAGATTTCATCAGTTGACCTTGTTTGTGGTCATTTGTGCATTGATATGGGTTGCATTGGGATGATAGGATGGTGTTGAGTACCTAGCTAGTCAGTTGTGGGGACCTATAACATGTAGTTTATCTTCATGGAGGAGATGGTTGTCATGATGCTTGGAGAGCTAGGTGTAGACATGGAAAATTGATTGACACACTTGATCCCGATTACTAACATTGTTTCCTCCTAAAATCATACTCTGAACTTATCATCACTCTTCATCCATTAATTAAATAAATTATTATTTATCTAATTAATTCATTCTCCCCCATTGATTAAATTAATCAATTGAATTTCATTAACCCTCACATCTCTCTTTAATTAAATAATTCATTTTATTTAATTAAAGAATCTTAAGTCCTCTTATTAAATTGAATAAAATAAAACCTTATTTAATTTAATCTAAAATTGTCCCCTTTAGTTAAATAGATCAAAACATTTATTTAATTTAACCCCTCCTCTCAATTTGATTTAAATCAATGCAGAAATTTAAGTCTAAATTTTCACATCTCCTAATTACTCATTACATTAATTAATCTTTGATTATTTTAATCTTAAATCATGTGCCATCCTCTAGCTTTTACCACTTGCACATGAAAATAGATTTAATTCATTTATTAAATCTCTATTTTCTCTCAAATTTGAATTAAAATCCAAGTGAACTTAGTACTTCCAACAAGACATTTATTTCACCTTACAAGTCCTTTTGCCTTGAGCCAAGTGGCCATAACTCCATTTTCTTCCCTCTCCAACAAGTAATTTCACTAATTTCAAATTCCACCTAATATTATTTATAGGCACTTTCATCAAAATGTGCACAACCTTCACCCATTCACATCTTGACAAGTGGCACTTGGCCATTGGATGTTGAATGATCCCACATTTCTCAAATCTTGCTCATTCTTCCAATTTGAAATCTATAAATGAGAAACTCTTCCTCTCATTCATCATCCAAACTCAGAGCAAAGTTACTATCTTCATATTTAGAGAAACTTCATCTATTTTCTTGAGCATTTTCCATCACCATAGCTAGGTTATTATAGGTTTTATCAAGAAATCATCTTGTTCTTCATCAACAAAGTGGATCAATCTCCATTAAATCATCAAGCTTACAAAGGAGTTGGGAAAAGGCCAGTTTATACACATAATTGGCACCAATTCCCCCATGGGATTAAGTGTTCACATGGCTTGAATAGGATTTAACCTAGTTTCTTGTTTTTTCTTCATTTCATTTCCTATTTTGAGTATTGCTAATGGATTTCATGGGGAATCCTTGTTCTCACTTGCATTTCAATCTAATAATGTGCTTTTTTGCCATGTTTGTCGAGGTATAGGATTGGGGTTCACACTAGGTATCACTATTCAGTGGGAGCTATGGTAGTTATGTGGATTCATCACTTGGTGATGGATGATCTTCTTGAGTGTTGTAAATGTTACAAGGAGGAGCTCTTAGATCCTATTACTACATAAGGGTTCTTTTTCATTTTCATGGACACTATTTTGGAGATGGTCATCTTCATGATATTGAATATGTTTGATACCTTAGATCCATGGAGGGCTCTTGGAGACTTTAGTTGGGTTGGTATACTCTTGATGGCAAAATAGAGTTTTGTCTTTTTTCATTGCTCTTGAGACCTTGGTTTGTTCACTTGAAGCATTGGATCTCCTAAGGGGGATGCTAAGATCATGATGTCATGATAAGTTCCTGATTCTAATTATTGGAGCTTTGATAGTGGTTTGGTGATTCTCTATGTTTTGGGTGCATTAGTCATATTCTTGAGAACTTCATGATAGTGCAG
The DNA here is from genome assembly GCA_007115665.2 of Sequoiadendron giganteum. Classification (NCBI taxonomy): domain Eukaryota; kingdom Viridiplantae; phylum Streptophyta; class Pinopsida; order Cupressales; family Cupressaceae; genus Sequoiadendron; species Sequoiadendron giganteum. The sequence goes on from CM021100.1 coordinate 965,828,571, forward strand.
TGATGCATTTGGAGTTTAGCATGAGATGATGATTTTTTGGTGCTCATGGATACATGAAGAATGAGGTGAGGCTATATTTCTCTTAAGATGAGAGAAGTGTTGTTGAGATGGTTACTCTTGATGAGATTTCAATAGAAAGTTTGAGGAGCCTACAACTTGGTTGGATGTGAGTTGAGCATAGACCAGTGAGGATATTTCTACTGGAGGAGTCATGATGGCTTGCATTTCTCAAAGGATAATTATCATTCCCCACTCTTATTCTACATGACAACTTATCACTTGAGAGGTATTGCCCATTATTTCTCTCATATGCTTTATGATTTTTTTCATTAACATGGATTTTGAGTTGCATTTAGATGGTTCTAGAAGATTCATTATGAGAGATGGATAGCATGGTTATCTTCTCAAGTTTACTTTCTCATTTATGATGATCGTAGAGGATGGTAGTGGGTTGATTTCCTGAGATGGGAAATGGAGTAGTTTGATCTTCTTTGAGAAGCTTATAGCCATGTAGATATATGGTATATATGTTATGTTTGATCTAATGAGATTTGATGTTTGGGTGTTATTGAGGCTTCTTTGGGGTTGTGAAGGAGATCTTACTTGGAATATCTTGGAAATTTGAGGTGTTGATAGAAGGACATGATTTGGATATGATTTACAGTTCTATTGCTTCTTACCAGAGGTTTATGTTTGTGGATATTTAATATACCCATTCTCCCTTCAGGTTGTTTTTGATATTTTTCTTGAATTTTGACCACGCTCGATGATTTTAAAGCCTACATGCTAGCTTTTCGATTATCTTGACTTACTATCACCATGTGTCAGCCAATCACTCATTGAAGGGAAGCTTCCCTTCCCTTCTCTTTAAAGCCCCATTTTGCCCCCACGTGTCAATAGATCGGGTGTGTTAAGCTTAATTTCATATAAATTTTTTTCGGGCCTCGACCACATGCCACATAGCCTCCACCCATGCAAAATTTTGGTGGGCCCTTCAAGTGGTGTTGATAGTAAGAATGTTGCCACATGTTCTCTCATTACAAGCTCTCATTAAAGGATGGGGAGGATGAACCATGGGATGTGAAATACCACCACGTGTCCCTTCAGTGGGTCTTCATTAAAAGGAGTGGCACGATCACCAAGATTCCATATACTGCCACATGTTCTAACTACCTTTGTTGGGAGGTGACACTTGTATGCACAGGGTAAGCTAGGACCACTAACATCATTTGTAGAGAATGCATCTGGCTTGCGAATGACTAGGTTCATTCTCGAGAATATTTTTGTTACAACGGTCATGGTGAGTCATTGATGTGAGCATCATGATGCATGATGATGAATCTTTTCTATTATAGTCCTTCAAGTGGTGGAAGCCTCTAGCTATATATACTGCTTCTCCTTTTGAAGAAGGAGTTTGAAATATCTACAAAATAATTAGGAAGTGATGAGAGTGCAACCCGAGACACAGAAAATCACACAGAAAAACTAACAAATCTTATTATTTTCAAAGTATGAAATTCTTACATGCAGAGGATCTCCAATCCTCGAGTTCTGCAATACATGCAAATTACAAAAAAGAAATTACAGAAATTCCCCTATTCGCAACATGCGATCTTCTTTCCTAAAAACTGCCCACAAAAGTCAGAAACTACCCCATAAATAGCCCAATTCTCCATTTGGAGCCAAAAAAAACATTCTAATTATGCACAAACTTTCGGAAGCCCTAACTCAAGATCTAACCATCGGATCATTTTCCGCCAATTTTCGGACCCATTCGGAGCCTTTAAGTCCCTCAAAATTAGCTCCGAAGATTTTGTAGGGCAAAAAGCAAAAACTGAAACTTGAATAACTTTTGAATCGGGAATGATCTTCGCCTGATTTTTTCACCAGAGTGTTTATTATTATATCCCAAAGCTTCCCTTAAATTTATGTCTCCTCACACCTTCAAATTCATACCTACTAAAAATAGCAGTTGAGCAAAAAAAGCAGAAAAGCAGTTCTGAAAGTTGTGAATTCTTCTTTGACGAAAAGGGTATCCAGAAATGCAAAAACATCTACAAAAAACTAAATGAAAGTAAATATATTTTTGGGTGATCTAGGATTTCCCTTACACCAATGGATGCTCCTGCATCAGGAAGACACCATGCCTTTTGTTTTGTTAGATAATTGTAAAGACTCATAGACTATGCCCTTGTAATTTGGCCTTTCTATTTCCTAGCAATTTAAGAACATTATAATGTGTTGCTATTGAATAGTTTATTTGTAAATTCAATGATTTGAACAGAATTCTGATTTAGAACCATGTCTCTGACTCTTTCTATGCAACAAATATTTATGAAAATTATTTTATGTCATGAAATGAATTATCCAGGTTTTTCTTTGGTGTTTTTTATTTTAGGACATAACAAATTGTTGAATGGGCCCTTAGACCACATCTACAATATAGGTATATCATTCCTTACATCTAAATATTGGCACATCACCCTATTTAGATCTTTTATTTTATATATACTTCATTTTACCATTCAAAGCCCCAGTTATAGAAGAAGTCAACTTCTTTAAAATCTAGAGGTTACTTAGTTTAGCGCAATAGGTCACCCCTTTAACTAAGTTTCCCACAAAGGGTTGTTACCTTATCAATTTTTGGCATCAATAGTTTTTATTTTTCCTAGCACACCCACTGGGACCTTCTAAATATGTTTAAGACTTAAGAAAGTATATGGGCCATCAACCTGTCACAAGATCCCAAACAACAAATAACCTTGGTTTGTCAGTACCACTGCTAATAATAGTACCAACTAGAACCCATCACATAAATATCCTGACTCCTTCACCAACCATGTTACCAATCACTAACCAAAAATATGGGTCATGGGATGCTAGAATTCCTCTAAGAAGACTAGTACCACCTACCGTTTGGGCCCCCATCCTGGTCTCTGTTCTCAAATATATTCCTAAGTTCACCGGAGATGGCTCAAGAACATCATTTGAACATCGACAAGATGTGATAGATGTATGTTTGGTACATGGAGTTATAGACCAAAACCTAGCATTGAGGTTGATCATAACTTATTTTAGAGGAAAAGAATCAGATTGGTATCACACTCTACAAACTAACTCTATCAACACTTGGGATCAGCTTAGGGATACTTTTTAAGACATAATCTTGAATGACGGAGATAGGTCTTCCTAGTATCACCAACTAGAGATCATCAAGTGGACTCCATATGAGGTCTTGATTGACTTCAACGCTCAGTTCCACATTAATTGGCAAAGAATTCAGGCTACAATTTTCTTGCCACCAGATTTGGCATTCATGTTTTACCTAAAGCCCATCAATTCCAATATCTCAATGATGATCTAGTCACTCAGCAAAACCACTCTACCAGATGCATATAGCATCACAATTAAAGTAGATAACAATTTGATTGATGCTGGAAAGTTGCTTCCTTGGCCCATCATTCCTATATTCCCCAAGCTACTTGTTTCCACATAGGTGATGTCGCCTACCACTACAACTACTCCTTCTCAATCCATGTACACATATGCGAGTGTACCATAGAACGTCACACCTAGTGCCTCGAAGGATGAGAGGAGCAAAATAAAGGAAATGTTGCATTCTTTAGCCAACAAGATAACTATCATCAAGTGCAACTAAGCCACTCCCCCAAAGCCAACCTATCATAATTATCAAGGCAAAAGGTCCTCTTACCAACAAAACTAGTTCCAAGGAGACACTTGCACAAATCCTTAAGCGCAAACAACAAGTCAAATAGTACCGATACCCACTCCATTGTAGAACACCAACCTAAGCTCTAATAGAGAGCTAACTATAGGGAAAAAAAACTTGGTTGATGATGGTAATCCCTGGTGTTTTCCTTCTAGTGATTCACATATGCCCTAAAATTGCCTATGTGGAAACCTACAAAAAAAGGTGGCAGAGCAGCACAGCCAAGGCACAGCATTGGATAATGGGGGTTATGCATATACCTCTCTGTAAATGGAAAATTTGGTACTAACCACTCAAATGCAGGGGATTTCTCTAGAGCAATAGAATGATATAGCTCCCAATCACACCCTCTTCTCATGGATGGAGGGAGAGGAAGCAGTATTCACATTCAAAGCATCCACTTTAGAAACCTCGCAAGTATAGTCTGATTATAACACTCTCTCCAAAGGGAGATTCATGTGTGAAATACTCATTCCATAATTAGTCAACCTACAGCCTAAAAGTGCTCACAACCACAAACCTAGTGCCTCTACAATGGTACCACAATGTTTGCCACAAAGGGAGATCATAACAACAAGAGGTAAGGAGCAGAAGCCTCCAAATCCACCACTATTTGATGTAGTGGAACAATTGAAAAAATCATCTACTAACATGTCCCTGTGGGATGTCTTAGCTATTTTGGAGCATAATAAATTGCTACAGAGGGCTCCCTAAGAAGACCCAATTATGGAACCAAAGGAGCAACCACTTCAAGGGGATGCTATTGATCAATCACCTTTGGTAAAATTTCTCTCAAATACTATAGAAGAGGCCTCTACTGAGGATCAAGAGGAAGAATCCACAATAAAATTTGGTGATGGTAAACCAAAACCGAAGCCATTTTTCCTAACCCTTATTATGGGTAAGAAATTATTGCATAACTCCATGATTGACTCTAGTGCCAGCACCACACTCATGACTAGGCTAATAGTTGAAGCCCTAGGACTAAGCTATGAATCTTTGAATAAAGGATTCATGCAATTAGATGGTACTATGGTTAATACTATGGGGATCATTAGGGACCTTCCATTAACTATATTTTCCTGCCCCAATATCATGGTCAAGCAGGATACCATGATCACTGATATTTCTCAAATATTTTCTTTTTGCTTGTCTATGGAATTCACTTCTAAACCAGTTGGATACCTTTCTTTAGATTGGTCACAACATTTGGAACATGTTGTGGACAAAGCTAAGATATTATTTGAGCCCGCTCATACTTCCATCACCAAGGAGGATATGTACTGCATTGAGCTTCTAGAAGATGAGGAAACTACTGGAGATCAGACCGATCAACAAGAGGTTCTCCTGAGCGAGTTCATTGATAAAGAACTTTTTGGAAATTATCATGCCACTAGACTAGGAACTTATGTCATTTATTATGAAGAACAAGCCATCCTGAAGTTGACACAAGAGCCCGAAGGTGTCTCACACTACACTTTGATGGTGGTAAATACAAGATAGGTGGAGGAGCTAAAATATGTCTGACTTCCCCAAGTAGCAAGAAGATGGCCAAATCTTTCTGATCTCAATTTTCTTGTCCCAGCAACAAGGCTTAATATCAAGGTGTCATACTAGGTTTAAGCCTAGTAGAGAAAATGAGCATCAAGCAAATAAAGGTGTTCATTTTTCCCAAGTTAATCATCAATTAGGTTCAAAATATCAATACCACAAAGGATGCCCATATGGGATCCTATGGAGACAAAGGTTGGGACTTAATTGAGAGCTTCAAAATTTTCAATATTCAAGTTGTTCCTCAAGAACAAAATTTTGGTACAAATCGCATGGCCAAAATTGGATCTTAATTCAAACTGGCTTCTAACCTAATGCATAACCAACACTCTGTGTGAATGATATTATGACCAATAATTCCAAATGATGGTCAAAGTTGGTAAGTATTTGATAGAGATGAACAAATCACCTTGTTCAGTTCATAGATGGGAGAATTTACCGACCAATTCCAACCAAGGATCACCAAAACCGACGGTGGATGGGACATTTAGCAAAGATCCCATAAGCTTTCAAAGAGTTTGGTCACTCCCAAAAGCCCCTTTTCTGGCAATACAAGAAATAATAAGAGGAAACTCATAGTAAATGAAGGAAATTATATGAATTTTTCAGATCAGGGTTGCAATTAATCTTAAAGTAAGAGAGAATGTCCTGCATCAAGGTGAATAAAGGCTTGTCCACTATACAAAGGAGAATGATGAGGGGATAGTGGCCTGGTCATATGATAACCTCAGAGGATATGATCCCAATATCATCTAGCCTGTGATAAAGCCGAAAAGAGAGGCTAAAATAGCTTGCCAAAAATAGAGGCTAGCGAGTCCTAAGATAGAAGTGTTGATGGTGCAAAGGTTAACAAAGCTAGTTCAGTCACAGATTGTCTTCTCAGTCAAGCCTAACATTTGGGTGTTCAGACTTATCCCAGTCTGAAATAAGATTGGAGATATCTGCCTATGTATCATTTTCTATAACCTAAGTTGAGCATTACCAATAAATCATTACCCACTATCCTTCATGGGATCAATCGTGCACAATGTAGTAGGTTTAGGTGTGTTTTCTCTGTTGGACGGATTTTTGGACCAAGGCCTAGATGGTAAAGGCCTAATGTTAAAATTCAACAAGCGGACAATAAGACCTAGTTTGCACAAGAAATCTGACAGCTTGTGGGAGGGTCCATTCATAATAATTCAGTATAGGTGATATGAGGCATTTAAGTCAAAAAACATAGAGAGAAAAGTGATAGGGGTTCCCGTTAGGGGAATTCACCTTAAATATTTTATAGAGCTCGATTAGACAATTGTACCATGTAAATATGTAATTATTGTGGTTATTTTCCTCTTTGTTCTTTTGTTTGTTCGGTTGGTCTTCCTAGTCCATGATGCAGTAAAAATTTACATTATGATAGAGAGAATAACACATATGCCAGAAGGGGCAAGAAATATGAAGCAACGTAGAAATTTTTAAATATAAGCCACATCTTAATTATATTTATATACTTTGATAAGTACAATATCAAAATGGCTCAGAGGCCACACTTTTGAAAGTATATACTATGAAGTCTTTTCTAGGGTTTATACAAAAAAGTTAATGAGTTGCAGTATGAAAAGCATGAAAAGAGAGGAAATATTTAGTCATGGGGAGAAGCAGCAAAAACAACATCCAAAACCTTGTCATCCCCAACAATAGCAACTCAACAACAACTAGGTCAATGATACCATCCAATGAAGCAACAAGAGGTGGTGGAGGGAACACCGGGTTTCTAAAATTGGTATACTAGTCAATATCATAGAATGGCACCACTTTTTAGATTTAGAAGAGAAAGTGGTAGGCACGGGTGACCTTTTGGTGATGTAATTCATGTGACTTGAGGTGGAAACCACTCAAGAACAACAACCATGGGACGACCGCATATTCTTCAAAAAACTTGTGAAGGTTGCTCGCAGTCAAAATTCCTCCACCAAACGTAGGATTTGCCACCACCTCCCCAAGGCCATTCGGATACTTCTTTGGAAAAAAAATTGTTACTAGATGTATGATAAGTGGCTTGGGGATTTAGATGTCAAGAATCGATGCCACAAAATGGGAGCACACATCAGTGTTAACTCTGTACTTGTCCTCATATTTGAGACAGTCACATCCCAAAACCCATTTCATGCCTATGATTTCCAAAGAATGCTTATTCTTTGTCATCCTCTTCAAATATCTAGTTGAAATATCACTCAAAAAGGCCATTTGAGATTTGTGGGAGGTCAACCTAATTGGGTTGTTCATAGTGTCAAAACCTATATGACTATCAGAGAACAACCCTATGCAAGATGCCTAAATTTGAACTCTATACAAATACTGAGAAGACTGCAAATACTAAATGCTAAACCAACCACCTAATGTTAATTCTACTAGAAGTTGTGAAGTTTTATTTCCTTATTGCCTAGGTGCCTATTTATTGAAGTGGCAAGGATAAGCATGGTAATTTGCATACCATAAGCATGAGGTTAACTAGGTACCACCTGAAACACTGCACCAAGGCTCGCTCGAGACTCTCACCCAATTACAGCTATAGGTACAAGTTGTTATGTACAAAATTAAGGCAAGCTAATTAGTTAGCGCAAGCTGGTGGCAGTATTCAACTGTAGTCTATTTGGTCAAACGCTGAGGTGTCATCTTGTAGGTGTTCCTCAAAATCCAAGAAATGATGTGTATCTATTTGATGCTTATCGCATACTTTGATGTAATCATTTCATTTGGGGTATTAATTACCATGGCATACAATGCCTAGTCTGCTTTCAAATCACCAGCTCAATTTCTAGGGAAAATTGTGCCATGGGTTGTAGGTAACTAGGGTCATTATGAATCCTTGTCATTTCAAAATGGAAAGTAGTTCACTTTGCACAAACCAAAAGGCTGGCAGTACATGCTGAATTTAATCTAGAAAAAGAAATCATGATCTACTAGTTGAAGGAGGATAGAAAAAGCTAAGTATTGCATACGATTGTTTTAACAAAGAAAAGAAGGCTTTTTGAGTACATAGTTAGTGCAGAGAATTTTCAAAGTGCAGAATTACTAGGGGACATGTAGAAAATTTTAGATATTTGAGGAAAAATGGAATCCATTACCCCTGAAATAGATCAGAATCTACAGATGAATGAACTAGGTGAAATGTCTCAAATCTTGGTTGATGTGATGCTCACAACACCCATGCTCAATATTTTTTTTAGGAGGATGAGTCCTATGCTATGCATGGAGTTCTAGATAAGCCAGAATGGTTTCACACATAGACAACCAAGAAGGGGACTCTCAAGGATGCAAGTTTGGTAAAGGAAGAGTGGGATAACATTTATGACCCATCCTCAAGACTAATCCTAAGGGCCTTAGGGAAGCTACTTTCACCAGAATGAAGAAAGACCTCGACAATCAACTATCGTACAAGCAATGGCTCTATGGACTCCCATAATATATGGTCCCTTATGTGCACCACTACCCAAAAATAATTCACAAAAGTATTCATTGTTTCAATTAGGTGACTAACATCATTGAGGGTAGAAGGTTAAGAGTTGTGATATCTATGGAGGCTCTTAGGGACATGTTGTACATTCCCAAGAATAGCACCAGAATGCTACCAATGGAGTCATTCAACCATAAAAAGGGTTAAGAATTATGGAAGGGTAGAAGGAATGCCCTCAACTTTTATAATGTGGAGATCGGAAGGCCCCAGGATTGCCAACAATCATTAAAAAATCTGAATTATCTTGTTGACTTCATACATGCAGACTTGCAGGACACCTTCTCCATGATGGCTTTTGTGTTCAACTTGGACGATGACATGATCATGTCTAAATCTTAGTTGGGCCTACATTTTCAACTCAAGATGTAGCATGACCCTTTTATGGTATAATTTTGTAGAAATGATTATCAAAGATATGCCGAAGAAGATTGTTGAGTTCAAAATTATTGGTAAGTTTAGATATCCTTCTCTTCTTGCCTATATGTTTCAACATCAGAATCTTGAATTCTTCAAGGAAAACATAGATTTGTCAAAATTTGATGAGAAGAAACATCAGAAGCCAGTTTTGGTATGCACTCACATCCTCTCTTCCACCTATGATTATTATGCATTTTCAGAGAAATTCTTGATTCCAATTTTACACGATTTGGGTGAAGATAATAACTACCATCACCTATCGGGTGATCAAACCGACTGGATGTGATCCCTGTTCCCCAAGTGTGACTGGTTCCTTGGGGAGGAATTCACATGCATCCGAGTGCATGGATTTTGTGAAGAGCTAATCTGACTTCTCACATTTGTCACCAATCGGGTATTGGCTCTTGAAGTGTTCTATCAACTGGCTATTATGGATTGGACCTTTTGTTTCGACCCAAAGAAGAAGAAGAGGGGATTTTTTGAATGCCCACTGAGCTACAAAATAGTGTTCATGGTAAATAAGAAATCAGCGGAGCTACTAGAGGCAAAGTTGGAACACCTCAAGCTAGTTTTCATTTGTGATAAGTTGGAATATAACCCCAAGGATGATTTGGGTGACAGATTTATTAAGGTAAAACATAGCCCTTGGCCTTAATGGAAAGCATAGCGAAATCCTCTGGATGACATTAGTAGATTTTGGGTGGACTTGGTGTTCATTCCAAAGGATAATCGAAGGTCATCATGGCTCGGGTTCTACCTCCCTATGGGGAAGGTAGACACAAATTTTCACATGAATGCTGCCCTCCAAAACAGTTTGATAAGGGAATAGGGCTAGAAGATGGAAAAGATAAATTATTTCTAGATTTATCACTAGGAGATCAAGTGCCTCATCACCCCATTCCAACACCCATCAGTTTTTGACACCAATGATCAATTTGATACTCTCTGGAATTGAGAACATATAGACTCTAAAATGAGTGATGTGGAGGAGGCTGACGCTAAAGATGTTGCATCATGCTTTGATAAGGGGAAGAAAAAATAGAAAATAGCGACCCAACCTAGCACAACTATTAGGAGTGTGCGAATAAATATTTCATGATTAGATTCCTCACAATCTCAATCCTGGGCCGTAGGAAATCTTGGAGGAATGTAATAGTTGACAAAATTAGTAGATGTGGAGAACCCTCCACCAAGAGAAAGACAACTCACTGATGTTGATTCAAGAGGTGGTTCGTAGGAGGTTGTAGTAGGACAAGGGTTGGAGATAGATTCTGCCACTCAGGTGACTTTATCTCCCTCTCTTCTTGGCTCCCAATCTCTTGTTTCTTCCATGATCTTTATGGCACCCATCACTCCAAGTGTAAGCCTATATTTCTCTGTCCCCACTACAATAGTTGTGGAAGGTTTCTCCCAGTTTTCTCATATTAGATAGATGGCTTTCACTTCCCCTAGAGCTACTTCATCTTTGGTTGGAGCCCTGACTGCCTCCTCATTTACCTCCCTATCCCTATCCATGGCTACCAGCCCATTGGTATGCGAAGTCATCATCCATGTTTCCTCCTCTAAGTCAATTCTGACTCAACCTTTGCAACATTTGAAGCCGGTCGCATCTCCATTTCCACCATCATTCCCCATGAGTCCCTCCATGCCTTTTTCACCTAGGCTTTGGAATATTCATCCCTTCTCTTCGTTCATGGTTGCCCTTCCAAAGAAGGAAAATTCTAAGGTTACCTACCTCTCATTCCCTTTCACTATCCCTCCTGACACACCCTTTGCAGGTGAATGCATCAGATCACTAGCTCAATTCTTGTCACATAATGATACAACAAAGAAAGCTCAAGCTCTTCAACTGCAAAATAAAAAAGAAAAGGATGCTAAGAAGCCAACGGGTCCTAGATTCCAAAAAATCTATAACAAGGCTCAATAATCATTGTATTTTGCAACCATGCATCCCAATGTTACAAAAATACATGGAGAAATGCAACCCGATGACTATGAAATCCATGACATCAAACTGGACTTGTGTGTTGCCTAACCACAAGATAAAATCGAGCTAATGGAGGAGACACAACAAGTGGTGACCATTGAATTTATTAAGTCTAGTCGCAAGTTGAATAAGGAAGAGGAAAATCTCAAGGTGATTAAAGAAAGAATGGAAATCTTATTGGCCAAGGACAAAGCACAAGAAACAGAAAAGGTGCACCTCTCACTTAATGTGTAGGCAGAGTAGGCTATCCTATAAAGGGATCTCAAGAGGTTCCAATCCCAAGAATCGAATCAAGTAGCTGAGCTACAGAAAAGGAACCAAGAATTATCAAATAGGTTGGCGCAATCAGAAGGAGAAGTTTGACAAAAAAATGAAGAATTTTAGTGACTGCATGCTCAGTTGAAGCAAGTAGTACAAGAAAAGGAGATAAATCAAGCAAGCGTGCAGGCTCGATTTTAGGAAGACCTCCAAAAGATCAAGCTTTCCCTAGAGGAAGTGTCTTCAAATTGAAGCTAGGCTAAGGAAAGGTGGCTAGCTATACAGAGAGACTTGTAGGAGAAACTCTCCTCTACCACAGAATAAATTGCAGGGCTAATGCAAGATATTGGGATGAGGAATGCAAAGAATAATCTATTGAAGAAGATCATTCAAACTCCTTCTCCATAGTTAGACCTCTGCTTAGTAGCCTAATAAATGTATGCTTCCTACTGGAAAAGATTCAAGGCTTTATGTCCAACTCTCCAACCCACACTTCAGTTTATGGTAGAGGCAACAAATTTATGCGGGGAGGTTCGCGGCACAATGGAACAATTCCCACAATTCATAGGGGAAAAGGTTCCCAAAGTAGAAAAGCTGCTAGGCAAGCTATACACTATGTCAAGCAAGGATCTGGTACAAGTGGGGGTTGAAAATCAGAGGTTAGCCACTAGGATCCTGAAAGAATTTATCTGCTACCATGAGGCCACGCTTCATGCTCAATGCTGCTCAATCACATTGGGGTGAACTATGGATACTGTATGGGAAAGGTTTTCCCAACTCACCTAGATGGGCTTGCCCTCTCCATTTATTTTTGATGAATCAATGGTTACCATGGAGCAAATTGCAGCCAAAATTGAGGAGAGGATGTAGGATTTATCTATTTTTTAGAGCTTCAACCAACCACCTACCATCGAGGAAATTGAAGGTGTAACTAGTCAAATCACACAACTAATTTTTCAGCTTGAGGTTGAGTCCAGACTATCTATGATGTTTCCTTTTAAAGAAGTGATTGATTTGCATGAGGTGCATGAAAATCTATGTGCCATATCTATGCCTTTTGAGGCTGACTGGCTGCCCTTATAGATCGCCCTTTCTAAGCTTTGACTCCAATGCTCAATGTATAAGGCCATGGTAAAAAAACTAGAGATTTTTGGGTTCATCGTTCTGGAGGAGAAACACCCCTAATAGTCACCAAAAGCTATGTATATTTAATATACCCCATGCACCCTTCTGGTTGTTTTAAATATTTTTCTTAACTTTTGACCACGCTTGATGACTTTAAAAGCCTACATGCTACCTTTCTGGCAATCTCAACTCACTATCACCATGTGTCACCCAATTTCTCATCGAAGGGGAGCTTCCATTCCCTTCTCTTCTAAGCCTTGTTCTGTCCCCACATGTCAATAGATTGGGCATGTTAAGCCTTCTTTCATATAACTCTTTTTTGAGCCCTGACTCCATGCCATGTAGCCTTCTCCCATGCAAAATTTTGGCGGGCCCCTCAAGCGATGTCGCTAGTAAGAATGTTGCCACATGTCTTCTCATCATAAGCTCTCATCAAAGGATGGGGAGGATGGACCACAGAATGAGAAATACCACCATGTGTCCCCTCGACGGGTCTTCATTGAAAGGAGTGGCATGAACGCCAAATTGCCATATACTGCTACGTGTTCTAACTTCCTTCAGTAGGAAGTGACACTTGTTTGCACATGGTAAGCCAAGACAACTACCATCATTTGCAGAGGTTTTATATGGCTAGTGAAAGATTGGGTTCATGCTCGGGAATCTTTCTATTACAATGGTCGTGGTGATTCATTACTACAAGCATCATCATGCATGATGAGGAATCTTTTTTGTTACAGTCCTTCAAGTAGTGGAAGTTGCTGGCTATATATACTACTTCTTCTATTGAAGAAGAATTTCAAAATATTTACAAAAGAATTAGGAAGACACCAAGCCTTTTTTTTTGTTAGATAATTGTAAAGAATCACAGACTGTGCCCTTGTAATTTGGCCTTTTTGTTTCTTAGCAATTTGAGAACATTATACTGTGCTATTATTGAATATTTTGTTTGCAACTTCATTGATTTGAATAGAATGCTGATTTAGAACCATGTCTCTAACACTTTCTATTTAGTAAATTTCTATCCAAATTATTTTATGTCATGAAATGAATTATCCAGGTCTTTCTCTTTGATGTTTGTTATTTCAGGACATAGAAAATTGTTGAATGGGCCCTTAGACAAAATCTACAAGATAGGTCTATCATGCCTTACATCTAAATATTGGTGCATCGCCTTAGTTAGATATTTTATTTTATATCTTCTTCTTTTTCCCATTCAAAACCCTATTTATAGAAGAAGATGAATTCTTTAAAATCTAGAGGTTACTCAATTTAGCACAATAGGTCCCCCCTTTAACTAATTTTCCCACAAAGGGCTATTACCTTTTCAATGTTTGGCATCAACAATGTTCACATAGTTCAATGTGGTGGACTTGGGAGAGTTATGGTGACATGTTTTTTAGAGACTTTCCAATGTATTTTGTTTCATGTGTGGATCATTGTGATTTTTCTTTCTTACTACATGAATTAATTATTAGCCACACTTTAGTTAAGTGTTGATTGGTAGGCTTGATATGCCATGGTCCATTTTTAGATTTGACATTACCCATGTAGTGGTAGTTCCTAGATGTGTATGTTCTTCATTGAAAATTTTGACACATGGAGCTTTTGTTTGTATTTCATGGGTTGGATATGTTTTGGCATCAGCTCTATTAATTTTTTGGATACATTGTGGTATGGTAGATTGGATGGATTAACATTTTTTGTGGATGCTATTTCTGGTTTGGTGGGTTTATCAGTTGGATGAGGACAACCTATTTTGGTTGTTGTTCTAGCTGATGATTTATCTTTTTCTCTAGAGGATTCTTTGGCTTTAGTATTGTGTTCTCGTTATGGGATTGGAGTTGGTTGAGCTTATGTTTAGCTTGTGAGCACAGTGGATTTTTTGCAATAGCCCACAACCTTTGTTATCACTAGGATTTGATGCTTGTTCACTTTTGATTGTTGCATATACACCTTGGCTTGCTCCTTTTCTTCCATAGGTGGCATGTTGGAGGATGATATGAATTCTTGTCTGATATGGTTGACACCTTGGATGTTCCTATAGGTATCTTGTTAGTGTATCAGAGCATGTTGGAGGTTCATGTGGTTTCATGAATGTTGTGATGATGTTGTTTGGCTCCCTGTAGTTAAAATCCTATTTGACTTTTGGCTCTTAAAAGGTCTTTGACAAGTGGGAGAATTTTGGGATTAAAGTGTCTCAACCTTTGCAAATCCTAACAATAATATTGTTCATTATTTATTTATTCTAGCCTATGTATTATTTTATGTCATTTTTTTTGGAAAAACAAGGATAAACAACTAAGAGGGGGGGTGAATCATTTGTTACCAAAATTAAACATATTCAAAATTAATTAATGTTTAATCTTAGATCTAATAATTAACAGTGAAAGCATAAATCAATAACACATTAGAGACACATGAACACCAAGATTTTATACTTGGAAACCCTATTCGGGGAAAAACCATGGTGGATGTTAGTCCACAAGATTATACCCTATTAAAAGTATAATGAAGAATGAATAAGGAATGAACTTGCATTTAGGAACACTGCCTAGAGCTCACTGCTCAGAGGAAGACTCACTAACTTACATACACTAATAAAATTAAATCCATCTGATGAACATGAATTGAGAAATTAGCTTCTTCACAAGCCCGATTATAGTTCCAATTAGGCACAAACACTTCACTCAAACTTCTTCACACTCTGCTCAATCTCTTTCACACTCTTCTCTACTCTTGAATGATTTGACCTTTATTCACACATTTACTTCACACACACATTGAGCATACCCCAAAATGAGGAAAAAAACTGCTCTTATATATTTGCCACACAAATTTACATCGACTACTCTGTTAGCCACAAATAAAGAATAACTTACAATTGTCATCCTCAATACATAAATAAATCTTCATGCGCACCAACACAAGTCGGTCACAACATAGTGAGGACTCAAATAAACACCTTCGAACATGCCAAACAATAAAATATTAATCTTCATGGATCAAAAACATGCTACCATCATCATGTCATCCAAGAACATGAAAAATTGAGCACACATCAAAAAAATATCCAATCACGAACACTTCAATCAATGTGAATGTACAAAACTGATATAGAATGATCTAGACTCATCTATGAACATCACAAGAACATGTGCAACAAATAAAATTGCCATAATTTCATCCTCTTCATCCAAGAACACCTGCTATAGTAACAAAATGACTATAGGAACATAGAACTTCATAACTTTCTCAAATCTTGATGTGTACAATTGAAACTTTCAGACAACACACTAGATAGACTGACAAACAAACCCTTTAGTGAATGCCACCTGATTTTCAACTTATAGTACTTTCTACCACTCTAACCTTCTCAGCTTCATTGGCTTCTTGCAATATATTTATTACAATTTTCTCAATCTTCTCAACATATACAACCTTTAGAATCACCAATGCTAATAGTGTTGACATCAATGAAAACCACATATCAAAAATGCAACCACAACATTCAAAAATCTCCCCCTTTGGCATTGATGGCAACACATGATGTGAAAAATACCATCAACCCAACTAGCTCTTCTCAAAAAATCTCCCCCTTAGATTGTGCACTCTTTTCCTATTTTCTCCTTCCACTTTATTCTGCTCTCATGTTTTTCACATTGATTATCTCCCCCTTTGACATCAATGGAAAATTTACACATGCTCTGATCCTCATATTTAGCACATCTAACTACTCCCCCTGAGTAGCAGCCAACACAACATCAATCTAGAATAGGATATGGCTATGAATTCACGAACTGATGCAAAGACTTGCATCACTTAGTTCTGATTAGGAGGGGAAATCACCCCTAACTTACCTTTGAGATACTCAAAAGTATCCTTAGGCAATGAATTAGTAAAGATCTCTGCAATTTTATCCTTGGTAGGTATATACTCCGGTCTAACTTCTTTTTCACTTACTCTATCTCTCAAGAAGTGATATTTGATGGATACAGGCTTTGTCTTTGAATGCAACACTAGATTCTTAGAAATGTTTATGGCACTTGAATTGTCATAGAATATGGCAATGTGTTCTTCATACTCAACTCTGACATCTCTAAGCATTTTCTTCATCCACAATACTTGAGTACAACTATTTGCAGCAGCAATATATTATGCCTCAGCAATAGATAATGAAATGAAATTCTACTTTTTTCTTAGCCAAGATACCAACTTCTTCCCTAAGAAGAATGTACTACCACTGGTACTCTTCCTATCATCCACAACTCCTACCTAATCAGCATCAATGAAAACACATAGGATAAGATCATCATTCCTAGGATACCAAAGATCAAGATCAACTATCCCTTTCAAGTATCTAAAGATTCTTTTCACAACAGTCACATAGAACTCTTTAGGATCATCTTGATATCTAGCAACCATGCATATAACATTCATTATATCTGGCCTAGTATGAGTCAAATAAAGTAATCCACCAATCATTCATTTGTATCTTGTTTGATTTTCTATAGGATAATCATCATTCTATGTAAGTTTGCATCTAGTTACCATAGATGTACCAACTAGCTTTGAGTCTTCCATGCCAAACTATTTTAGTAACTCTTTTACATATTTAGACTAAGATAAAAAAATCCCATCATCTAGCTGAGTGATTTGTAGTCCTAAAAAGAATTTCAGCTCTCCTATCATTGACATTTCAAACTCACTTTTCATTTGATTAGAAAACTTCATACACAAATCATCATCACCTTTAAAAATAATGTCATCAACAAATACTTCAATGACCAATTCTTTATTCTGATCCAACTTGAAATACAAATTATTGTCAATGGCACCTTTATTGAATCCAAGTTTCAACAAGTATTTATGTAATCTAGCATACCAAGCTCTAGGATCTTTCTTAAGTCCATATAGAGCTTTCTTCAATTGACATACCATGTTTTTTTTTTTAGTCAATTGAAATCCATCTGGTTGTTCAACATAGACTTCTTCTAGCTCACCATTTAGAAATATTGACTTTACATCCATTTGATAGACTTTGTAATTCTTGAAAGTAGCATAAGCAATAAATAATCTTAGAGCTTCAATTCTAGAAATAGGGGAAAAAGTTTCTTCAAAATCAATACCTTCCATATGTGAGTACCCTTTGCAAACCAATCTTGCTTTGTTTCTGACCACTTCACCTTGTTCATTTATCTTATTTTGAAACACCCATTTGGTTCCAATCACATTTTTGTTTCGAGGTCTAGGAACAAGATCCCATGTATCATTTTTCTCTAACTTCATTAGTTCTTCTTTCATGGCTTACATCCAATGTTCATCTTTGCATGCTTCATTAATATTGCTAGGCTTAGTTTTATAAATTAGACAATACTCTTGTGAAAATTTTCTTCTATTTTTCACACCTTTGCTTTTATCTCCTATGATCTAACTGTTAGAATGATTTTTCCTTACATATTGGGAGTTTTAGGATTTTCTCCAACTTCTTTTTCTTGTGTTCTTTCTTCCGCACTTATGCTAGTTTCTGCTTTTTGATTCTCTTGGTTCACCAAAACAATTTGAAGTTGATTTTGTGTTTGAAAATTATTTCCAGTGTTAGTATAATCATTTTGATCATCTTAATCATATCCACTACATCTGGATGGTCTAGCAATATATGAATTCATCAACTTTAACATTTGCACTTTCAAACATTTTCTTCAACCATTTATTAAAGCATCAGTAATCTTTTCACTTAGTAGAGTAATCTATAAATATTCCTTCATCACTTCTAGCATCAAAATTGCCTATATCATCATCTCTCTTGATGTATCAATTTCTTTCGAAAATTTTGAAATATTTGATAGTAGGCTCATAACCAAACCATAGCTCAAAAGGGGTCTTACTAGAATTACTATTGATATTCACCCAGTTAATGGTATACACAACAGTACTTACAACTTTTCTACATTAGAAATGAGGAACATTTGCTTGCAGCATCATGATTCTAGTAGTGTCTAGAATAGTTCGGTTCTTTCTTTCAACAACTCCATTTTGTTGAGGGGTCCGAGGAGCAGATAGCTGTCTTTGGATTCCATGATCTTCACAAAAAAAATTTAATTCTTGGGAAGTGAATTCACCACCTCTGTTTGACCTTAGGCATTTTATCTTTTGACCTGTCTCATTTTTTGCCATAGCTTTGAAGCTTTTGAACTTTTCTAATGCTTCATGTTTTTTCTCTTAAGAAAGCAACCCTATCATTCTAGAATAATCATCAATAAGCAACATAAAGTACCTTTCTCCTTGTAGACTTCTAATTTTGGATGGACCACATAGATCAATATGTATCAAGTCCAGTATTCCATTAGAGCTATATTGTTTGCTCTAAAAATAATTTCTAGTTTTCTTTCCCATCTGACATTCCTTGCATATAGTGTTAGCAGGCTCCACTAACTTAGGAAGATCTTTGACTACTTGAGTAGAGCTTATCTTGACAATGTTATCAAATTTGACATAAAACAACCTCATATCCCATAACCAACTTACATCAATTTGAGAAATTAAACAACTTTCACTAGCAACACTTAAGTGAAAAATATTACCTCTTGTCTTTGTACCTGAAACAATCATATTTCTAGAACTTACCCTTATTCTATACTTACCATCCTTGAATTGAAGATTGTAACCCCTATCTACCATTTGTCCAACACTCAACCAATTATTCTTTAAACCTTCTACATAAATAACATCATCAATATTGTGCTTACCACCAAAATAAATAGTGCCTCTGGCAAGAATCACACCAAAAGTGTTGTCTCCAAATATTACAACACCACCATAATAGTTTTCCAATATTAAAATCTTTATTTTTTCACTAGTCATATGATGTGAGCATCCGCTGTCAATTACCCAGTCATCCTTTTCTTTAATTTTTTCTGCAAGAGCTTTCTCAACATTCACATTACTAGTAGATTCAGTGGACACCTGACCATTTTATTTGATAGCAATGAATACCCATTCACCTTCATTTCTAGTTTCTTTATTAGATTCATCATCAGTAACACCTTCTTCAGCATTATAGCATTTATTTTGAAATCTAGTCTTTTCAGGTTTGTACTTGGAAACTCTTTCAGGACATCTTGATGCAAAATGACCTATTTTACTGCAAGAAAAATATTTGATACGTAACTTTCCTTTGTACTTTCCATGACCTTTGGCTTCTCTTTTCACAATCAATGCTTCCAGTTATTCTAATTATTTTTCTTCATCTTCAATATCTTTCATCTCATCTTCATATTTGAATATCATTTTGGAACTCTCTCCTAGATTGTATCTTTGTTGGCTTTTCCCAGATACAGTAGCTTTGAATGTAAGCTTCATCTTAGGAGTAGATTCACCAAATTCACTTAACTCAAAGGTAGAAATTTTTCCAATCAACATGTCTCTTGTCACATTTTTCACTGTGTTGAGTTCATCAATAACATGAGCTCTTGTTTTGTAGGAGGGAGGCACAAATCTAAGTATCTTAGCCACAATTTCTTCTTCATCCAAGGTTCCATCAGCACATCCAATGCTCATCACCAGTTCATTTATCTTTTGAGAGAAATAGAGGATGTTCTCATCTTAACTCATCTTCATGTCCTCCCACTTGCCTTTTAAACTTTGTAGCTTAGCACTTTTCACTAGTGCATCTCCTTCATACAATTTCTCCAAATTTTTCTAGATCTCATGTGTAGTCTTCAATCCTATCACATTTGTCATTCCTAAATCTATCAAAGCACTCAACAATGTTTCAATAACCCTAGTATTAGCTTCTGCTTGATTGATCTCATCTTTAGAGGATGGACCATTATGAGGAATAGTATATGCACTCTGTGTGATCTTCCAGAAAGGTTCTCCAATGCACTTCAAATGACACTCCATTTTGAATTTCCATAAAGAGTAGTTTGTACCATTGAATCTAGGCTTGTCCTTCTTGTATGATGCCATCTTGGATCACCTCAAGTTGTTAGGATTTTTTAGAGGAACTAGTTCTGATACCGATTGTTGGAAAAATAAGGATAAACAACTAAGAGGGGGGGTGAATCAGTTGTTACCAAAATCAAACTTATTCAACATTAATTAACATTTAATCTCATATCTAATAATTAACAGTGCAAGCATAAACTAATAACACATCAGAGACACATGAACACCAAGATTTTATACGTGGAAACCCTGTTAGAGGAAAAACCACAGTGGATGTTAGTCCACAAGATTATATCTTATTAAAAGTATAATGAAGAATGAATAAGGAATTCACTTGCATTCAGGAACACTACCTAGAGCTCACTACTCGGAGGAAGACTCACTGCCTTACATAAAATAATTAGATTCAATCCATCTGATGAACATGAATTGAGAAATTAGCTTCTTCAGAAGCCTGATTATAGTTCTGGTTAGGCACAAACACTTCACTTATATTTCTTCACACTCTGGTCAATCTCTTTCACACTCTTCTCTTCTCTTGAATGATTTGACCTTTATTCACACATGTACTTCACACACACACACTGAGCATACCCCAAAATGAGGAAAAAACCCACTCTTATATATCTTCCACATGGATTTACATCAACTACTCTGTCAGCCTCAATACATAAATAAATCTTAATGTGCACCAACATAAGTCAGTCACAAAATAGTGAGGACTAAACTAAACACCTTCGAACATGCAAAAGAATAAAAAAATAATCTTCATGGATCCACAACACGCTACCGCCATCATGTCAAACAAGAACATGAAAACTCAAGCACACATCGGGAAAATCTCTAATCACCAACACTCTAATCAATGCAGATGTACAAAACTGATATAGCATGATCTAGACTCATCCATGAACATCACAAGAACATGTGCAACAACTGAAATTTATATAATTTCATCCTCTTCATCCAAGAACACCTGCTACAGGAAAAAAATGACTGTAGGAACATAGAACTTCATAACTTTCTCAAATATTGATGTGTACCACTGAAAAATTCAGACAACACACTAGATAGACTAAGAAACAAACCCTTTAGTTCGCACCAGCTGATTTTCAACTTACAACACTTTGTACCACTCTGACCTTCTCAACTTCATTGGCTGCCTACAATATATTTATTACAATTTTCTCAATCTCCTCGACATATACAACCTTCAGAATCATTAATGACAACTACATATCAGCAATGCAAACACAACATCCAACAATTTTTCTGATGTCACTTTGTGGGACCTACTTCGCTGAGGTGGATACTTACATGGCAAGTGAATAGGATGAAATGCATCCTAAATTGAAGGAAATAGGAATCACAATTTTTGGCCTCCTTTGTAAGCTATTTTAGTGGATTTTTTCATAAGTTGTAAGAGTTAGACAATGACAACTCCTATGTCGAATTATGATAGATCTGTGACAACTTGTATGATAGTGTAAGAGTAAAGACTAGTGAAATTATGGTAGGTGTAATTATTGCATGTGGTAGGTGTATTGCATGTTGAGGATTGAATTTTTTCATAGTAATTTATGGCAGATGGGCTGCATGTTGATATTTCATGACAGTTGCATAAGTAGGTAAAGATAGGCACCTTGCATGTTATCCTTTCTATTTGCATGCATTCAGTGAGGAGGATGCTGAAACATGGAATTTCTTGGTGTCCATCTTGGTGATCTATAAATATGGACATTTTCTAGAGGATTCATGTGAGGAGAATTTTTAATTGTAGGGTTATGTTGTCAGGTTTCTTCCAGAAGAGAAATATGTAGTCTCCATGTTAAGGTTGAGAGCTTGAAGTGTATTGTAACTGTATTTTTGCAAATTAACAAATTGGTTCAATTCTTTGGAGGGTGGGGTTTCTTACCCGAAATGTTTTTCCCCATGTATATCAAGTTTACTTCTCTTTTGTCTAGCTTTGTTTTGTTCTTCATGTTTCTCATTCTTAAATGTTAATTTATATTCTGTTATGTTGCTGAAATTTTCTTAGATCTATAACTACATCATCTTTACTCTAAGCATTAATGCATGGGAATTCAATTGTGTATGTTTTCACATTGTGGCATAATAGTATTTGCTTGTATCAAGATGATTAAAATCTGATTTTTTTTAAAAATGTAAGATGCTGAAAGCGCATACTGGTTCTTGGAAGAATTTTTGAGTTCATCATTCCCTTTCAAATCATTTACATGACTTTATTTGTTCTAAATTTTTATGAGAAACCACCCATTCCTTGCTTTAGGTAGTAAAATTTTAAAGGATTGGCCAAATTCTTCAAGGATTATATCTAATCAGCCACCTATAGGAATGTATTTTCTATTCACAATGTTCATGGTAATTTGGTACAAGATTTAAAACATTGTAAGGATAATCCTCCTTGGTATTGTAGAGCCTGAAGTGTAGAAGTAAATCCTAGCAAGATTTCACCTATTTATTGGCCAATCCTCACCATTTTTGACCATTGAATTATGGAAAATTCATAGATAATGGTTGAGATTAAGTTTGGT
Source organism: Sequoiadendron giganteum (assembly GCA_007115665.2). NCBI lineage: Eukaryota > Viridiplantae > Streptophyta > Pinopsida > Cupressales > Cupressaceae > Sequoiadendron > Sequoiadendron giganteum. The sequence goes on from CM021100.1 coordinate 965,851,637, forward strand.
TCTTAAAAAAAAAACAACATTGCAAATAACAAGAAATCCTTTAGTACTCTACATTTTTGTTACCTCAACAAGCTTATGGGCTCTCTTGGATCAACATGATGAAATGGAAAAAGAGAGAGCTACATGCTACATAAGAAAAAAATTGGTAGGATATGAATTAAACTATACATCCATTGAAAGATCTTGTTTTGCAATGGTGTTTGCTCCATAAAGTATTAGGCACTACATGCTCTCTCATCAAGTTCAACTCATTTCCAAGATACATCTACTCAAGTTCTTATTATAAAAAGTGATGAGATCCAATTATGTCCCATTTTATGTCTTATTTTAGCCTATTTGATGTACCTTCATAGCCATTTCATATTCTATTTTCATTCCATATCATTCCATTTTAACATTTTATGTTGCATTTGATTAAATGTATATAAGTGGTATTTAATATAGTTTTTGGATAAAATATGGAAATTAATTATTGATTGTCTTTACTAATAAGCATTATGATTTCAAGCCTTGGGAAAATTAAGCTTACAACATAAATATTTGAGCATCTTCTTATCGAATTCTTCAAAGGAACTTCTTGTCACATTATTCACTCATGGGTACACATATTAGTAAATTAATTTTGACCATAAAATTATTCTCATAAAATAATTTAGTTATTTAGTTATAACCAAATAATGTTTAATTTTATGGAAGAAAATGTCCTCATGTTAAAAATAATATTCTATTGTAACCATGCGCTATTTATGCTCCTACATTTTAGGGTGAGCTATTTAAGCTCCTATATTTTAGGGTGAACTATTTAAGTTCATACATTTTAAGGTGGGTTGATTTCCAAAAAATGAAACAACTAAATGTGAGCCACAAAATAATAGAAATGTGGCATGAAAATAGGAAATAGCTTGCACATATTTATTGTATAAATATGAGCTACGTGAGAAGAAAGAGGAGGAAACAATAATTGTATTCGATATAATTATTCAAACAAATGTTTTGAAGTTCTTTCCAAAAATTATGTAAGTCTTTCTTCAATTCGTTGACTGGGAGGAAGGGTACCCACTCTTCAACAACCTATTGAATGTATATATATATATTATCTATTTTGTAAGGCGTGTGTGATTTCAATTCTATTTTTCATTATTTTAATTTTGTATTTTTGTTGTCATAATTATGTAATTCATTCTTGTAAATAATTTTAAGTGACTTTAACTATCTATTGATTCACATTAAATCAATTGTTATAATTTCTATGTGAATTGAGTATGTTGTTGATTTGATTTTTATTCCTTTTCTTTGGATTTTATGAATTTGGTAATTGATGTTCTGCTTTAGAATTCATTGCGTGTGTAGATCCTATTGCCAAGAAGTGACAGTTCTTGTCGCCAATTTTATTTCGATTTACTAAAGGTTTATTTTCATATGTACATTCATAACCACTCATCTCATGACTCTCAACCCTTGTGCATATTTCCACAATACCTTTTGCAAGTTTACGCCCCCAGATTGACATGTATAGATCAAACCAAAATTCATTATTAAACATCAAATCTATATTACTCTTTGCCCCAGTTTTGGCTTATCATTTTTGGCACTGTTGTCTGAGAAAGATGTCAAAGGCCAGTTAGTTTAGTGAGATGAGTTAGGGACAATGCATTAGGATGAAAGCTCATGCACTTGTCGACCATTCTCGGGTGATTACTCCTAATTTGTGTTGCTTAAATGATATAGATGCATGGTTTGAAGTTGTAGGTAGATATTAAACGATTAAATAATTTACATTCACACCACTTGTTGTGAGCTAATTGATAGGTAAAAGGTAATTTTGAAGAAACAACATCAAAATCATAAAAATGTTGCATTTTCAAAGTAGTTCAAGCATATAAATTTTTAGGGGAAAACACTTCAAAAATGAAGAACTTAGACCCCCGCTTTCAAATTTAAAAACAAAAGATGAAATTGGTGGGAGAATCGCACTAAAAAAAAAGTAATATTTTTATAGCCCCTCTACCTAATGGATGCAACTTAAATAATCTTG
>CM021100.1:965853771-965999844 GCA_007115665.2 Sequoiadendron giganteum
TTGGAGTCGGTACTATGTCTCAGACAACTTTCTATCCAAGGATGGAAATGTAGTTCTAGGATGATAGCATGCCATGCAAACATCCATATAATTAAAAATAGTAAACATGATACAAACTACCTAAAAACCAACTGAAAGCCTAGCTAGTTAATCTAGATGGTAAGAATACAATAAGGAAATATAGGAAATAGATGCTAAAATAACAAGGAAAATAAATAAGAACTAGGATGATGAATATGATCTCACAGAAGTGCTAGTTTTCTAGCTAGCTCCATGTGCACGTTCACCTACACACAAGAAAGAGGGAAAATTATTGAGGTTGTATAGGGTCCTACCTCAATCAAACACTAGTTTTGGTTTTTTCACCTCCACGGATAGCCATAAATCAAAGAAGTAGAATATGTCATAAAGGAAAGAAATTATTAAGCACTACAAAATAGTGTTATGATACTCAATCAAATCACAAAGGAGAGGAGTGAAACGTTACCACCTCCACACAAAATCTCACTAACCAATGAAAGAGTTATGTACTTGGAAAAGTCACCACAGCTACAATTGAGATGAAGGAAGGTCTCACAAGACTCCAAGCCCACACTTCTATGGCTTACTTCACACTTGAAATGTGCAATTGATGGAGTGTTGTTGCTACTATAATGGAATGTTGAAAGTGTTGCTTGAGAGTGAATGAGATGCTAGAAGGTGAGATTGAATTGCTAAGAGATGAAATCAAGTGAGAATGGATGAATTTGAAGGAGAATGAAGAAGAATATGCCATTTTTGAGGTCGGTTGGTCGAAGAGGGATGCTATAGTTTTATCCCAATCGGGTGTGTAATTCCTCTATGAACTCTAGATGTACGAATATGTCAACGATGGCAGTGCATTGTACGGATGTATGTGTATTGTGCATGCGTCCCTAATAAATATTCTCTTATCAACACAAATGAATTATTCCAAGTGGATGGAAGGCAGTTGGGTGATGTGGAATTTCACTTTCGGATTTTATTTTCTAAGGTGAGGGTGCATGAATGGGGAATTTGCACAAGGGGTGAAAAAATTCTCATATATACCTTTATACACTAAGAATGCAAGAAAAATTCTTATGGCTTCTAATCTTGCAATAGGTGCAAACATTTCTTCAAAGTCTATACCTTCCACTTGTCCATACCGTTTACATACCAATCTTTCCTTATTCCTTACAACAATGCCATCTTCATTGAGCTTGTTTCTAAACACCCATTTAGTGCCAATTATATTTTTTCTTGGGTGTCTAGGAACCAATTCCCAAGTTTTATTCTTCTCAATTTGATTGAGCTCTTCTTCCATTGGTTTTATCTAGCTTTCATATTTTATGTCCTCGAGCTCTTTGGTTCAACTTGTGACAAGAGAGAAAACATTGCATTTTCCTCGTTCCTTGCACGATTTCTCCTTATCTAAAATCCTTCATTTTTATCACTAATAATCTGATCTATAGGGTGATATTTTTGCATTTATTTTTTAGGTTCCTTTTCGTTCCCCTCTTCTTTCTCTTCTTCTTCATTTGCTACATCTTCCTAAAAAATCTAATTATTCTCCAAATTCATTCTTATCAAATTTGATATGCTTTATATTCTCATCAATTTTAGCATTGATGCTCTCAATAATTTTTTTTAATCTCTTGGTATAGAATTTGTAAGCTTTTCTTTGAGTGGAATATCCAATAAATATTCCTTCATTACTTCTAGAGTCAAAGCTTCCCAAATTTTCATCTTCTCTTTCGATATAAAATTTACTATCAAATAGTTTAAAATACTTAACAAATGTAGGATTACCATACCATAGTTCATAGGAAGTGCTATCACTATGTGCTCTAGTTTGAACTCTATTCAAAATGTAGAAGTTTGTATGAACTGCCTCTCTCCAAAACATATATGCAATCTTGGCCTCATTCAACATAGTTTTCGCCATATCCTTGACCACTTTTCTCTTTCTCTATACAAATCAATTTTGTTGTGGTGTTCTTGGTACAAATTATTGTCTGTTAATTCAATGTGCCTCATAATACTCAACAAAATCACTTGATGTGAATTCTCCTCCTCTATATCTCAAGAATTTTATTCTTCTTCCCATCTTCTCAACCATTTTCCTAAATATCTTGAGTCTTTCAAATGCTTGGTTCTTTTCCTTCAAAAAGGTTACACATTTTATTCTTATATAGTTATCAATTAGCAGCATCAAGTATCTTTCACCTTTTATTCCTCTTGTCCTTGTAGGTCCACATAGATTAGTATGGACCAATTGTAAGTACTTGGAGGTTGAATATTATTTTGTAGGAATTTTTTTCTTTGTTTTCTTTCCCTATGTATATTCTTGGCATATTATATTTGTAATCTTGGTTATCTTAGGCATGTGTCTTACCAGACCTCTAGAACTTACTTTCACTAACTTATCAAAATTTTCATGCCCTAATCTTTGATGCCACAACCAACTCTCATTTGCTTCACCCATTAGATAGGGTTGAACTTTAACTTCATAGAGATTATAAAGATTGGAATCAGTTCTCATTCCTTGTGTAATTTTTTTTCCATACTTCCTAATACTACAACCATCTGAGTCAAATGTGACCCTATAACCATTGTCACACATCTAAATTACACTTAGTAGGTTGTGCTTTATTCGTAAGTACAAAATATCTTTAGTGGGTTTTTTACCATCTAAGCTCAATATTCCTTTTCCACATATCTTTATTGTTGTATTTTCACCAAAAATCACATATCCACCTTTACATTTATTGAGTTTGATGAACTTGATTTTTTTTCCAGTCATATTTTTGGAGCAACCACTATCTATCACCCATAAATTTTTCTTTTTGGCATCTAGTGTCATTTGTGCAATCATTGATTGTGTGGAGTTTTTCTCTTTTCCTTTCCACACCTTCTTAGGTTTATTTTCTTCTTTTTCTTCCTTATTTACTTTAGGTGGTATTCTTTTCTTTTTATCATTCTATACTTTTGGTCTTATGAACTTTGCTCTACAATATTTGGCAATATGACCACAATTTTTGCAATTGTAACACACAATATTTATATCTACGTGTATCAATGGGCTATTTTCAGGTATGTTAGCAGATTAGATTAAATAAAAACTCAAAGAAAACTATGGAATACAAAGAAATCTTAAAATGAATAAATGATTATACTAGATATCCTTCAATTCCATGATTCACCTCCATAGCACCTTCTAGTTTGTAGCATATGATTGTTGCCCTCAGATCGAGTGTGTGAGCAGTTCAGTTATGACAACGTCCTATGCAAGTTTTGAAGGGTTTTATGACAAAGACATGCAAGAATTCAATGATGAAGAAATAGAAAAAGTGGTTGATAAAATTAAAAGACTAAGAGATATGATAATGAGAACAAAATTGACATTTTATAGAAAATGCAATTTTGGATGAACGAATGAGATTGAAGATTGAGAAAATTCCCTAGAATCAATGGTTAACATTCAAAATGGAAACTCTCAATTAGGGTTAGGGAAACATTAGGTCAAATTTGAAATGAGTGGACAAGGTTGATTTTTAGAAAATCAAATCAAGGGTTGACAATGCATGTGACAAGAGATAAGATTGGAACAAAAAAAGAGGTGGCAGAAGAAATTAAATAATAATAAAAATTATTTAATTTAGGTGGCTAATGAATAATTAAATAATATTATTTAATTATAGTGGAAAGTGGACAAATATTAAATAAATAAGAATTTATTTAATTTTAGAAAGAAGAGGACTTAATTATTGATGTAATTAAATAAATAATCAAGGAAGAATAAAGATAATAGAAAATGAATTAATTAAATAATTAAAATTATTTAATTATCAAGGACAAAAGGGGAAATGATGAAGAATTCAGAAATTGCAAGCCACAATTTTTAGTGTTTACACTACGAAAGGAGAAAATAGATTTTCACTTACAAAATTTATACTCCTAATGGGAACTATTCTACATTCTCTAGCTTTATAACCAAACTGATTGCATGTGTAGCAATATCCATAAAAGTATGATGAATACCTAGTCATAGAATTTTCTTGTACACGATGAGATGATCTTCTTTGCATTGTATTTCTTGTATCTCTCACCCTTTTAAATGCATCAACATAAATTCTTCTTATGCTTTGTCTCTTCCTCTAGTGATTAGGAACTAATTGATTATCCTTCTTGTAAATGATAGGCTTCTTTTCTTAACTAATTTGCTTTACCTCAATAGATTTCTTCTCAGCTTCAAGTTTATTTTCTTTAAAAGCTTATTTTCAACTAAAAATAGACTTTTCACCGTCCCTAAATATCTTGTACAATTTTGAAGAAGTTTTTATAAAGGTACTCTTACCCTTTCCTAGCCCTAGTCCATATTTATCTTTGTCAGAGGTCTTTTGGGTGCTCAAAAGTTCATCAAGGATTGTTGATCCACTTTTCATCTTTAGCCCTTTCTCTATTTGTCCCCTAGCCTTCTCAAGATCTTTTCTTAGAGAAATAATCTCTTCCTCAAGCTTCATATATCTATCAACCTTAGTTTGTGTGAACCCCAATCCTATTCCTGCATAGGCATGATAAACAAACACATTGTTAGGTTCATATGAAAGATAAAATAAGGATTCCCCATGAAATCCATTTAAAATGCTTAATACTAGGAAAAACGAAGAACAAACATGAAAGACAAAAGAAATCCTAATTAAGCAAGAAAACTCTTGATCCCATGGGGGAGTTGGTGTCAATTGATGTGGAGAAATTGGCCCTTTCCCAACTCCTTTGTAAGCTCTTTGATGATTTATGGATGATTGAATCTCCTTGATGAGATTTTGGCATAACCTAGTTATGAAATGGGCAAAATTATCTCTTAATGTGAAGAGAGTAACTTTTCTCTAAGTGTGGATGAGGATGAAGTTGAGTATAGTAAGTTTACTCAAATTGTGGATGATAGAATGAGAGGAAGAGTCTCCCATTTATAGATTTCCAATATGGAAGAGAGATTCGAATTGAACAATGTGGGATCATTCAACATCCAATTTCCAAGTGCCACTCGTCAAGATGTGAATGGTTGAGGAATGAACACATTTTGGTCAATGTGCATGATAAATTCTATGAGATTCAAATTTAAAATTTGAATGTGACATGTTTAGAAGGAAGGGAAATGAAGTTAATGTCACTTGGCTCAATGCAAAGGACATGTAAGAGGTCTTAAATTCCTTGTTGGAAGTACCCATCCTTTTTTGGAGTGATTTTTGAATTGGAAGAATATTCCACAAAAGATGCCCTTTTGAATGGAAAATGGTGATCTAATAAATCAAATCAAATGATTTATTGTGCAAGTTGCATTCTCTAGAGGAATGGAGTGATTAGGATTAGCATTAATTAGGATTTTATTAATTAAGAGGGGCATTAGCTGATTTGACCATTTTGACTTAGATTTTAGGATTTAAATAAATCAAAGTTGAGAGAATAATGATTTTAGATTTAATTTAATAAAGATTGATTTATTTAATTAAAGGAGGGTGATGTTGGATTTAAACCAAATAAAGATTTATTTAATTTAATGAGATGACTTTAGGGATTAATTAAATAAAATGATTTATTTAATTATAAGGGGGATTACAAATTAATTAAATAACATTGATTTATTTAATTACGAGATGAAGAGTGATGAATTTAATCAAATATAAATTATTCGATTAAATGACTAACAAAGGAGATGATTGAGGATGAAATGGTGTTAGTAAATTAGGATCTAGTGTCTCAAATCGAATTGTATATTTTCCATGTCTATATTTTTCCCCTCTTTGAAGCAATGTACTTGTTGCATTGGTTCAAAGAGTAAACTGATGTGATCAAAGTTCAAAATTTCTTGATTTTTTTTGAATGCCCCACTACTGCCCCAATAGAAGGATTATGCTGGTATGTTGCCCCCTCAAGAGATCGAGCGGAAATGTTGAATTCTTCAATTGAGATCGCGATAAAATGCGAGAAGAGTGGTTCTATTGATCAGAGGACAAAAAATAATTCTTTAGAAAGATCAGATATTTGACATAGAAAATCTTGATGATTTATAGACAGTCATCAGCCATGGGTAGCCTTGTGTATATTTTGAGATCTCACACCTAATTTAGATAGAAATGTTAGTAGATATAGAAGAATAAGAAGAATATGATGGATGGAAGGAGGATCCAACAAGCCTACGTTATGATGATGATGATTTTCTTACCAAAAGTTGGGATTTTGAAAGGGCTAATTACTTTATGTTTGATAACACACATAGGTATGATGCATCAAGTTATAAAGGACCAGGATGGAATTGTACCTAGTGTGATGGAATTTGACTCAACAATCAAATATGAGTATTCTTGTTCACACTTGACATACAAAAACCTTTCTAGGATGGACCTAACAAAGCAAGTATTCACCAAGTCATTTTACAAGAACATCCAACATGCACAATAGATAAAAAAGATAATGATCATTGACCCATTCCTTTCTCTCTAAACCTGTTTACTTTAGGCATCATCGAGAGGTCCTTGGAATGAGCGCAAAATAAGATAAGTCAAAAAGACCAAATAAAGAAAGCAAACAAGATAATTTTCTTCATACCGGTAGCCAAGGCTAAACTACTGCAGGTACCTGATGCTTATGTCCATCATGGAAGGATACATCCTAGGATATATTGTGATCAGGGTTTTGGTAAGACTGATTGGGTGATAAGTTATTGATACTTTGAGTTGATCAACTTGTTTGCTTACTGACCTAGACTTGAGACTTTGATGATTAAGCTTTCACTTTAGAACCTGTTAGACTTGCTTCTGACTAACTCACCAAAGGATGAAGGCGATGATTGATTTATTAGGAATGATGATTACCATAGGTGAAAGTGAGATGAGATGAAAGCACCATTTTGGATTTTTCAGATATTTTGAGGTTGTTTTAATTTTTAGATTTTTCAATTTTTTCAATTTTCAAGATTTATGAATGTTTTTGTATTTTGTGTCTCAGGGGCCAATCCAGGATGGCCTTGCCTACATTCCAGCTCAGAGATGACATAGTTCAACTGACGAAAAACTTGAATCAATGATGAGATAGATGGGAAAAACAATTGCCAAATTATTGCGACAGACGCCTAAAGGACTAACCGAGGGTGTCTCGGGGGATGATCAAAGATAAACCTTGCCTATGTTCAAGCTCAGAGACGATGTAGTTCAGACAAGATTACTCATTTTTTTTATTTTTTTTGGATTTTGACCTTTTTTGGATTTTTGCATGATTTTGGCGATTTGGATATAGATATGTGATGATATCAGTGCTCTATTTTGGTATTTTGTTGGAAACCAAGCTAAGGTTGATTGATCAGATCAATGGATTGGTGATGATAACATTGTTGAGGATACACAACAATGCAAGGATAGTGTTAAGCAATATGAGGATTGGGAAGGATATCCCGAGATGATGATGAATTGATGATGATAACATTGTTGAGGATACACACCAATGCAAGGATAGTGTTAAGCAACACAAGGATTGGGAAATATATCCCGAGATGATGATGGATTGATGATGATAAAATTGCTGAGGATACACAACAATGCAAGGATAGTGTTAAGCAACACAAGTACTGGGAAGGATATCTTGATATGATGATGGATTGGTTGGATTTTATTGGTCATGATTTTGAAGCTTGGTTTGGAACAAAATTATTTTGAATGATTTGATGTGACACTGAAGTAAACATTAGATGCGACTGATACTGAGTGTTTTAATCAATGTTCGATGAAAGATAAAGCTTGATAAGGAACATATTCTTGTCAAAATATGCCATGGGCTAGTGATTTGGATTTTGGCTCACAAATGATTTGACCAATTTGATTTCACATTCGTCAATGTTTTGATCACCCCATAAGTTGGAGGATATAGATCAAGATTTATTCCTAAAGAAAGATATAAATATCTACCCCCAGTGTCTAGTAATCTTGGAAAGGCCATGGGTTTTTTATATTTTTTGATTTTTTTGTAATTTTTGCAAAATATTTTGGATTTTTTTTTTTTTGGATTTTTTATATTTTTTGATTTTTTTGTAATTTTTGCAAAATATTTTAAGCTCATGTTGAACCGCTTGGTTTTTTCAATGTATATTCTTTTGTCATAATGTGCCATCAATATCCTTCTTGAAGAATTTTCTTTACCAAGATACGTGCACCTGAAATAAACTTTTGAGATTCTTGATTTGCTTTGTTGACACCGGAGTTAACTTCGTCTTTGTGCACACATCGTAATAGAGTGCCTTCTGAATCCTTATGATGAATGGTGAATGCCAATACATGGTCAATGTGAGAATTCGATATCATGCATGGAGGCATGGATGGAGTTGTGTTTTTAGGAATATAATATGAATTGGTTGACAGTTTGGAGTCTTTGACTCTCCAAAGTTGGGAAGATGAGCAATGATGGGTGGACACGGAAGTGTACATGGAATTAGGACCAATAGCTTGATATACTTTGTATGTTTCTTGAGAAGCATGCTTTTCCCTTTGTGGACATCTTTGATGGATAATTGCCCCCTTTTTATTTTTCCCCATAGTTTCTTTGACTAATGGAGTTTGATAGGGATAATTTTTCTTTGTATTTTTTGGTATCCATATGTATTTGATTTGTCCTATGTACTTCTTAGCTTCTTTTCTTTGATTCAAATATCCCTTTTGATGTTGGTCCCAATTCATGGATGGGGTGATGGGTGGATGAAGATTCATGACATGGCTAGTTGTAGTATTGGCATTGGTTTCACCATAAGGATTCTTCGTGCCCCCTATATTGACATTTTCTTGAGATGAAGTTGCCCCCAGTTTTATAGAGGTATCACTAATATGTTTAGATCTCTTAATTACCTAATAACCAAGAACTTGATGCCTAGTATTTCCAATAATCTGCATTGGTTCTAGGATACCCTGTTCATGTAGGCCTAATCCTTTGCTTTGATAATTCAACCGTTGAATAATTTTATTTGCAATAAGATATGATCTACCTTGGAAACAAGGTGCTACTCCTTTGCTCTGTGGTGGATCTTCAAAGGTGACAAATTCTTGATTGATCAGATAGCTTGCCCTAAAAAGTTCAAGTGATCCAATTTTATAGGTGATAGGATCCTCCATCTGTGGGATAAATTCTTGATTGATATCTTTGGTTTGATCTTGTGAAATATCAGATTTTAATGCTTCTTCAAGAAGTGTTGATGATTCACTATCCACATAAAAGTCTTCCTCATGATTCATTCCACAAGATGTTTCTGATTTACCACTTCTATAGGATCCTTTTTCATGACACATTTCTATTGTCTCTGGATTTATCTATATCTTGACCATGTGTATAAATGTTAAGAGTGAGAGACTCTTGTTCCTTGGTAATGATATCAAGAGTATGAGACTCCTATTTTGAATGAAGGTCATCTACATGTCCATCTAAATAAATAATATCACGAGTAGACGGAGGGGTATGTGCTATATGGATATGATCCTTATTTGTGACATCTTTTATAGATAGGAGAGTTTCCATTACCTCATTGTAGTATCTTGGATATATGAATTCTTGATCTTGGTTAATGTTAGAATTTCTTTCAACATGCTTTAGATCAAGTTCTTGACATGGGTCAATTTCAAAGGATGGATTTTCTACAAGGGGTTCTTGGACATCATCATAAGGCATGGGAAGTGGTTCAATATCCTATTGATCTTTGAGTGGATTTGGATCAAATGTTGAGTTGAGGATTCCTTCACTATCTACAACCATGAGGTCAAATGATGTCAATGTGTCTTGGGAAGGATCATTGCTAGACCTTGGTGATAGATGTTGATCATGCTTTGGAATAAATTCTTGAGATATGTCCTCTAACTCGTTAGGTGATGTAGAGACATTGTCAACATGAGCATTGGTGGATGGATCTTGATCATCATTTTCAATGATTGTGGAGGGAATCTGTTTCAAGCTTTGTTGAGCAAGAGGGGCTTGTGTTTGTTGTTGGGCCAACAACTCTTGTTGTTGGTCATGTTGTTGTTGTGCCAACAATATTTTTTGTTGGGCTTGTTGTTGTGCTAATTTTTGATACACTTGTTGATGGATTGCTTGCAATTGTGCCTGATTTTGTGCTCGCACCTACCGAGCTTGGTGTTGGGCTGCTTGAGCCGCTTGTGCAGCTTGTTGGGTGACTTATTATACTTACACTTTCTAAGTAGCTAGTTGTGTAGTTTGTTCATTTTGGAGCACCTTTAGATGAGTTTCTTGCAACACGATGGAGAATGAATTTTCCATGTGTTTTGGTAGTGGTGGTGGTGAATTGGGAATGGTGTTGACTGTTGTGATGAGCAGAATGGTCACATTGATTTACAGGGTTTGAGTGGTGAATGGTGTGATTGAGATGCTTGGTCTTTGAGACACTTGATGGATGGTGGTTGTGTTCACCATTAGGGTTGCTTGGATGGTTGCCATCTATTTTTGTGATATTGAAGGCAAGAAGAGAGGATTTGGTATGATTTTTTTCTTTATGATTGGATTATTTCTCGGAAGGATCATGCCTTGATTGTTTGGTTGATAGATTTTTAAGTTTTGACTTCAATTTAAATCTACCAAAGGGAATTTTTTTCCAAAATTTAGATTGAGCATGCTCACATTTGTTTTACCATTGATGTTCGGAGGAAATAATGATCACATGTATGGATTGTACAAATACAAGTTTTGAAAATCAATTGGCATTGTAAGGCTTGGATAGTTTGGTTGAATTGGATTACTCATGATGGAGGAATCAAGTTTATATTCCATGTTCCTCATGTGTTTTGACCCTTTTGACCTCTGAGGGGTTTAGGACCAATGATGAGATGAAGTATGAAAAGGGGTGAATGATACGAGTGTTTAAACTTTTAGGAACTTTGGATCAATGCTAGACTTTAGGAATTTTTTTTATTTTGATTGCAGATAGTTTGACTAAGTGTGTTAAGTCAAAAAAGGTGATAATGCACTTGTAAACCCTAGGAAGTTGTGTTATCCTAGAGTAAACTCATACACAAAAGCATAATTTGGCTAGGTGTGTTAAGCCAAACAAGGTGATGATGGATTGGGTAATTTGACTAATTATGTTAAGCCAAATAAGGTGATGATGGATTGGGTAATTTGACTAATCGTGTTAAGCCAAACAAAGTGATAATGAACTTGTAAACCTTAGGAAGTTATGTTATCCTAGAGGTAAATTCATTCAAAAGGATTTATAATTTGACTAAGTGTGTTAAGTCAAACAAGGTGATGTTGATTTTTCCTAAAGTCTAGGATAAGTGATATTTTCAAAGTTCCCAAGAATCTTTTAGTGAAATGGGATTTGATTTTGATTGTTCAGGGATGGATGAGATTGATGATTTTGATCCTAAATGAACCTAAGAGGGACTTGTTTAAAATACCAAGGTATTGAAGAAAATGTTTTTCCCTAAAAGTGGTTCAAACCAAAAGACCAATGTTTGCAAGAAAACCAAATAACTCAAAAGGGACCAAGCACATGTCTAGTTCAATTGTCTGTTATCTTTCTTGGGTTTGGTTCTTTTTACCACAAACACTTTCTTGACTATGTTCTTCAAACTGAATGTCTATGTCTCAATTCCACAATGTCCATTATGTGAAAATCAAGCTTTCAAGAGCATAGTTTCCTAGGTTGACTTTAGTACGAGAAAAATATGATGTAAATCCAAATTCTTAAAGACCTCTAAGGATAGAATCCCTAGGGAAAGCAACAACACTTGGATTTGGTCAAAGGTATTTTCCCCTCCTAAAGGGTTTGAAATTTGAAGATTTTGTGAATGTTTATTCCCAATATTTTAGATCCAAGAAAAGTGTTTTGATTTTAATGGCATGGACAATCCTAGGATGAATAGACAATATTTTTTGGGATCCCACTTGGATGAATCTAGCTATGCATATTCAGTGTGGATGATTAGATACTTGACCACACAAGCTCCCCCTTATAGTGCACTCGCTTCTCGGGTCAACCAAGCATCAATACCCATGAATCTCCCATGGCATAATTTTCATCTCTAGAACAAAATCGCATGTATATGTGGGATGGATTCAAAGGACATGACCTTTTCCACCAAAAAATAGATAGGATTTTGGTATTTTCTAAACAAGGGGTTTTAGTGCGCGCATTTTGTTCATGGGGGACTATCCATGTGGTGAGAGACCATTGCTGCCCTTCTCATCAAAATAATCCTCATGATTCTTGAACTTTCCTCAAGAATCCACACTTATATAATAGTTGGAAGTCAATTGCCTTTAGCGTGTTCCCAGTTGGGTCATTCCCTTGGGTGATTAACTTTTCCCACAAGACAGGCCCGCTAAAAAAAAAAAAAAAGGGAGAACACTCGCAATATACCATGCTCACACTCACATGATTGGTTTAAGTTTAATCCCAAAAAATGAAGTGTGGAGGCAATTACCTTACCCAACCTAAGATCACCAAAAGAGCTTTTTATTCTCAAGATCATTGTGAGGCATGAGAGAAGTGCATACGTCCTTTTGATGATATTATTTTGAATAAATAATTACAAAACAAAGCAACACTTGTTCATTTTAAGCCCTCAAAGCAAAAGTGAATTCTTTTTAAAGAACCAAATCAAATGTGGAATTTTCTTTGTTCAATTTTTTAAACCTCAACCAAATCTAGTAAAATTGTTTCTAAGGTTCTTTTGAAGTCTTTGTTGCAAAAATTGAAATAAAATTTGTAGTTGTCTTTTTATAGCCCAAAAGAAATTTAGTGTTTCTAAAAGCATAAAGGTAATCAAATGCTTAAGAAGGGATTATAATTTCTCCCAAACTTTTTAAAAATAATTGATACAATGAGATGATAAAATCATAAAGAACCCTTGGTCCTCATTTTCCTTCCTTCACAATTGTTAGATTTTTCCATTTTTGGTAATTTTGCATGCATAACTTTTAGAGTTCTATTTTTTCCCAAAAAATTTCTAAAACTAAGATAGGATGAATTTCCAACTAACATCCTAAATTAAAAACATAAAATTTGAGTTATTAAATAAAAAAACTTTTAAAAAACTTAAAAAAAACACTAAACTGGCATTTTAAGGGCCAAAATGAAAGTTTGAAGCCCCAGAAATGAGCCAAAATGGCCACCACCCGCTTGTAAAATTTCAGCCAAAACCCACATCCGAGTCAAAAGTTATGACCTCGGGAAGTTCTTGCATCACAAAAAAAATGTTAAAAAAATCAGAAATCTGCATTTTACCCAACTCCAACAATGCAATTATCAAATGCAGCGGAGTTTAGAAATATAGTGGCACAATATAGCACCGCATTTTGACTGAGTGTGGTGCTCTAAAGCAGACAAAGAGTGCAAATGTGGCGCTATTTTAGTATGCAACGTAGTTTGGAGAGTGGCGTAGTTTAGAATTTTGAAATTTGTAGGTGAGAAAGCAAATGTGGCGGAGTTTGGAGTTAGAGCAGTGCAATATAGCGCCGCCTATCTAAAAGTTGTGCAATATGGAATCATGGGATTGTATGTGCCGCAATTTATTTTAAACAAAGAAATTTTTCAAAAATTCATAGAAGTTTAGAAAAATGTGAAGAATTTCTCCAATCAAGCCCTCCTTCTAGCACCAAAATGTGAACCCCAATCCTATTCCTACATAGGCATGCCAAAAAAATACATTTTTAGGTTCATATGCAAGATAAAACAAGGATTCTCCATGAAATCCATTTAAAATTCTTAATACTAGGAAAAACTAAGAACAAACATGAAAGACAAAAGAAATCCTAATTAAGCAAGCAAACTCTTGATCCCATGGGGGAGTTGGTGTCAATTGATGTGGAGAAATTGGCCCTTTCCCAACTCCTTTATAAGCTCTTTGATGATTTATGGATGATTGAATCTCCTTGATGAGATTTTGGCATAACCTAGCTATGAAATGGGCAAAATTATCTCTTAATGTGAAGAGAGTAACTTTTCTCTAAGTGTGGATGAGGATGAAGTTGAGTATAGTAAGTTTACTCAAATTGTGGATGATAGAATGAGAGGAAGATTCTCCCATTTATAGATTTCCAATATGGAAGAGAGTGGAATTGAACAATGTGGGATCATTCAACATCCAATGTTCAAGTGCCACTCATCAAGATGTGAATGGTTGAGGAATGAACACATTTTGGTCAATGTGCATGATAAATGCTATGAGATTCAAATTTAAAATTTGAATGTGACATGTTTAGAAGGAAGGGAAATGAAGTTAATGTCACTTGGCTCAATGCAAAGGACATGTAAGAGGTCTTAAATTCCTTGTTGGAAGTACCCATCCTTTTTTGGAGTGATTTTTGAATTGGAAGAATATTCCACAAAAGATGCCCTTTTGAATGGAAAATGATGATTTAATAAATCAAATAAATTGATTTATTGTGAAAGTTGCATTCTCTAGAGGAATTAATTAAGAGGGGGATTAGCTGATTTGACCATTTTGACTTAGATTTTAGGATTTAAATAAATCAAAGTTGAGAGAATAATGATTTTAGATTTAATTAAATAAAGATTGATTTCTTTAATTAAAGGAGGGTGATGGATTTAAACCAAATAAAGATTTATTTAATTTAAATGAGATGACTTTAGGGATTAATTAAATAAAATGATCTATTTAATTAAAAGGGGGATTACAAATTAATTAAATAAAATTTATTTATTTAATTATGAGATGAAGAGTGATGAATTTAATCAAATACAAATTATTTGATTAAATGACTAGCAAAGGAGATGATTTGGGACAAAATGGTGTTGGTAAATCAAGATCTAGTGTGTTGGATCAAATTGTATATTTTCCATGTCTACAGATTGAAGCTTGTATTTGATCACATCGTCTATTATCTTTGCTTCTTCTACTTGTAGCTTCAAGATTACCACATTTTGGCTAGATTCTTCAGGGTTCTTTGTAAGCTTATCCAACTCCTTTTGAGTAAGTTTCTTTTGATGCTTATTTTCTTTCTTCAACTTCTTGATCTCATCTCTGAGATCATATATTTCATCTAGAGTGCAAATGAGCTCTCCTTCTATATCAACTTTTGCTTCTTCTCCAAGTTCTTCCACCTTCCCAAACTTCTATTCTTCAAATTATTTTTTCATAGAAAGCTATTCATTTTATTTCATCATAAAGGCACAATATTTTTCATCATTTGAACCACTACAATCATCTGATACATCACTATCTTCTTAGATGTATATACTCTTCTTCTTTTTTAAATTTATTCTATTAGGAAAGTAGGGTTTCTTTATTTTACCCTCTATTTCTTGTTCAAATTCATCCTTCTTATTATATGGGTATTTTGCAGCAAAGTGGCCTACTTTACCGCAATCAAAGAATTTGAAGGGTAACTTACCTCTATATTTTCTAGATCATCTCCTTAGCCTTTTGATCAATTTTTCATCTTCCTCGTTGATCTCTTCATGGTCGGATGAAGTTGCATCTGCCTTACCTTTCTTAGGTGTTTCATCCTTCAACTTGTTTGCAACTTTGAATGTAGCTTCTCTTTTGGATGGCTCTACATCTCCCATTCTCATTTCATAAGTAGTAAATATGCAATTTTATCTACTTCTCGTCTTTCTATTTTAGAAAATTTGGGGTCATATTTGTTTTTCATTGACCTTAGGAATTTTTGCACAATGATTCTTTCTTTCACTTCTTCTCCAAATCCTCTAATGGAGTTTACAATCTCTGCAACTTTTAAAAAATAATTTTTAATCGTTTCTTCCTCACTCATCTTCAAACCTTCAAACTTAGCTCTAAGAGTTTGTAACTTTTCCATCTTTACCTTTTCATCCCCTTCATAGATGGTTTTCATATTTTCCTAGATATCATATGCAATTTGATAGTGCATTAGTTTGACAAACACTAAACTTGACATACTATGGAGAATAGAATGCTTTTATTTGGCATTGTTCTCATAATCCTTCTTACCTGCAACATCATTGGGAGGAGTAGTAGGAGGAACATAATTTCTCTTAACAAATATTCACACATCTAATCCTATGGATTCCAAATATGTCTCTATTGAAATGATCTAGAAGGCATAATCTAGTCCATCAAACCAAGGTGCCTTGTTTTTGGAGGAACCTTCTTGACTTGCCATTGTGTTTACCTACCCAAGTTGATTAAGCTTCTCTTAGGGAACCTAGGCTCTGATACCAATTGTTAGAACACAATGATCTACTGAGAGGGGGGTGAATTAGTAGATAAATTAAAATTTAGCCCTAAAAGAATTTAAATTTTTTATTTCTTTTAACCCTATTTTAGTAGACTAATGCAATCACAATAAAATACATAAACATGCACATAACTCTACATGTATGTGGAAAACCCAATATGGGAAAAACCATAGTGAGAATTAATACAAGGAGCTACTTTCCTCTAGACACAATCAAAGATTTGGTTACAATGTTTAAGGGCACCAATACCCTAAGGAGACAACAATCCCTTCTTTTAGGAGTACTTACTCCAAGGAAGCACCCACTTCCTACTTTGAGCGCCTACCTAGATATCTAATGGCACCCACCAATTATATTTACAATAAGGGTGATTACAATTTGTTCAATAGAACTTAGTTCAATGTTGCAACTCAACTTGAAACTACTCAACACTTGGTTACAATTTCTACAACCTAGTTCAATGCTTTGAATCGACTCTATTACATACTTGAACATAAAGTTTGATTAAGACTTCCAGTATTTTTTTTGGGTTCCACTTATTGATGCTACCTTTGCACTCTTCCATTTTATTTTAGTGCATTCTTTGTTCATCTCAAAAGACTCACAAATACACTACATAGCTCCATTGCACCTTTTCTATGAGTGCATTATTTGTCCGCCTTCGAGGATCATACATAAACACTATTCTTCTCCTTTTTTATTTTCTCCAATATATTTTCTATTTCCTCAAAATACTTCGGTTTCTCATTTGAAGCATACACACTGCTCTCACTGTGTTACACATTTGATCACCAATTTAGAGTTTTTCCTTTTTGTGTTCATCATCAAGCATCAACATGTACTTTGAGATTTGCACACACTATACAATTTTTTTGCTAGAGTTTGATATTTTTCTTCTTTTTCATGCCATTAGATCATCAAGCCATGCATTCACCTATTATAATCAAATATTTTTTTCTATTCCTAGCACACTGAACAACTAGAATTTTTTCTCATTTAATTCATTTTCTTTGTATCGAATAGATTTTATTTTTTGATGCCTACATGTCCATGTCAACAATATAATCATCTTATCAGCAAAAAAACTTGTAGCTAGAGTGGTTTGTCCAATTGAATTTGTTCCCTAGGCTAGTTTCCAATCAAGACTCTATTTCGCATTATCATACCTATTGAGGATTCCCATTTTAAACCTAAGCCATTGATTTGCTACTTTTCATGCCATGATCTATTGATTCACATTCACCACCCATCCTTTTAAAAAATGATCATCAAATTAATGATCTTCTTTAAGAATCACCATCAGTCCTTACCATATACAACTTGACGAGTGTGAGGTCCACCAAGACACACGTCACAATACTGATGTCCCGTGGAGCTAGATGTTTGTTATGCCTTGCATAACCACCCCATATTAAATTTGATCAAGATGGGTCCTCCTTGTTTCTTGTCCTTCGTGTTTTCGTTCAAGACTTAGGAGTTTTTCTTTTCTCCTAAGTCTTTGTCTTTTATCTTTTTCTCTTGTGGAAGTGGAACTGGAATGAAACCTGAATTAAGAACTTTCAAAGTTCTAAGTTCAAGATCAGCCTCGATCCCGCCCCCATTGTTTTCTTTTTTTATTGTCATTTCCTTTTGTTTCATTTGGGATAAGCTTGGATTTGGTCCTACCTCCTTTGTTGATTGTTATTTTTTCTTGTCTTATTTTTTTCCTTTATCAAGATTGGATCGGGATCAGATTTCAAACTTGGAGCTTTGTAAATTACCAAGTTTGGTTCTCATTCCACCTCTACCCCCACCTTTTTGTTTTGTTAATTTTTTTTATTTTGGGCTCAGTCCTTCTCATCCTGATCCCACCTAGTTGTCTTTTCTTTTGTTTTTCTTGTTACCTTCATCTTTGGAAGAACCGAAACCGGAACCAAAACCAAACGGGGAACTTTGCAAAAGTTCTTTGACTCATTCTGATCTTGATCCCACCCCCACTTCTTGTTTCTTTATCTCAAATTTACTTATGTTACATGATAGTTGTGTGATTTTCCCCACCTTGATTCTGCACCTGACCAACCGTATTAATGGCATTAATTGCAAGCCCTCCACACACGTGAAATCAAATTCATAATGTTAATTAAGGTTAATTAGTTCACTATTATTGTTTCTTAAACAGTAATAGTGAATCGGAGCCAAGAAAGAGGAGGATCATGATTTAGTCAAGAATCAAGAATCTACGCATGGATTGGATCAAGTTTCAACCTGTTGGGTAGCATTTGAGGTAGGTGGGATTTCTCTAATTTCATTTCGCTCCTCATTTTTCATTTTTTGTTTGTACTTTTTGTTCTTCGCTCATTCATGAGAACTTGTTCATGATATTCACTCATTTTTGTGATGTTTCCTTCATTTTACCTTTTTGATTTTCTTTCCCTTTTTGTTTCCTTTTGTTTTATTTTCTTCATTGCGGTAATTTTCATAATTGGTGGTTTTTTTTTGTTGTGCCATAGTTTTTACGGTTTTGAGGGATTTCAAAGGTTTGAAATCTATCGAAGGGTTTGCTCCATGTAATTTGAATTTTCATTCAATGATTTCCATGTCAAGTTTGATTCTCTAAAATTCTTGAGTCGAACAGTTATAAAAACAAGGGTTTTTGTACATTATTAAAATTTAAAAATCATGCCCTAGCTGGTGGTCTTCCCTCAATCACATGAAGGATTAATTCACCTTGTTATTTTAAGCCTCCTCGACTTATCATATGACCTAATTTTAGAATTCTATGAGTGTTTGATCAAATTTTGTTGTGATTAATGATAATGGGTGGAAGCAGAGCTAGGGAATGGGTTCAACCCATAAATGTCCTTTCGGCAATTCAAATCCAATCTCAAGCCTACTCAAGATGAGTTGTTGACTATCAATATCCTTTACTCTGATAGAATCATAACTAGAATGGAGGAAGGATTTGGAACTTTGTGGTTTTTTTGGGTCTGACTTTCATTTTGACCCCAATCCCGGTTCTGACATGCATTCCAACCTCAGTCCTAGTTTTGACATCCATTCTAATCCTAGTCTCGATTTCAGTGATAATCTTGACCCTAATCCCACCATACTAAATTACTTTTGATGATGATTCTTTTCTTGGTTCCACTTCTGATAACCATCAAATTTTACTAAGTACAAAAGGCTACCCTGTGAAAGACAGGGTAATGTAAAGGGTAAGTCCTCTAATACTTATTTTTACATATTTTCTATTGATCTAATCCAAAGTTGTCCCGTAGGAATAAGAAATTTCAGGAGTATCCACATAAGTCTCACAAATGGAGGGTCAAGCCACAAATAATTCAAGGCAAGTGAAGCCAGAGAAGATAAAGGTGGAATAGCCACCTTACACTTTGAGATACAAACTTCAGAATGCTACTGCCACAACTAGAAAGTTGGATTCATGATGGTCAGATATCATACACACCAACTTGGGATCCTACAATTGTGAGGATTCAGTTCTAGAGACCTTTGTAGAAGAAGTAACTGGAAGGACAAAAATAATAGTCCAATCTGGGCTAGCACATGTCATGTTTTTCCCTCTATCAGTGCAATGCCTAGAGCTCATTTTGGTTTTAGTAGGGACTTAAATTTAGTGTCAAGACTATGCATGGACCAACAAGGGAATGCAATAATTGATTTATCCCCAAAAATGATGAGGTTCATGTTTAATGCACCTAATCCAAGGAACCCTAGACAACTGATTGAAGTGGCAACATTTTAAATATTCAATAAGAACAAAGAGGTCAACAAATACCACATAAAAAAGAAATGGTTAAGGACCAAGAATAAGTCCTTAACTAAATGCCTAAACAACCTAAAAGAGGCGACTTCAAGAAGGAAGTGGATGATTCGATTTTAATGCTTTCCAGAGTATTTGGTAAGAGGGACTCTGCATGCTTCAAAGAATGGATTTTCCTGTACATGGAAGCTATTTTTGATGGCATGCAACGATTTGATTGTTGCATGATCCTATCTGAAAATTTTCACAATCAAATGTAGAATGTAAGGGAAAGAAAGACCTTCTTCATGACTTCTTATGTCATATATGCTACTACAAGAATGGGTATCTTTCCTGGGTTGAATGCAGTAGGATTGTTGGGGCAAGCTCTAGGACAAATAAAGGTTTGGAACCATTATGATCAGTTAACTTTGCAAACATCAGAGTTACATCACAAAAGGGTTAGTGATGTATTCCTTTATGTCATCATGAATCGATTGACAGGGGATACTGGATTCAGGTTAAGTAGAGATTCCATGTCCTTCATAACTCAATGGGGACATTGGTATATCCAATATCCTAAGTTTTCATATTTTAGGTTGGTAGGATTTGATGGTCATCCCTATCTACTCCCAAGGTGTTGCAGTGATAGGATATTCCTTATGGATTTTATATATCAATCCTTAGGATTCAATGCAAAAATCGCCCTCAAGCATAAGCCTAGATGTCATAAGTTCCCTATGAAGTTGGGGGAATGTTTTTGTCTTCACAATATAGCTACAAATGCCATATGTGAAAAGTTGAACTATTTGAGGTTGGGATTGTACACATCCCAAAAACACTTTGACCCAAAGAACAAGATGAATGTTATAAATCGCATTCTTTTTTATAAACATTATAATTTATTGGAGGATATTTGGATTGAATTACAAGATGATTATGATGTTAGAAGGAAGAATTATGAAAGACTAAGTTTCCCTCAAATGATTGAGTATGGGGTAAAATAAGATATCCCTAACATATTATTAGATGATGGTGTAACTTTGGATCCAAGATATGAAGTGGAGAGGATTGGTACCAAAGACCTGCCCCCCATAAATTGGGATGAAGATGAATCTATTGACATTAATAAAATTTCCAAGATAGTAATTGATAGGAGTATCCAATTGGTGGTTCTGAGAATCAAGGAGCCACAGGCTCAATTTATAAATAAAAGGAAGGTATGGGAAAATAAAGGCTATCAAGGGACTAAGAGAAGAGCACCTCCTAAAGAGAAATTGTAATGCCTTCATCCTATCTCTAGATGAGATATTGTTCTAGAAATATCTGCTTAGGAAGTCAATGAATCACAAGGCATGGAGACCACAACAATTGGATAAGGCTCCTCTTCTCAACCTTCCTCTACTCAAGATCCTAGAAAATAAATATATACAGGTAGTCTTCATGAGCAAGAAAAAATTTTGAAAGGAAAAGAGCCTAAAGTTGAAATTCATGACATGGACATTGATTTAGAAGAGGCACATTTTGATGTTGAGATTGCTAAAGATATGTCTGATCAAAATGTTGGAGAAGAACAATTTTTAACTCCAGAAGATCAATGGAAATTGTTTGAAGATGAAAAAAGAGAATTTGATGCACTTGCAAAATAAAAATAATTAGAAGGTTTAGAAAAGGTTGAAGAATTGGCAAGAAAACAAAAGGCGAAAGAGGATCTTCTGCACCAACAAAGAGATACATAGCAGAAGGCTAAGGAAGAGAGAGATAAGTTAAATCTGCTACAAAATATCCATGAGTTAGATGAAGAGAAGGCTCAAAAAAGAAGAGAAAAATAATCTCTTGAAGTTAAGTTTAAAGTAGTAGAGGAGGCTTAGAGGAAGAAAGAAGAAGAATAATTAGAGTTAAAAAGAATAGAAGAAGATGAGCAGGCTAAAATTGATCAAGAGGCCATTGAGGCATGGGAAAGGGTAGTAGAATTAGAGAAACAAAGGGATCAGCTGTTGGAAAAGAGGAGATTAGAAGAAGAACAACTCACCAAAGAGGAACAAGAAAGGAAGCCAAAAGCTAAAGCCGACAAATTGGCCAAGGAAAAGGTAGAGAAGGAGAAACAACAAGAAATTGATTCTCAACCCAAGACAACACTTTGGCAATCCATTTCTCCTACCACATCTTCTTCCACTCATGTGATAACTCCCCCTACTGCCCTGACATGGCTAAAACTTAATCTAGAGAAGAAGTAGATAGTGCAACCACAACCCCTTAATTGGGATGATGTTAGAAAATAAATTGAAAAGGAGAGGCCAAAGAAAAGGGCTATAATTATCCATTCCACTAGATTAATGGATGTTGGGGAGATTTTTGTTGAATGTGCTATCCCCATGGTTGATAAGGATAATCACAATATGCAATTAAGTGATTAAAAATTGGGTACTGTAAATCTAGGAAGGCCCACAAGAAACCAAAAAATGGACTTAACTGCTATTGTAGCATCATCCACCAAGTCAAGGATGGTAAACTATAAGAAAAATAAAGATGAGCTTAAGTCACAAGTGGATCAGTTACATAATTTTTTGAAAGACGTCTCTTCCCATATCTCTTAATAGTTTTCTGCTCCTGAGAAACATATTTTTATGAGCAAGAAAGATACAGATAACTTGATTGAAATGAGGAATAAAGTGGGAATGATGGACATATGGATTGATAGATTGAACCAAGAAGTGGAGGATTTTCTTTTGGAAAGTTGCAAATCTCATGAAGGAGCATTAGAGGTTATTAATGACATGGTCACACATGCTAAAGATCTTGGGAAACAAGAGGAAGAATATTTAGTGCATGCAAGGAAGCTTAAAGACATCAATAATTTGCCAAAGAAAACCTTGTTAGAACAACCCATCCTCAAAGAAGACAATGCTGATTTTGTTGAAAAGAATATTAGCATCATCAGGTTTCAGTCTTCATTCATCTATGGGCACACAAATGAGGTGCAATAGGCTGGGAAAGATCTTAATGAATAGGTTGAGAAATTAGGAGCGAGTATTTGCATACTTGTTAATGAAGAAATCCCTATGGAAGATGGCCTCATCCTTGATAAACTCAAGGAAAAATGGAGTACTAGATTTAAAGAGATGATGCAAAAGGGGGATGATGGTGATGACCTCTTTAGGGATAGTCTTGTGGATGTTAAGGAAGAGATAAAGGCTACCAAAAGGTAGCTCATTAAACTGGGAGATATGAAAGAGTTCGCCTCTACTAAAATAGAGAGAATACAATTTGAAGATAGTTCGGTAGATGGGCTAGATAAAGAAATGCTTCAAAAAGTGATCACCAGTTATGATGAGTACATGTTGGAGCATATAATTCATGATTAAGGCAGCCATACACCCATCCCTTGGCTAGATCAACATCAAGAAGGCATAGTTTGCTGGACATGTCTATTTCCTATTTTGTAGGGAGGTGACATAAATTTAATTGAATATCTCAGTAGGTTCACCTTCCTCCTTTCGAATGCAGGTTTTGACAAGAAGTCTTCAATCAACAAATGAAGATCAAAATGGACACTCATCTAACATTGCCTTAGTCGCCTCCATAATTTTTGGATCTATATTTTGATGAGAGAAATTAGTGCTACACAATTTTATATATAAAATTTCTCTCCACTTTGTAAAGGTTGGGTCATTGAAGCAAGATTAGCCACCTAAAGGAGATTTAAGATAATTTACAATTTTCAGAAGCTTTTTATAGTTTATGCAAAGATACTTGGACACATTTTCTTTACAAGTTTTAATATAGTTATTTAATTTTACAAAATTAGTTTAATGGTAATGTTGATGAATCATAGTCATTCATATGCTAGTGAATGTTGTACATAAGTGTTTCTTATTTGATAGGAATCAATAGAAGACTCTAAATTTATGGCTATTTCATTGAATTATTTGTGAATGCAAGTCCTTTCTATTTTTTAATCTATAGATTTTGGTGACGATTTGGTAATATGTTCTAGTTTGACTTCAAATTTGATGATGAATGAATGATAGTGCATCTTGAATTAGCACTGTGAATACATGCAATGGTACAAAGGGTTCTGTGGATTGTATCATTATGTAGTTTTGGCTATTTTAAAGGAAATCTCATTATGAAATTTGTATGTTTGAATTGAAAGGAATTTACATTTATGACTTGATATTCTAAGCTTTGTTCTATCTTTTTCTATTTATTTACAACCCCTAGCTGTTAGAATAAGTTGTATTATTCAGTTTGCATCCTTTACCAACAAACCCCTTGAACATTAGAGATGCATGGACTACTAAACAAAAACAACATAGTTGAGAACCAACTACAAAGACCTTGGAAGATAGGTGGTTTTAGATCAGTTATCTTTTTCAGGAGAAATAGAGTAGAATTTTTTTGTTTAACAGTGTTATATTATTTTCACTGTCAACAATGCAGACCTACCAAATCTTTAGCAGGCTAGTGAGTAAGTGCCATCTACCTCTTTTGCATCATGTAATTCACAATGGAGATGTGAATTTCTATATTGATTAATCATTCTCTACCATTTGCTAAAACTGTAATAGCAAACCAGAGCCAAGAAAGAGAAGGAGAATCATGATTTAGTCAAGAAGCAAGCATCTATGTGTGGATTGGATCAAGTTTCAGCCTATTCGATAGAGTTTGAGGTAGGTGGGATTTCTCCCACTTCATTTTGCTTCTCGTTTTTCATTTTTTGTTTGTGCCTTGTGTTTTTCACTCATTTCTATCATGTTTCCTTCATTTTCCCTTTTTGGTTTTTTTTCCCTTTTTTTTCCTTTTGTTTCTTTTCTTATTTGTTTTGTTCGTTGTGGTCATTTTTGTGTTTGGTGATTTTCATTTTGTCATGCCCTAGTTTTTAGGGTTGTCTTTGATAGGTTTTTGAATGATTTTAAAAGTCTCAAATCTGTTGAATGGTTTTCTCCATGTCATCTACATGTTGATTCAATGGTTTCCATGTGAGGTTTGATTCCCTAAAATTCTTGAGTCGATCAGTTATAAAAACTAAGTTTTTGGTATGCTATTTCAATTTAAAAATCATGCCCTAGCTGGTGGTCTTCCTTCGATCACATGAAGGATTGATTCACTTTGTTATTTTAAGCCTCCTCAGCTTATCATATGACCTCATTTTAGAATGCTATGCATGTTTGATCAAATTGTGTTGTGCTTAATGATAATGGGCAGAAGTAGAGCCAGGGAATGGGTTCAACCCATAAATATCCTTTCCGCCATTCAAATATGATCCCGAGTCTACTCTCGATGAGCTATTGACTATCAATATCCTTTAATCCGATGGAATTAGAAAGGGAGTGGAGGAAGGATTTAGAAATTTGTGGTGTTGAGTCTGAATTTCATTCTGACCTTGGTCCTGATTCTGACATCCATTATGATCTTAGTCCAGATTTTGATAATGATCTCGACCCCGATCCCACCATACTAAAGGTTTTCTTAGTTCTTCTTTTGATAACCTTCAAATTTTACTAAGTGCAAAAGGCTACCTTGTGAAAGATAGGTTAATGTAAAGGGTAAGTCCTATAATAATCTTTTTACATATTTTCTATTGATCTAATCCAAGGTTGCCTTGCAAGAATAACCAATGTCAAGAGCATCCGCTTAATTCTCACAAATGGAGGGCCAACATGTAGAGAGTTCAAGGCAGGTGAAGCCAAAGAAGATAAAGGTGGAACAACTACCTTACCCATTGAGATACAAACATCAGAATGCTACTCCCATAGCTAGCAATCTAGATTCAGGATGATCAAATATCATAGATACCAACTTGTGATCCTACAATTGTAAGGAGTCAGTTCTAGAGACCTTTGTCGAAGAATTAACTAGAAGGAAAAAAAAATAGTCCAATCTGAGCTAGTAGATGTCACATTTTTCCCTCTATCAGTGCAATGCCCAGAGCTCATTTTGGTTGCAACAGGGGCTTATAATTTAGTGTCGAGGAAGTGCATGGACCAAAAAGGGAATTCCAAAATTGATTTATCCCCAAAAATGATGAGGTTCATGTTTAATGCACCTACTCCAAGGAACCCTAGAAAGCTAACTAAAGTGGAGGTATTAAAAATATTCAATAAGAATAAAGAGGTCAACAGATCCCACATAAACAAGAAGTGGTTAAGGACCAAGAAGAAGTCCTTAACTAAAATGCATGAATAACCTAAAAGAGGCGACTTAAAGAAGGAAGTGGATGGTTTTATTTTAATGCTTTCCAGGGTATTTGGTAAGAGGGACTCTACATGCTTCAAAGAATGGATGTTCCCATACATGGAAGATATTTTTGATGGCAGGAAACAATTTGATTGGTGCATGATCCTATCTGATAATTTACTCAATAAAATTTTGAATGTAAGGGAAACAAATACCTTCTTCATGACTTCTTATTTCATATATTTTTCTGCAAGGATGGCTATCTTTCCTGGGTTGAATGTAGTAGGAGTGTTGCGGGAAGCTCTAGGACAAAAAAAGGTTTAGAACCATTATGATTAGTTAAATTTTCAAACATCAGAGTTACATCATAGAAGGGTTAGTGATGCATTCCTTTATGTCATCATCAACCAATTGATAGGGGATGCTAGATTCAAGTTAATTAGATATTCATTAGCCTTCATAGCTTGATGGGGATATTGGTATATCTAATATCCTAAGTTTTCATATTTCAAGTTGGTAGGATTTGATGGTCATCCCCATCTACTCCCAAGGTGTTACAGTGATAGGATAGTACTTATGGAGTTTATATATCAAGCCTTAGGAGTCAATGGAAAAATCACCCTCAAGCATAAGCCTAGATGTCATAAGTTCCATATGAAGTTTAGGGAATATTGTTGTCTTCACAATATAGCTGCAAAGGCAATATGTGAAGAGTTGAGGTAATTGAGGTTGGGATTGTACACATCCTAAAAACAATTTGACCCAGACAAAAATATGAATGTTATAAATCCCATTCTTTTTGATAAAAATTATAATTTATTGGAGGATATTTGGATTGACTTACAAGATGATTATGATGTTAGAAGGAGGAATTATCAAATATTGACTATCCCTCAAATGATTAAGTATGGGGTAAAAGAAGATATCCCTAAGACATTATCAGATGATGGTGTAACTTTGGATCTAGGATATGAAGTAGAGAGGATTGGTACCAAAGACCTAGCTCCCATCAATTGGTATGAAGATTAATCCATTGACATTAAGAAGATTTCTAGGATAGTAATGTATAGGAGTATCCAATGGGTGGTAATGAGAATCAAGGATCCATAGACTCAATTTTTAAAGAAAAGAAAGGCAGGGGAAACTAAAGGTTATCAAAGGACTAAGAGGAGAGAATCTCGTAAAGAGAAATTGGAATGTCTTCCTCCTATGTCTGGAGGAGATAATGTTCCAAAAATATGTGCTTAGAAAGTCCATGAATCATAAGGCATGGAGACCACAACAATTGGATAAGGCTCCTCTTCTCAACCTTCCTTTACTCAACAACCTAGCAAAGAAATACCTACAGGTAGTCTTCATGAGAAAGAAAAAAATATGAAAGGAAAAGAGCCTAAATTTGAAATTCATGACATAGACACATTCCGATGATGAGATTGCTAAAGATATGTCTACTCAAAGTGTTGGAGAAAAACATGTGTTTACTCTAGAAGATCAATGGAAATTGTTTGGAGATTCAAAGAGAGAAGTTGATGCTAAAGACAAAGTGGATGCACTTGCTAAACAACAAAAATTAGAAGCTTTAGCAAAGGTTGAAGAAGTGGCAATGCAAAAAAAGGAGAAAGAGGATCTTCTTCACCAAAAAAGAGAGATAGAGTAGAAGGCTAAGGAAGAGAGAGATAAGTTAACTCTACTACAAAATATCCATGAGTTGGAAGAAGAGAAGGTTGTGCAAGTAAGAGAAAAAGAAGCTCTTGAAGCTAAGTTTAAAGGAGTAGAGAATGGCCGGAGAAAAAAAGAAGAAGAAGAGGATTAGGCTAAAATTTATGAAGAGGCCACTGAGGCATGGGCAAGGGTAGAATAATTAGAGAAAAAAAGGAATCAATTGTTGGAAAAGAGGAGATTGGAAGGAGAACAATTGGCTAAAGAGGAAAAAGAAAGGAAGGAAAAAGTTGAAGCTGACAAATTGGCCAAGGAAAATGGAGAGAAGGAGAAACAACAAGAAGTTGATTCTCAAGCCAAGGAAACACTTTGACAATACCTTTCTCCTACCACATCTTCTTCCAATCACATGATAACTCCCCGTACTGCCCCTACATGACTGGAACTTAATCTGTAGAGCAAACAAATAGTGCAACCATGACCCCTTAATTGGGATGATGTTAGAAAATAAATTGAAAAGGAGAGGCCAAAGAAAAGGGCTAGAGTTCTCCATTCCAGTAGATTAATGGATGTTGGGGAGATTTTTTTTGAATGTCCTATCCCCATGGTTGACAAGGATAAACAAGATATGCAATTAAGTGATTACCAATTGGGTACTGTAAATCTAGGAAGGCCCACAAGAAATAAAGAATGGAATTAATTGATATTGTAGCATCATCCACCAAGTCAAGGATGGTCAAGGATAAGCAAAATAAAGATGAGCTTACATCAAAAGTGGATCAGCTACATAATTTTTTGAAAGACTTGTCTTCCCCTATCTCTTCATAGTTTTTTGCTCCTAAGACACCTATATTGTTGAGAAAGAAAGATATAGATAACCTGGTTGAAATGAGGAATAAAGTGGGAATGATGGACAAATGGATTGATAGACTGAACCAAGAAGTGGAGGATTTACTTGTGGAAAGTTGCAAAACTCATGAAGGAGCATTAGAGATGATTAATGATATGGTCACACATGTTGGAGCTCTTGGGAAACAAGAGGAAGAATATTCAGAGCATGCAAGGAGGTTAAAAGACATCAATAAGTTGCCAAAGCAAACCTTGTTAAAACAATCCATCCTCAAAGAAGACAATGTTAATTTTGTTGAAAAGACTACTAGCATCACCAAGTTCCAGTATTCATTCATCTATGGGCAAAAAAATAAGGTGCAATAGGCTAGGAAAGATCTTAATGAATAGGTTGAGGAATTAGGAGCAAGTATTGCCATACTTGTTGATGAAGACATCCCTATGGAAGATGGCCTCATCCTTGAAAAACTCAAGGAAAAATGGAGTATTAGATTTGAAGAGATTATGAAAAAGGGGGATGATGCTGATAAACTCTTGATGGATAGGTTTATGGATGTTAAGGAAGAGATAAAGACTACCAGAAGGGAGCTCATTAAACTGGGAGATATGAAAGAGTCTGCCTCTATCAAACTAAAGAGAATAAAATTTGAAGATAGTTGGGTAGATGGGCCAGATACATAAATTATTCAACAAGTGATCACCAATTATTGTGAGTACATGATGGAGCAGAAAACATGAGATTAAGGTAACCATACACTTGTCCCTTGGCCAAATCAGCATCAAGAAGGCACGATTTGTTGGACATGTCTATTTCCTATTTTGTAGGGAGGTGACATAAATTTAATTGAATATCTCTGCAGGTCCACCTTCCTCCTTTTGAATGCAATTTTTGACAATAATTTTTTGATCAACAACTGAAGATCAAAATGGACACTCATCTCACATTGCCTCAGTTACCTCCATAATTTGTGGATCTAGATTTTGATGAGAGAAATTAGTGCTACACAATTTTATATAGAGAATTTCTCTCCACTTTGTAAAGGTTAGCTAATTGAAGAAATATTATCCACCTAAAGGAGATTAAAGATAATTTATAGTTTTCAAAATATTTTTACAACTTGTGCAAAGATACTTGGACACATTTTCTTTACAATTTTTAATATAGTTATGTTATTTTCCACAATTAGTTTAATGGTAATGTTGTACATAAGTGTTTCTTATTTGATGAGAATCAATATAGATTTTGGTGATGAGTTGATAATATGTTCTGGTTTGATTTCAAATTTGATGGTGAATGAATGATAGTACATCTTGAATTATCACCATGAATGCATGCAATGGTTCAAAGGGTTCTATGGATTGTATCATTTTGTAGTTTTGATTATTTGAAAGGAAAACTCATTACAAAATTTGTATTTCTGAATCGAAAGGAATTTACATTTATGACTTGTTATTCTAAGATTTTTTCTATCTTTTTATATTTATTTACATCCCCTAGATTTTAGAATAAGTTGTATTGTTCAATTTGTATCATTTACCAGCAAGCCTCTTGAAAATTATGGTTGCATGGACTACTAAACAAAAACAACACAATTGAGAACCAACTACAAAGAGCTTGGAAGATAGGTGGTTTTAGATCAATTATATTTTTCAGGAGAAATAGAGTAGAAATATTTTGTTTAATGTTTCTATGTTATTTTGACCATCAACAAAACTGGTGCTAGAAGGATGGTCTGAAGGAACTAATTGGAGTGAATCAGGTCATTTTCACTCGAAAGGTTCGGAAGAATTCTTAGATCTTCTACAAACCTAGATTGATTTGTCGAACTCTCAACACCCACTAGGCCCAAAACTCATAGGGCTTTAACACCACCACACATTCCACCTAGATTTACACCAATATTAATGATGGCACAACCACCTCCATCACCACCCATGGCATTCTTTTCTAATAACCCTTCACCTTTGGGAATAATTCTCGACGGTATCCATGAGATGCGTAAGAATCCTAATTTTTTTTGTCCTAGGTACTCCCATGGGGAGTGTAGAAGTGTTGAAGAGCACATTCAAGAATTCAAAGGTTCTTGTATGTGGGCTCAGATAGCCCATCTTGATGTTGCATGTAGATTGTTTCCATATTCCTTTGGGGATATGGCCTACAATTGGTACTTGAACTTACCCACTGGATCTATTTTATGTTGGGAAAACCTAGAGGATGCCTTTATCAACAAATTTTGGGTTTATGTAGATCCAACTATCTTGTATCATCAATTTTCCATGATC
This sequence comes from Sequoiadendron giganteum, assembly GCA_007115665.2. NCBI lineage: Eukaryota > Viridiplantae > Streptophyta > Pinopsida > Cupressales > Cupressaceae > Sequoiadendron > Sequoiadendron giganteum. The sequence goes on from CM021100.1 coordinate 965,884,713, forward strand.
AGGAAGGAACCACATTAGTCATTTCCCCTCTTCAACACTCATTTTCAAAGAATGTACCGATGATTACAAGATCCTTACTTGTTAGCCGAAAACATTTCTATCCAAGCCTACCTTAAGGACATAGATCCCTTGATTGGGTTATTTTTGCAGAGAACATACCGTGAAAATAGCATTGATTCTCTTTGCAAAGTTTACCACTTAGCCATTAAGCTACAATAACATATTAGTTCACAAGAAGGAAGTTTAGGAGGGGTCTTTCCTCCTATAGGATATCCTCAAATTCCTAACCCCACCTTGTTATTTAATACAATGTTGGGGATGTCACATTCTTCATATGGGCCCTTGGCTGAGCTAGAGTCCCCATCATAGAAAAATTTCTTTGATGGCCAGGTCCCTAACTCTTCGCAGCAAGATCAACACTCGCATAATTTCACTAGAGGATCCAATCCTCCAACTCCCTCACTTGTCGTTAATTCAGTTGAAAGTGAATGCACCAACCAGTGAACCTTTGAGGTAGAGACTTTGAAGAAAACCCTATCACAGGTGACAAACAAAAAGGCCCAACTTAAGTTGAACCCTTCCCAAGGCCAAAACCAATACTAGGGTTACCAAAATCAGGGAGTGTTTTCATATCAAAATAATTATTTGAATGAAAATTCCAACTAGAACCAGAGGAATTACTAGGGAAAAAAATTCCCTAATCAAAATTAACAAAATAAAAATAGGGGATACAATTAGAGGCCAAGTAATAATAGACAGTGGAATATGGGACCAAATAATGGGGGGGTATCTCATAACTATTAGGCCAATGAGGACAAGCCTAAAACTGCAAATCTTGCAGATCTGAACCTAATGAAAAATTGGGGTAGGTTGCATGATACAGCTTGACATTCTGAAGTTAACTACCTAGAGATGGAGAAGGTCATCAAAATAGCACAATTTGATTCCTACTTGCCACAAGGGAATCCTAACCAAAAGTGGTGGGTCAGTGGATACATCCATGAATTTTGAAACTATTGATGAACAATACCAATTTACCATGCAAGGGGAAAATGAACCAGGAGAGGATGCTTATGACACTCAGGCCTTCCAAACCAAGGGAGGCAATTTCTTGAGAAATCATAATAAAGGCCCATTTACTACATCTACTCCTGGAAACACCATAGTTCCACCCAACTAGAATCCACCCAAAGGCCCACCTAAATTCCAAAATAAAGGTAATTCATCTTTTGTTCCTAAATATCAGATGAAAAATGACATGGAATTTGATTTTAATTCAAAGATGCAAAAGAAAAGGACCTCGTTGTCATTCTTTGACATCTTGAAGTGGTTCCTTTCCCAACGTGACATTATGTTGAGAGCTTTAGAAGAAGCAGAACGATCGAAATTGAAAAGAAAGGCGACTCCAACCAATGAAATGAGCGTGACCCTATACGAAGGAAAGGTGGGAATTCCACCATTCCTATTGAGTTTGAGGCTCGTGGGAAAGAATCTACACAATTTCCTCTTGGATTCTGGAGCCTTAGGTAAAATCATGCCCTTTTCCATTTGTAAAAATTTGGGGTTAAGTCCAGTTCAAACTCATAAGAAGGTAATACGGCTAGACAAAACTCAGGTTAATGTATCAAGGGAATTAAAAACTATTCATGTACAGGTTGGATCAGACCCATGGATCCAAACCTACATGGATATCCATGTAGTTGATATCCCTGAGACATACGACATGCTTCTAAGTTGAGACCTAATGAAGAGTATTGGTGGTTACTTATCCTTAGACTTTTCATATATGTGGCTGCCATGAAAGAGAGTAGTTACATAGATTAGGATTGAAAGTGAGCCTCATTTCAAACACATTATCATTGAATACAATTTTCCTAATGAGGTAGCCTATCTTGAAACAAAGATAGGAGTATATAAGAGAGGAAATCATGACCTTTTCAATATTCAATATTGATGCCCTAAAACCTTTAGAAGATAGGGACCCAAAAAAAAATTTTAACCATCAGGTTTTGATTAGAAGCTTACAACATGATAGGTTGGTTCTAGGAGAAAAGGTTGATCTATGGAGTTTGTTACTCCAAAATTGGTGCAGATTCCACTATCAAGGCCATTCTGAGCATACATGCCAGCCTTGTGTGGATATTATTAATTATGTTTATGAGTTAGAAGAGAATTGTGAACCTCATCCAGTAACACCTTTGAACCAATTCCCATTCTAGGCTAAAGATGCAACTATCCTAACAAGAACAAACATCACCCAAGAGGAAGAATCTTCCCAGCTAGAATAGGCTCAGGTTTTATGTTTTTATCTTTAGAACAAAACTGATAAATCTCAAGAATTATATGTTACACCTAACCCTGATAATATTCTGATGCCTAAGGGGCTTCCTAAAAAGATAACTAATTCTAAAACCATCCAAGAGGAGGTGCAAGAACTATTTTCTACACCAATTTTAAATACAAATGGAATTTTTTATAAACATCATGAGCAATAGTCTTTGAATCCAGATAGCCTAAACTAGTCTGAGCCACCACCCATCCCTTGTAAACAACCACCTAAAGCATCCAAAAATAAGGAAATCCTAGCTCTAGATCAGCTATGAATCCTAAAATTTAATGGTTCTAAGTCCAAAATAAGGAGTGGAGCATGAATTGAACTAACCAACCCGAAGGGAAAACATACTTTGCATCTTACAGGTTACAATTTGGCTATACAAATAATGTAGTAGAGTATGAAGCACTTGTTAGAGGTCTAATTTTTTCACATCAGAAGAAGGTGACAACCATCAGGGTTATGGGAGATTCAAAAGTGATTGTCAAACAAGTCTATAGTCAATACACCTATCACAATAAGAGAATGGTTGTGTATTAGAATCAGATCTAGAATTTAATAGAAGAATTTGATGCTTTTGGTATCAAGTTGATCCCTAGAGAGAGCAATCATATTGTAGATGATCTAGTTGTTGCTGCAAGCACTTTGGAACCAATGCAGGATTCCAATCTCAAGAGATTCTTAGTAGAGTTAGTCTTGATTCTAGCCATCCTTGATAATGTTAGAAATTTTTGGGTCTTTGATGATGACCAACATATACTTGAATTTCTAATAAGCTCAGAAGTCTTTGAGGGACAAATAATTGATGAATTAGATAGAGATCAAGGATACTGGGACCCATAAATATGTGATGTAGAGAGGATCACGAACCTTAAAATGAATAGCATTCCTAAAGGAATGGTAGCATTGGAGATTATATTTGACTCAAATCCTCGTGCTTGTGAGAAACTACCCACAATCACTGATGGGAGCAAATATGAGTCAATTAACTTGGCAGATTCAGGCCCAGAAAATAATGTATTTATTAGCAAGGATTGCTCAAAACATATCCATGACAAAATCATAAAATCACCGCAGGCAGATATTATAGAAATTTCTTGGGGCTATGAGGACTTGAAAACCTTCGACACCTCAGTAATAACTCACACTATTCCCTTGAAGCCTGATGTGAAGCCTTTTCATCAAAAGAAGTGCCCAATCAACACCCTGATTCAACCATTAATTTAGAAAGAGGTGCAGAAGATTCTCTTAGGTAGAATAATATATCTAGTAAGGCATTCCACTTGGGTCGCCAATTTAGTCCCTGTACCAAAGAAGAGTGGAGAGATCAAGTTATGTGTTGACTTTTGGAACCTCAACAAAGCTTCATAGAAGGATAAATACCCATTTCCTTCTCTTGAAAAGGTGCTATAGATTTTCAACAGTTCTCAAATGATGTTCCTTGATGATTACATAGGATATAACCAAGTGTCGGTTAATTATGAGGACAGGATGAAAACTTCCTTCACTACTAAGTGGGGGACATTTTCCTATCAAAGGATGCTATTTGGCCTCATCAATGTTGGAGCTACCTTTCAGTGTGCAATGGATGTGAAATTCAAAGACTTGGTTGGTAAGTGTATCATCATATATATGGATGATTTAACTACATTTTCTAAAGATAGGGAAAATCATGTTGCGGATTTATCAAAGGTTATTAAGAAATGTGTAAGCTATGGCATATCTCTAAATCCAAAGAAGTGTGTGTTTGGGATTTATGAAGGGAATTTTTTAGGTCATATAATATCACAAAGGGGAATTTCAATTGACCCAAATAGAGTAGAATCCATTCAAAAATTGACTATTCCAAGCAGCAAAAAGGAGATGAGGTCCTTTTCCAGGAAGATAAACTTTGTGCCAAAATTCATAACTATATTTACAGAGATTATTAAGCCTCCCAACAAAATGATGAAGAAAGAGGCTAATATTAAGTGTGGAAATGAGGCTAAATCTTCCTTCTCACAGATCAAACAATCTATATCAGAGGCACCTATCCTAACTAGCCCTAATTATCTAAAGCCTTTTTATATTTACTCTTTTGCATCTGATCACTCTTGTGTTGTTTTCCTAACACAGAGAAAAGATGAAGGAGATGAAAGACCCATTTCCTTTATGAGTTCCCCATTCAAGAATGTTGAAGTTATATATCCACCTTTGGAAAAGCAAGATTTTGCACTAGTACTAGCGGTCAAGAAATTTTATCACTATATTCTCCGCAATCAGATTACTACAATAGTTCTAGACGCTGTTGTGAAGTCCCTTCTTGTGCAAAGGAAATTGGAGGAGAAACGAGGAAAATGGATGGCCATCCTATAGGAATATGATCTTGAAATTCATCCAATGAAGGTAGTCTGAGGAAAAGGCTTGTCTAAAGCAATGGGGGATGTTGGTGCTAAGATTACTTGTCAACAATACACAATGCAGTCATTTATAGGTGATCCTTGGTACTCATATTTGATCTTTTTATTGCTAAATAAAAAATGTCCAAATGGGATGAATGCCACTCAGAGGATAGAAAGGCTGAAGATCTCTCATTACATGCTCAAAGGAGGAGCTCTCTACTGAAGAAACTTTGAAGGTGTTTATTTATGTTACCTTGATCAACAATAAGCAAAGCATGCCATTAGAAAATTTCATGGTAGACATTGTAATGGACATAGATCTATTGATTCCATGGTACACCAAATTCTAAGATTAGGTTATTATTGGCCCCATGAGTTTTGAGATGCAGACCAACATGTGAGGACATGTCATACATGTCATACTTATGCATTCAAGGAACGTAATCCGAAAATGCCCCTACAACCGGTATATGAGGTAAAGCCATTTTCCCAATGGGCATTAGATTTTGTAGGGGTAATTAACCCAAATTCATCTATAGGTCATAAATTCATTTTGACAACAATCGACTATTGTACACGTTGGACTGAAGTCCAACCTTGTAAAAATAGCACCACTGAGGTAGTCATCAAATTTCTTAACGAATGCATTGTTACCAAGTGTGGAGTACCTGTTGTGCAGTTTTGCACACATGCCCCACTTGGAAGTAGGGACCCTCTTTTCGAATGTCTTTTGAGCTTTGGTTTTATTGGATTTACCTTTTTCAGGTCTTGACATGTTGGTCTTGTTGGCTTTGATCCCTCCCTAAGGCTTAAATTGGTTAAAGTGGGCTTTCAGTGAAAATCTAGGTCTGGACCTGAATCCGGGATTTTCCAGCTCCGGCAGATTTTCCCAGGCTCTAGTTCATTGTTTGGTCGTCACTGAATTTTTTGAATTCGGGTTTCTTCTTGACTTTGGGATTTTCCAGCTTTGGCAGATTTTCCCGAACTGCGACAAAATCCTGAACTTTGTTAAAATCCCGATTTCTGCTATTTCCGTGGAATTCGTGTTCATCCGGATTTTCTGAAATTCCATCTTGGGCTCGGGTTTCTAAATTTTTCAGATACGTCTTGTCGCTCATTAATGACCGAGGTACCTTTGCTCAGATGAGCATATGGGTGAATCTAAAACATTTTGAGTATCATTCCCACTTCATTATTCACTTGCTTACTGCTCTAGCGATTAAGAGTTTTCCATTTGAGCTGTGAAGATTGATCTTGAATCACGTGCGTTTGGATTGTTTGGGTGCCGGTGTCTGGATTTTCATTGCCTGGTCGCTTCTTCGAGTTCGGGTATTACCAACACTAATCCATGGTAAGTCGTCTCTGATCCTTCCTTTTGTTGTGTCTTGATTAAATCTTTCCAAGTTGATTGGTAGCCGTTCCAGGTCGGCCTTTGCTTGATCATGAGTTTATATGTATCATACCAAGGCCTTGTCGCCTGTGCTTGTGTTTATCCATTCACTGGTGGGTGCATGAGTATGAACCCATCTAAATAGGACTTTTCCCTTAAGCGTGCCATTCACCATATTTTATGAAGGTTAGGGTTTCGGTTCATCTGCCCGAGTTTGCCAAGGTTTAGTTGGGTTTTCGTTATCTCATGATTCATGTCGAGCCCAACCTGCTCGTACCTTGAGGGATCATTGCATGCATTGGTTGATTGCCCAAATGATAGTTTTCCTTGAGAATTTTAGCTTACCTGGACTCTAATGGCGGGGTCTAGTTATTGGACTTAGGGAATCATTGTTTTGCCATGAAGTTTAGTTATTTGGAGGTCTTTTGAGGTCTAGGTCCAAGTGCATTTTGAATTTTGTTGATTAGCATCGATTTTGGGACCATTAGAGTCCAGGTAGAAAGGGTTGTATGATCATGTGATTGATGGTTCACATGTCGTCATTCATTGGGCTTCTGAGGTGTCTACAGAATTCTTGCTCACCCGGATTTTCTTTGTTTCGGCTGATTCCGCGGAGTGTGGCGATTTTCAGAGTTCTTCAAACTGTCCGTGGAAATCCGTTCCATCCAGACTTTTCCGGTTTTCCTGTTTGGTTGCACTTCTTCCGATTTTCTAAGGATAGGATTAATGGAGTAAATACTAAATGCTTATTTCTTGTTGCTAATGAATGAATTACATGATTATCTCATAACCTTTTGTGCTAACGATTTGTTTGACTGGGGATGTCTTGGCAACAGGAATCTGTCTGGGTCAGATTTTTTCGAAATTCTGCCCTGACTGGGTTTTCTTGGTTTACACTATTTTCCCGGATTCCTTTATTTTTTTGGAATTTCAAGGATTGGCCATTTGTGATGGCTTTTAATTGCATTATATGATTTTGTGCTAATCCTTTGGTTGGACTATGCGTAATAATGGGATACTTATGACGGTCTTTTGTGAGTGCAGGTTGAATCAAGCAGAGCTGCTGCGGGAAAGTCCAAAGGTGACACAGAGGGTTCCTCCATCTCAGAGGCTGAAAGATTAAGATTGGACACTAAGAGTCAGCTTCCTGAAAGCAAGATATCTTCCGTATGGTCTGAAGTGTCTGATACTAATGTTGTGGCTTGGAGATACGAAGAGTTTAAACAGAGGACAGCTAAGAAGAATCTATCAGTTCTAAGGAATGGAATGATGAAGTCCAGACTGGTGCATGTGGCAGGGTTTCCTCCTGCAATCCAATGCTATGAGTTGATTTTAGAGTGTGCCCGGTAGTATGATTTTGATACACAAAGGGTTGTCAATACTGAAGGGAGAGTCTTGGCTAATTTTAGTCCTGTCTCTATTGCCCAAGCCTTTGACATGCCGGATTTTCCTTCTGTGTGTGCTCTAAATATGGACTTGGCCAGAACATATTATGAAAATGAGCCCATCAAAGCTCAACAAATGATTAATGCTTGGTTGGAGAAGCCGAAATCACATCACTCTAAACTGCCCAAGCAATTGCATAGGATCAAATTCAGATCAAATATCTATGATGTAATAACATTTTTGAGCAGGGTGGCAGGATTGAAAAGTGCCAGAGTATTGGAGAGTTGGATGGTCCATGTGATTACCAAAATTGAATAGGGAACTAATTATCATTGGGCAGGACTCATTAGCACTATAATTGATAAACAGCTGAGGGATGTCCTAGAGACCAAGAGATTCACCATGTCTTCCTATGTCATGTATGTGCTTGCCCGATTCTACCCATACAGGGGCTTGAATCCACAGGGGACATTTGGACAGGATATTGTCTATGAAGTATACCCGGAGTTAGGACACAAAAACTACAGAAGGGCTAATGATGCATTCACCATGCATATCACTAGGATGCTTTAGAATGCCGAGCATGTGAGGCTGTTAGATGGCACAAAAGGGTTGATAAAGAATTATGGGGCCTGGTTCATTCAATTTCCCACCTTCACCTACATTAGAATTGATGGATGTCCAGTCGCTCCATATAGGTTACCTCGATATCCTATAGATCACATTGTGTTATTGGAGATTGTGAGGCAAATATGTGAATTTGATGCCATAGTCAAAAAGGAGAAGCATAAAACAGGCTTTGGTGGGGATTTCCCTCTTGGAATTGGCATGGTAGAAGTGTGCCCTTCCATCCAATTAGCACACACCATAGGAGATGAATTGGCAGCATATGGTTTCTCCTTCCACTCCAAGAGAACAAACTTTGATATCACCGAGGAGGCATAGAAGAAGGCTACCAAGGAGTACCATCATAAGGATGACCTAGAGGACTATTGGGCCAACATTAGGGATGATATTGAAGCCAGAAAGAAGAGGTACTCCAGGCTTCCTATTGATGTGATCAGACAGTACAATGTGAAGTTGATCCCCGACCAACTACAGGATGATGGAAACATAGTGCAAGATCATGCCTATGAAGCTGTTAAGGATTGGTCAATCGGAGAAATCAACAAGAATGACGATGAGGTCATGGAGTTGGAGGACCTAATGGCCCCGATTATGAAATCCACCACTTCTTGGTTAAAGCACAAGGTTTGGGAGCTTGAGAGTGAGAAGGTAGCCTGTACCTTCAATTTAATGGGAAATCTCAACCCAATGTCTACTTCAGAAGAATACGGGGATGATGACCCCAAAGGGAAAACCCAAAAGAGCTCACCTTTCAAAATAAAAATCAGAAGTCCAAAGGAAAGCGAACCAGAACCAAAGAGAAGACCAAAAGGAAAGAAAAGAAGTCGAGCTTTGAAGATAGGTAGATCCTCTGATGAGGAAGGATTTGAAAAGCCAGTTTAAGAGGATGCTCCTCCACCACCAAAGAAGACAAGAACCACCAGGGTTTCAAAGAAGAAGGGTCAAGATACCTCCAAAGGTGAGACTCCAATTGTTGATGTGGAAAGTTTAGGGGAAAGGACAAAAGTTTATTTGAGGAGATCAAGGACCCCATCCCCTAAGGAAAATATGCAAAAGATGGATCCTCCTCTGGAGGTACCAACTGTAGAGCCATATAAGGTTGCTTCTCCTCCACCAAGCGTGCTTGAACTAGAAACTTTTGAGGAACATGAGACCAGTGGAGAGGTAGAACCTTTCAGGGAAGGAGCACTCTTTGGTGCGGCAGCTGAGCTCGAAGTAGAAGAGGTGGGAAAGCATACTTCTCCCTTAGTGCAGTATGAGGATTCTCTCGAGAGAATAGCAAAGGAAATGGATCCCTTGAGAAGGAGGGTACCCCTGTTAGACCCCCATTACCAGTGCGGGAAGAGGAGATTGAAAAGGATGATCAAGGTGAGCAGCTCCCTGAAAAGGAAGAAGCTAAAACAATAGAACAACATGGTGAAGATGCGAAAACTGATGAAATACGGGTGGACCCTACTGTCCTAGATTGGGTTGAAAAGGAGATCACAAGGAAAAAATAGGTCATTGTTGAGGACACTCCTTTGGATTGGGATGAGATGCTATCTAAAATCAGCAAAGGGAAGAAGAAGAAGGCAGCTAGGGTTGTTTCAAGGATAGAGAGGGATGAGGTGAGTAATAGGTTCATTCACATTGCCACCCCTGCTGTAGATAAAACTAGAGAAGAGGTCACTGGTAAGGATTACAATGTGCAGACCATTAACATTGGGCCAGCCTCTATGGAATAGGACATTGATGAATATGAAGGCTCCAGTGCAGTAATAATTGGGAGGTTAAGAAAGGAAGCTCAGACCAAGCATGAGCTTAGAAAAGAAAATGAAAGGCTTAGGAAGTGCTTGGAGGATGTCATGGAGCCTCTGCAATCTCTCCACCCCTCTTCTTCTGCCACTCCTGGTTTCTTGCCCAAGGAAACCATCTCCGAGATTGAGAAAATGAAAGCCTCTACTCAAACCACAACAGATTGGCTAAAGGATGTGCAGGTGAAAGGAGATAATGCAATCAAGGAGATCCTGTCAGTTGGGAAAGATGCAATCAGAGCTAAAGAACTGTTAGAATACGTGCTATCTCAGGACAAAGAAGATATCGATCTTTTGCTGCAGAAATCCAAGGTGATCATGGGGTATGGTAAGGATCAATTGGCTACAGATGGGATTCTTTCTTCTTCTAGGTTAAATGAACCTTGGGAGTGGTTTGAGGCTCTACAGATTTGGCATAAGGCCATGAAGAAGATTCAAAAATGAAAGAAACAAATAGATGGTGATCTTATTGAAGTATATGAAGGGTGCATTGCATTCTTTGAATTCATGACTGGCAGGAGGAAAATTGCTCCTAAATACCTGAGTCTAGAACAACTAAGAGAGTGGTGGCATGAATTTTATACTCTGGATTCTGAGAATGTTATAACTGGCCACCAGTTAGATGATGCAGTCACATATCTGGCAGTAATGGATAAGTATCATGTCAACAAGGATGATTGGAATAATATGGTTAAACAGTCAAAGGAGGAGATTGGCTCCATAGAATTTTGGCTTAGGATATTGCCTTTGCCACCTATCACCGAATTGGATGGAGCATTTTTGAGGGTTCAAGGATCATTGGCCCAGAGCGAGGATAAGGGAGGTGGTAGTTAATGCCTATTTTGAGATTTGTGCTTCCCTATTATTATAGGGCATGTATTGAACTGGAATACATTGGGGACTGTGCCTAGGCCAACCTTGATGATGGCATTTAATGTGTGCCTTATTTTGAATTCCTAGGGCCGACCTGTTTTGGCGGATGTTCTTGTTTTCTAAATGTTTGGCTGGGCTGACATGTCTTGAGAATTTTCTATAAAAGGTATTCTTGCCTCATTGTAAGACATTAGATATTAGAGAAAAGGAGAAGAGATAATAGAGTTAAGTTAGAAAGAGGAGTTAGAGCATTTTGTCAATTTCTTGAAGCAAGTATTGTAAACAAATAGTGGAATTGTTGCAGCATTTTGGTGGTCTAATACAATTGAAGACATTGTGATTTTCCTGGTGCAATATTTTGTGTTATTTCATCTTGCATGGTTTCTGTTGTTTTATTTTTTAGATTGCTTAAAGATTTAGGGTTTAGTGTTCAGAATTAAATTAGTTTTAGTTTGGTGTGTGATGTTTATGATTTCATATTTGGAATGTTTGTAGCAATCTCTGGTCTATACTCCCAGTAACTATCCGATTGTAGTAGGCTAGTGAAGTCAACCTAGACCATATATTTACATGTTCTTAAGTTCGATTGTGGATGAATGTCTATGATTTGAAAATCTATATACCTTAGAAGATTGCACCGTTCTTGTGAGATTGCATTGTGGGTTAAGCAAGAATTGGTTATTCGAGATTGATCCATTCCAGATATCTGTCATTTGCATTACTAATTCTAGAAATAGTTTAGATTTTATCATATTCTTGCACCCTTATCTTTTTCTATTTCTTTATTATCTGGTTAGATTTAGGATTTGAGATCATTATATCGCACAATCTGATAATTGGAAAGGTACAGTTTGCTTGTAGTAAGGTCCGATTGTGATTACCAGCATTTCACATATTATCTGAGTTGTTTATGCATTGTCATGACCTGACACCCGAGAGACCTTGGGGTGACTTTCAGTATTTATTATTGAAAATAACCTTTCAAGAGAGATAGAATATTGCATTCTGTCTGAGTTGTTGCTGTGCAAAAAACTCCATCAATAGTACCATTTTCCCTAGTATGGGAAAATGGCCTTGCTTTCTCTTCCACATAATTTATTCAATGGGAATATGAACATAAGATAGTGTTGAAATATTCTTCTAATTATTATTCATAGGGGAATGGAGTAGCAGAGTCTACTAACAAGAATTTGTTGGAAGAGATTAAGAAGTTGTTAAAAATTAATCCCATGGATTCGCACACACAACTAAAATATGCCTTATGGGAAGATAGAACTCATATTAAATCCACCTTAGGAAAATCCCCATTTAAGTTGGTATATGGCCAAGACCCAATATTTCCTATGCACTTACATATACCAATTCTTAGGTTCATGCAAGAGTTTTACTCAAACGATTATAGAATAGAGGTCAGGATTAATAACTTACTAAATTTGGAGGAACAAAGAGATGTTGCTTTATAGCAGCTTTCTAAGCATCAAGTTGTCAAACATTGGTTTGACAAGAGAGCAAAAATTAAAGCCTTTAGAATATTAGACTTAGTACTACTATGGGATAAGGCTAAGGAAAGGAAAGGTGATCACCAAAAATTTGACCAGCTTTGGTTAGGTCTGTATCTAATTGCTGAGATCCTTGGTGAGAATGTTTTTCATTTAAGAACTTTAACGGGAGAACCTATTCCCTTGCCCATCAATGGGCAATTTCTAAAACACTACTTTGGCCCATGAAGGGTCCGATGATTAGTTTTGTTGTAAGTATGTAATTAGTGTTTTTTCACCTTTGGTTTGTTGTTTGTTGTTTGGTTTTGCATTTCCATTGTTTTATTTTTATTTATTTATTTTGTTTCTAGATTTTTCATTTTATCCGATTCACGTGATGGGTGAAGTTGTTTGAAGCATACTGAAGGTACTAGGAGAGAAGTTGGTTGAGTTGTTTTTAGGTATGTCTGTTGAAATTTTTCATTTCATGACCAATGACTTGTATTCTTTTGGTATAATGGTCTAATGGGTTAAACACAAATAGGTATATTGTAAGATATCTCATCAACCACGATTGAATCTATCACAAAATAGATAATAACATTTTCTCTACATAGAATTTCATTTTTCTCTAGTTGGTTTTATTTTAGATTCGAGTAAAAAATATAAATCCTGGTACTCTCATGATTTCCATGGTAGTTCTCAACCTCAAATATTAGGTTATTATACTCAAGTATTGAGAGAGGCTAATAAATAATTCCTTCAATAAAATCTTATAAAATGAGAAAGAAAAGAGAATCATTGAATGATGATAAACTCAATACGAGAGGGGTGGTTCAAGTATCTCTATCAGGGCTATGGATGCTTGACTGGAAATAGAGCAATTCTTTGAGAGAACTAGAGGTATCTTTGTCGGGGCTATAGATGCCTAACTGGAACTGGAGCAATTTCCAGGATATCGTTGCACGATAGTTAAAAGGATTTAACTCACATAACTTGGATCTTGAATATAGTTGTTTAGGAATGGAAGATGTCTTTACCAAAAATAGATGCACCATACATGCACACACTCAAATTTGAAGTAGCTAATGTTGATTTACATTTGAGATTCTAGCTCAACTATTTTTGCTATGACTAATCCTACTTGAGTATAAAAATTTCATGAACTAGAGGTTCTAAGTGACTGAATTCTTTAGTGTCTTAAAAATGGGTAAACAATTTTCCTAGTCGAGTCACCATTTTTTATGCCTTGCATAACCACCCCACCTTAAATTTTTTCAAGATGGGTCCCCCATTTTTCTTTTTCTTGGTGTTTTCATTTGAGACTTAAGATTTTTTCTTTTCTCCTAAGTCTTTATCATTTTTCTTTTTCTCTAGAGGAAGCGAAACTAGAGCAAAACCTGAATTCAAAAATTGCAAACTTTTGAGTTCAAGATTGGTCTTGATCTTGCCCCCATTGTTTTGTTTTGTTTTGTTTGGGACAAGCTTAGATTTGGTTCTACTTCCTTTGTTGATTGTTGATTTTTCTTCTCTTGTTTTTTTCCTTTGTCAGGATCAGATTCGGATCAGATTTCAAACTTGGAGCTTTATAAACTACCAAGTTTGGTTCTCATTTTGTGTCCACCCCCACCTTTGTGTTTTTTTCATTTATTTCATTTTGGGATTATTCCTTCTCATCCCGATCCCACTTGGTTGTCTTTTCTTTTGTTCATATTATTTCCTTTCTATTTGGTAGAACCTGAACCAAACTGGGAACTTTGCAAAAGTTCCCTGACTCATTCTGATCCCTATCCTACCCCTGCTTCTTGTTTATTCTTCTCCACTTTACTTCTATTACATTATAGTTGTGTTCTTGTTCCCGCCTTGATTACATTCCCAACCAACTATATTAATGGAATTAATTGCAAGCCCTCCACATGTGCAAAATCAAATTCATAACCTTAATTAAGGTTAATTTATTCACTATTATTGTTGCCTAAACTGTAATAGTGAACTAGATCTGAGAAAGAGAAGGAGGATCATGATCTAGTCAAGAAGCAAGCATTTGTGTGTAGATTGGATCAAGTTTTAGCCTATTAGATAGTGTTTTAGGTAGGTGGGCTTTCTTCTGCTTCTCTTCGCTTCTTGTTTTTCATTTTTTGTTTGTGCCTTGTGTTCTTCGCTCGTTGGTGAGAAATTTCTTATGATCTTCACCCATTTATGTGATGTTTCCCTCATTTTCCCTTTTTTTTTTCTTTCCTTATTTGTTTCCTTTTGTTCGTTGTAGTCATTTTCATGTTTGGTGGTTTTTCATTTTGTTGTCCACTAGTTTTTAGGGTTCTCTGTTTGATACGGTTTTGATGGATTTTAAAAGTCTCAAATCTATCAAAGGATTTGCTCCATTTCATTTGCACGTTGATTCAAAAATTTCCATGTTAGGTTTGATGCCCTAAAATTCTTGAGTCGATTAGTTATAAAAGCTAGATTTTTTGTGCACTATTTCAATTTAAAAATCATGCCCTAGCTGGTGGTCTTCCCTTGGTCACATGACAGATTGATTAACCTTGTTATTTTAAGCCTCCTTGGCTTATCATATGACCTCGTTTTAGAATGATATGAGTGTTTGATCAAAAATGTGTTTTTCTTAATGATAATGGGTGGAAGCAGAGCCAGGGAATGGGTTCAACCCATAAATGTCCTTTCCGCTGTTCAAATGCAATCCTGAGCCTTCTCTCAATAAGTTTTTGACTATTGATATCCTTTACTCCGACATAATCAGAACCGGAATGGAGGAAGTATTTGGAACTTTGTAGTGTTCCGAGTCCAACTTTCATTCTGACTCTAGTCCCCATTCTGACATCCATTCCAATCCTTGTCCTAGTTCTGACATCCATTCTGATCCTGGTCTTGATTCTAATGATGATCTTGACCTTGATCTTTCCATACTAAAGGCTTTCTAATTTTTATTCTTTTCTTGGTTATTCTTTCAATAACCTTCAAATTTTCCTAAGTGGAAAAGGCTACTTTGTGAAAGACGGGGCAATGTAAACGGTAAGTCCTCTAATATTTTTTTTACATATTCTCTATTGATCTAATCCAAGGTTGTCCTGCAAGAATAAGCAATGTTAGGAGAATCTACATAAGCCTCACAAATGGAGGTCCAAGTTGTAGAGAGTTCAAGGCAGGTGAATTCAAAGGAGATAAAGGTGGAACAACTACCTTACACATTGAGATACAAACATCAGAATGCTACTCCCATAGCTAGCAAGATGGAGTCAAGATGGTTAGATATCACAAATACCAACTTGGGATCCTACAATTGTGAGGGTTTAGTTCTAGAGACCTTTCTAGAAGAAGTAAATGGAAGGATAGAAAGAATAGTCCAATCTGGGCTAGCACATGTCACATTTTCCCTCTATCAGTGCAATAATCAGAGCTCATTTTGGCTCCAGCAAGGGCTTATAATTCAGGTTTAAGGAAATGCATGGACCAACAAGGGAATTTCATCATTGATTTATCAACAAAAATGATAAGGTTCATGTTGAATGAACCTACTCCAAGGAATCTCGGACAATTGACTGAAGTGGAGGTATTACAAATATTCAATAAGAACAAAGAGGTCAACAAATCCCACATAAAAAATAAATGGTTAAGGATCGAGAAGAAGTCCTTAACTAAAATTCTTGAACAACCTAAAAGAGGTGACTTAATGAAGGAAGTGGATGATTTTATTTTAATTCTTTTTAGGGTATTTGGTAAGAGGGATACTGCATGCTTCAAAGAATATATTTTCTTGTACATGGAAGCTATTTTTGATGGAAGGAAGCAATTTGATTGGTGCATGATCCTATCTGACAATTTACCCAATCAAATACTGAATGTAAGGGAAACAAATACCTTCTCCATGACTTCTTATGTCATATATGTTGTTGCAGGGATGGGTATCTTTTCAGGGTTGAATATAGTAGGAGTATTGGGGGAAGTTAAAGGACAACAAAAGGTTTGCAACCATTATGATTAGTTAACTTTGCAAACATCAGAGTTACATCATAGAAGGGTTAGTGATGCATTCCTTTATGTCCTCATCAACCGATTGACAAGGGATGTTGGATTCAGGTTATGTAGAGATTCCATGGCCTTCATAGCTCAATGGAGACATTGGTTTATCCAATATCCTAAGTTTTCATAATTTAGTTTGGAAGGATTTGATGGTCATCCACATCTACTTCCAAGGTGTTGCAATGATAGGATAGTCCTTATGGAGTTTATATATCAATCCTTCAAAGTCAACACAAAAATCACCCTCAAGAATAAGCCTAGATGTCATAAGTTCCCTATGAAGTTGGGGGAATATTGTTATCTTCATAATATAGTTGCAAAGGAAATATGTGAAGATTTGAGCTATCTGAGGTTGGGATTGTACACATCTCAAAAACACTTTGACCTAGATAACAATATGAATGCTATAAATCCCATTACTTTATATAAACACTATAATTTATTGGAGGATTTTTGGATTGACTTATAAGATGATTATGATGTTAGAAGGAGGAATTATCAAAGACTAACTATCCCTCAAATGATTAAGTATGGGGTAAATGAAGATATCCCTGACACATTATCGTATGATGGTGTAACTTTGGATCAAGGATATGAAGAAAAAAGGATTGGTACCAAAGACCTGGCCCCCATCAATTGGGATGAAGATGAATCCATCAACATTAAGGATATTTCCAAGACAGTAATGGATAGGAGTATCCAATGGGTGGTTCTAAGAATCAAGGAGCCATAGGCTCGAGTTTTAAAGAAAAGGAAGGTAGTTTCAATGAAAGGTTATCAAATGAATAAGAGGATAGCACCTTGTATAGATAAATTGGAATGTCTTCCTCCTATCTCTGGATGAGATACTATTCTAGAAATACCTGTTGAGGAAGTCCATGAATCATAAGGCATGGAGACTACAACAATTGGAGAAGGCTCCTCTTCTCAACCTTCCTTTACTCAAGAGCCTAGAAAATAAATAACTATAGGTAGTCTTCATGAGAAAGCATAAATTATGAAAGGAAAAGAGCCTAAAGTTGAAAGTCATAGCATAGACACTAATTCAGAAGAGACACATTTTGATGATGAGATTATTAAAGATATGTCTACTCAAAATTTTGGAGAAGAACATGTGTTAACTCTAAAAGATCAAATGAATTTTTTTCAAGATGCAAAGAGAGAAGCTGATGCTAAAGCCAAAGTCGATGCACTTGCCAAACAACAAGAATTATAAGCTTTAACAAAGGTTAAATAAGTGGCAAGGAAAAAAAGGAAAAAGAGCATCTTCTGCACCAACAAAGAGAGAAAGAGTAGAAGGCTAAGGAAGAGAGAGAGAATTTAACTCTGCTACCAAAGATCCATGAGTTGGAAGAAGAAAAGGCTCAACAAAGAAGAGAAAAAAATCTCTTGAAGCTATGTTTAAAGTAGTAGAGGAGGCTCGAAGGGAGAAAGAAGAAGAATTTGAGTTTAAAAGCATAGAAGAAGAGGAGCAGGCTAAAAGTGATCAAGAGGTTGTCGAGGCATGGGAAAGGGTAGCATAATTAGAGAAACAAATGGATCAATGTTTGGAAAAGAGGAGATTGGAAGAAGAAGAACTGGCCAAAGAGGAACATGAAAGGAAGGAAAAAGTTGAAGCTGAAAACATTGGCCAAGGAAAAGGTAGAGAAGGAGAAACAACAAGAAGTTGATTCTCAACCCAAGGCAACACTTTGGAAATCTCTTTCTCCTGCCACATATTCTTCCACTCACATGATAACTCCCCCTGCTGCCTCGACATGGCTGAAACTTAATCTAGAGAAGAATTCGATAGTGCAACCACAACCCCTTAATTGGGATGATGTTAGAAAATTAATTGAAAAGGAGAGGCCAAAGATTAAGGCAGCCATACACCTGTCCCTTGGCCAGATCAACATCAAGAAGGCACAATTTGTTGGACATGTCTATTTCCTATTTTGTGGGGAGGTGACATAGATTTTAACTAAATATTTGAGGAGGTCCACCTTCCTCCTTTTGAATTCAGGTTTTGACAAGAAGTCTTCAATCAACAATTGAAGATCAAAATGGACACTCAACTCACATTTCCTTAGTCGCCTCCATAATTTGTGGATCTAGATTTTTATGAGGTAAATCTATGCTATACAAGTTTATATATAGAATTTCTCTCCAATTTGTAAAGTTCAGCTCAATCAAGCAAGATTAGCCACCTAAAGGAGATTTAAGATAATTTACAATTTTCAAAAGCTTTTTATATTTTATGCAAAGATACTTGGACACATTTTCTTTACAATTTTTCATATAGTTATGTTATTTTCCACAATTAGTTTAATGGTAATTTTGATGAGTCATAGTCATTCGTATGCCAGTGATTTTTGTACATAAGTGTTTCTTATTTGATGAGAATCAATAGAAGACTTTGAATTTAAGACTATTTCATTGAATTATCTATGAATGCAAGTTCTTTCTAACTTTTGATGAATAGATTTTGGTGATGAGTTTGTAATATGTCTTGGTTTGATTTCAAATTTGCTGGTGAATGAATGATATTACATCTTGAATTATCACTATGAATGCATGCAATGGTATAGAGGGTTCTATGGATTGTATTATTCTGTAGTTTTGGTTATTTGAAAGGAAAGCTCATTACAAAATTTTTATGTCTGAATTGAAAGGAATTTACATTTATGACTTGCTATTATAAGTTTTGTTCTATCTTTTTCTATTTATTTACAACCCCCAGATGTTAGAATAAGTTATATTATGCAAGTTGTATCATTTACCAGCAAGCCCCTTGAACATTATGATTGCATGGACTAATGAATAAAAATAGCACAGTTTAGAACCAACTATAGAGACCTTGGAAGATAGGTGGTTTTAGATCAGTTATCTTTTTTAGGAGAAATAAAGTAGAAATATTTTTTTTAATATTTTTGTGTTATTTTGACTATCAACAATGTGGACCTACCAAATATTTAGGAGGCTAGCGAGTAAGCACCATCTTCCTCATTTGCATCATGCAATTCACAATGAAGATGCAAATTTCTATATTGATTAATCATTCACTGTCATTTTCCTATACACCACCAATCATTCTTGTCACCTTCCTCTTTATCCAGTCCCACCATACACTGCGGACATTGTATGATCTCCTCTGCTCGATCTCCACCATTACTCAATATTCCATAGGACTTAGAAGAGGAATCTCCATATTCATCATGGGCTCATGAAAAATCTATTAGATCTTCAAGCCTCAACCCCTACCATTGCTCTTATCGAGGAAAAATATTTATCTCATGAATTAGGAAGTACTATGATCATCAAATATTTGCTAGGTCAATAAATACTTGGAAAGAGGGTCGGTTTCCCCAACAAACCGATCGGCCTAAGTTATTACTTAATCAACCTACAACAGTTGATAACCAGTCAACAACAAAATAGAACATTTGATGAGTGCCATGACTAATAAACTTAAGATTTATTCGTAGATACCCTCACTCAATTCAAGATAAAACATAAAACCATTATGGATCAATCAAACACATTCGGGACCATCAAACCATATTTTTGAGATACTCTTAGAAAACCCATATCAAATTTGTATACATATTTTTCCTCTGCTAGCCAAAATTCACCATTTGGAGTATCATGACAACATGAAAACATTATTCTCATATCTTTATCTCCTCCAATAAGCTAACAACCTCCCAAGAAGGATATCACACAAACATCCCCATTTGACATCAATGACAATAATATGCGAACATACAACTTGGCATTTTTCATAATGGGGACTTGACCGCATAGGAAAAATCACTCCCACCGCTTCCAATTATCATAATTTTATTGTCATTGCCACTAAGTACTTTACAAATTGGATTGAAGTAATACCCATAACCTACATAACATGAAAATGATATCCAAGTTTATCCTGAATTACCTCATCTATCATTATAATGTTCCTCAAGCCCTATGATATAAAACAAAACACATTTTAAGAACTAGGATATCTATGAGTTATGCAACAAGTTTAATATCCAACATCGCTTCTCCACCCCATACTACCCCCAAGGAAATGGTCAATCTGAGGCTTCTAACAAGACCATTATTAAGATACTAAAGAAGACAATCAATAAAGTTGGTCATGATTGGTGTATACATCTAAAAATGGTCACATTAAATCAAGTTTGATAATTAATTAAATATGAATTATTTAATTAATATTCTAAAGTCATTTACATATAAATAAATTTAATTATTTATTTATATCATTCACTTTCTAATTCTTCTAATTTACTTAAATAAATAAGTTTATTTAATTATTACCATTTTATATCTTCCTCTTAATTAATTAAATAAATTTTATAATTTATTTAAATTAATTATCATGTTACTTTAAGTTTGAATTTTTAAATTCAAATATTCTTCTAAATTCATTATTCCTAATTCTTCACTTCACATTTAATTAAATATTCTAAATATTTAATTAAACACCTTCTTCACTTCACATTTAATTAAATATTATAAATATGTAATTAAGCACCTTTTTCACTTCACACATAATTAAATATTTAATTATGGAAGCTTCTAAATTCATGTCACATATAATTAAATTATTTAATTATTTAATTATGGATTTATCCTCAACTACCAACTAACTCCTCATAACTAAAATTGCCAAATGAATACTTTCCTTCATTTTTTAATGGAAGAGGTTGTGTAGGAGGAAACATTTTCCCCCTTTCTCTCTAGCTTTCATCTTTCTCTCCAACTTCTTAATCTTCCACCGTTCATCTTACCAGGCTTGATTTTAATCGTCGATCTTTGCCAACTAGGATTTTGCATCCAAAACTCTATAAATACAACCTCTTTGTGCTTTGAAAAGGATCTATCACAATCCAATTTAGCACGAGAATTATAGTTGCATTATTGAGCACTTAGCAATCTTATTTACTATATTTTTTGATAATAGCATATAATTTTAGTTTATCATTTCACAATCATGGTAGATTATCTTTCATAATCCATTTTAGTTTCATATCTTAGCTTCATCATCTCATATCATTTAGCATAGAAATGCATGTTTCATATAATATCATTCTCTAGGTTGTCATTCTATCAAGCTACTACTTACACAATCTGAGAGAAAGCAACTTACAACGAATCCTTGGAGATAGAGGACAATGGGATGTCTTTGAAGAATCTGTTGTGTTTAGAGTTTTCTTATATTTAACTTAGATTTATTTAATACAATGTCTCATTAGTGTGTTTGTTTAACTCTTTAGTTTATTCCACATATTCACACACACAATTGGTACTTACAATTGAGCCTCGCCTTGTGGGTTTATCAAACCAAAATCCCCAAACCTTAGTTACAACACCATATTCCTTGGTCTATGTAACTAAAGCTATCTTTCCTATTAGGGTTGAGATTTTATCCTTGAGAGTGTCACTATAGCATCTCATCACCGATGAAGAATATAGAGTATCTAGGCTAAATGAGCTAGAGTTGTGTTGATGGTGTTTTCTACAGAAGAACGACTTAGATTGAATACAATATTCCATCTCTCTTAATAGGTTGATCTCTATGAGAAAAGAGATAACCCCAAGGTCTCTCCGGTGTCAGGTCATGACAATGCAGTGGAACCACTCAATGATAAATGTGAAAATTTTGGTAATCACAAAGGGACCTCAAAAAACAAATGCTAGAGACTCTAAACTTATTAGATTTTGCAACAAGGTGATACTTGAGTTCCTACTTTAACCACATTTCAAAGAAATATAAAAAGATAAGGGTTTCAAAAATCCTAAGATTAATATTACTCCTAAGATCAACAATAACAATGAAGAAATACTTCGAATGAACCAATCCCTTTAAAACTAATTTATGTTTAACCCAAGCTATACCTACAATCTCACAGAAATAGTGCAATATTCTAAGGAATTAAAGATTTTCAGATTATGCACATTCATCCAAGCCAACCCTAGTTTTGTAGTTCACATGGACAATTGCCCACAATTGAACTAAGAACATAAATAATAGGTATAGGTTGACCTTTTACAACAATCCCATAATCAAGCAGCTACCCAAAGTATGAACCAGAGATTGCTACAAAACTCCAAGCATTAAATAACAAGCACCATTAATTTATTTACTCTAAATCTGAAATACATTCAAATATTTCCAAGAAATTTCAAAGATAGAATAAGAACCATGCAAGATAAATCAATCCAAAGAAGGCACCAATAATAACACAATGTTTTAACTTGTATTGAATCACTAGTAATAGAAACAATTTTGATATTCTATGTTAAAACACTTGCTTGAAAATGAAACTAACTCCTAATTCTTATAATCGACTGTCTAACCCTTTACAAAATTTTCTAACCTCTATTTTCCAATAATAACCTTCTTTTTCTAACCCTTAAAAATTTGGCAAAATTCCATACTTATAGAAATCTTGTCTCATGCTAGCCCGAGCTAGGGTTATAAAGAAGGTCGGCCACCAACCATATCGGTCCAAACAGCCCACAATAAATCACCACCTTGCAATGAATGCATGAGGCGCCCCTTTAGATCAACCTAGGATCTCTACAAATCTTGATTTAGATCGAACAAACCCCATAGGTCCCTTCAACATTAATGTCTCACTGGTGTGAAGTAGGAGAATGGTAAACATGTGTCATATGAGTGTGAATACGACTCATCGATCAAAAGCCAAGTTGGGCCTCTCCAATGACTCTGATTGAGTTAAACGAGTTTGAATCCTCCAAGTCAAGTCAAACTCGAATGAATGTCCCTTGAGCACGTCGACCTAGCCATGTACGAGAGAGTTTCACCTGCTCACAACTGCAAAATGTAGCCGGCTGTAGTCCTGCGGATCCCATAACATTTTTGAAGTACGCCCATTCCTTCCCTTTGGCCCCAACAATAATAACCTTCATTCAAAGAAGACCATAATTAATATCCATTATAGTATTGGAAATCTAGTTAAACAATCATAAACAACATATTCAATCATCAGAGAGATCCAAAACAACCATCAAAATCCCTAAAACTTCATTAAAGCAACCCTTGTCAAAGTTCAAGATTTTCACCCCTTCATGGAATTTAGGTCATGAAGCAATTTTGGGAAATTCTGAGCTAGGTAGATTCTAGCGATGGAAACCCAAAATAACACTCATAATCACCTCAACCAACACCATATACTCAAGAAATCACCTACAAATACCTTCAAATTTTCCAAATCAACCATGCAATGCATAATCATTAATAGTCAGATCATGGATCCTCTTAGTTCTTGACAAATAAGAGATCTTCGAAAAAATCCGATAGGGATGGAAATTTCCAAAACCAATAGTACTTAGCACATCACGAGAAAATGAAGTAGGAACGAATCTTGGGATTTTCCCAAGGCAATGTATTCTTACAAAGTCAACACAATTCTCACACAACTAACCAACAATTCTAACCTCCCAACTCCTCCAAAGTGACTAAAACCGTGCTACCGCGAGCCACTTACTCAACCACCAAGGTAAGGCGATAAACCACACCATTGCAAGCCAAGCACGAAGTCAGTGTGGTATGGCAGTGAACTGCACAACTACGACCTAGCTCAAAGACACCTGTGGTATCAAGGTAAAACTATGTTATCATGCCAGATGGACCAATCTCGCACTTCCACACCATCGAGCAAAGACCGCAGCGGTATGGAGGGACTACCATGCTACCACATCGAGATCGAAATCCCCCCTAATAAGGTAGTACCACTACACAACCGTGCCCTAGATGCAAAGCCCTCGCGGTATCAATGTAAACAACCCAAAGATGCAAACTAGGGAAATCAAGGAATGAAGGAAATTTGGAAAAAATCAGGGGAGATGGAATTCTACAAAGCACCAAAATGTTTGAAGATAGTGCAGAACCAACCCCACCAGGATTTCTAGGCAGCCGAGGAAATCTGCTTGAGGGGAAAAATCCTGAGAATAGGGAAAAACCCAAAATTATCCAAAAGACTTAGAATTTTCAAAGTGTTAGCATAATGGGGACACTTTACAAGCAAGATAGGCATCAAGGAACATTGAAAAGTAACACAAATCCCAAGACCAAAGCACCAAAACACCAAAAACTCAATATTTCAAAGACAAGCTCAAAAAAGGGCAAGGCCATAGAAAAGAGCCAAAAGGCTAGGAAAATGACTATCCCTACTTTTAGTGGGGTGTGTGTGCAAAACTGCAGAACAAATGGTGACTCCACTGGGGAAATGCTCTAGAGGATTTCAATGACAAACTGGAATCAACCCAGAATCTCTGGTTTCGCAGACTAGTTATGGATGGATTAGGTTACCTATAGACAAGGTTTCAAAAATCACAAACAAGAAAACCTTTCCTATACCAAGGTTGAAGTGTGTGTATATGCATCCATTTCCCTTTTCCTCAGTTGCAACAGGGGCCAAACTTAGTCTGATGGGGCTAAATAAGGATTCCAACTCCAAAAGCAACCTAGATAGAGCCTCACTGCTAGTCAGGCATCCATAACCCCAATGAGGTTATCATTGTGACCCTCCCTATCATATCTCTATTGCCTATTAGGTATCCATATCCCCAGTAGAGATACTAGGATACCCATGATAAGGTGAACATTTCTTTTGATTTTCAGCATTTTCTTTTCTTTTTCTTTTGACATTCTCTTTGAGATCTTTTAAACCTTCTCTTTCACCTCGCAAGCAATGAAGCCTGCACTGAAGGATGAGAACCACAATGGCATTGGAGCAGAATATAAGATTTTTCACCCAGTTAGACCTCACAAGGACCATTTGAAACCTTGGAAACCTTAAGATTTGTGTGTACGTATGAGACCCAAATACATTCCAGAATTTGACTTAATCAAGTGACTCCAATTGCAAGCATATGCAACATCAGACAAAGGAAATTCACCAACTGACTCTGAAAAGATGATTGGAGTTTGTAAAATAAATTCCTAGAACAGCCCCAAGCAAGCAACCAATCATATAGATGCAACAAGCCCAGAAGAAAGCAAGAAAACCTAAAGGAGGAGCAAAGCAAAAAGAAAAACCAACCGAAGTAGACCTACTCTAACCAAGAGAAAAAATAGAACAAAAAGGAAACCTAATCTACCTATGTACAAGGAAAGAGATATAAATAGCTTAGGACTAGAAATAATGCTTCAAATACTGCCCATTGATAGGCAGTGGGATATCCTCTCCAGTGAGAGTTTTCAAATGGAAAGCATTATCTCCCAGAATCTCTGCAATCTGATAAGGGTCGAGCCAAAGTCTATTGAATTTCCCATGCCCCCCTTTTTAGTAATGGGCTTTATCCTAGTATAGAACCAAGTTAGAGATTCTAAAGGCTTTCATCTTGGCTCTCTTGTCAAACCATATTTTCACTGAACTCTGATGTTTGGCAAAGTTTTCTAAGGCTTCATCTCTTCTCTCTTATGGGTGTAATAGTTTAGTTAAGCGGGCTTCATTCTTATCCTCTCCATCATAATATTCATTAATAAATTGCAAGGAACCAATCTTCAATTGGATGGGAAATATAGGTTCCAAGTCATACACTAAGTGATAAGGAGAGGTTCCTAGGGATGTCTTTTGTCTCGTATAATTTTCCCAAAGAGGAAATCCAAGCTAGGTGTGCCAATCCTTAGGGTTCTTCTCTAGTAGCTTACAGATGACTGTGAACAGATTCGTATTGGAAAACCTAGCCAAACCATTGCCCCATGGGTAGTAATTAGATGAAAATTTTATGATAATTCCATTATCAAAAGCCTAGTTAGAAAATTTCAATGATGCAAATATAGGACCATTATCACAAACTAAAGCTAGTGGACATCCAAAGCAATTAATAATACCCAACTCTATGAAATTGATTACCACTTTAGAAGTGATTTTTTTCATGCAAGAGCCTCATTCCACCTAGTAAATTAATCAGTTATAGGAAAAGTATACTTATGGCATACAAAGCAAGGTGGATTGATTGGACCTATGAAGTCCATTCCCCATTGTGCAAATGGTATTATCTCTATGACTGGCTAAAGTGGAAGGATTGCACGTTTCTCACTACTTGTTGCAGTTTGACATAGATGGCAAGTCCTCACATAGTTATATGTATCTTTGAACAAGGTAGGACAATAATAGCCTACCCTTAGGATTTGATTTGCAGTGGAAGGTGTTGAACCATGGCATGTGCCACATTTGTCATGAAATTCAGTCATCACCTTCCCAATATCTTCCTTTCCTAGGAATCTCAAATAAACCCCCTCATAATTTTCTTGTACAAGACAAATCCCTTCATCATAAAACTGCCACTCTTCAAACACAAAGCTCTCATTTGTACTGCAATAAGGTGTTTAGGACACTACTGGTTCAATAGATAGTAGATGATTTCATTATACTAGTCTCCTAGAGACACTTCTTGGAGGTGATATTGCTGATTTGTGAGGTCAAGACCTATCTCAACCATTGTCTTTGTTAGTCCCTACCCTCTCACCAATTTCATGGTCTAGATCTCAATATCATATTCCTATAACATGGTTACCCACTTAGCCCTGCGTTCTCCCAATTCATTCTACATTAATAATAGCTTTACTGTAGGATCAGGTACTATAGCAAAGACCTCATTTATCAAGATCTAGTGTTTGAATTTCTTTACTACTTGGACTAGAGCATAGGCCTATTTTTCTACATTAGGATATCTCAGTTTTGCATCCTTTAGAGGAACACTCATAAAGGCTATGGGATGTTCATTCCCTTGGTCAGATTTCTGGGTCAACATGCCAGCATAGGAATGTTCTAAAGCAAAAGAATATATTTAAAAGGGTTTGGCATAATCAGGACTTACCAATACTGGAGCTTCAACAATAGCTCTCTTGATTTCTGCAAATGCCTCCCTAGCTTTTGCACTTCATTCAACCTTCGCTTCCTATTTCAGCATGCATTCAAGGGCTTTACTATTTTTGCAAATCTAGTGATAAAATTTATGACAAAGTTGATTTTTCCAAAGAAAGAATATATTTCCTTTTTCCTTGTAGGAGCTTGAATTTTCAGTATAGCCTCTACCCATTCTAGATCAACGGCAATA
This sequence comes from Sequoiadendron giganteum, assembly GCA_007115665.2. NCBI lineage: Eukaryota > Viridiplantae > Streptophyta > Pinopsida > Cupressales > Cupressaceae > Sequoiadendron > Sequoiadendron giganteum. Next base: position 965,912,090 of record CM021100.1, read on the forward strand.
CCCTATTTTGAAAAAACATGCCCTAACAACTTTCCCTCAGTGACTCCAAATATGCACTTCTTTGGATTAACTGAGATGCCAAACTCTCCGCACCTTTGGAATACTTGGCATATATTTGCAATATGATCACCTCTCCTCTTAGAAAATATTGTCAAATCATCCATGTAAATGATGATCCACCTACCAACGATTCCTTTCAAAACAATATCCATTGCTCTCTAGAATGTAGCCCTGACATTGATTAATCCAAAGGGCATTATTTTATAAGAAAAAGTTCCCCATTTTGTAGTAAAGGAATTTTTTTTCCTATCCTCATATTGTACCATAACCTAATTGTATCTAGGCTACCCATCCAGAAAAGACATCATCTGAGAACCACTAACAATCTGAAGTACTTCATCTAATGAAGGGACTAGATAATTTTCCTTCTTTGATGCTCTGTTAAGGTTCCTGAAATCAACACACAGTCTGATTTCTCCATTTTTATTTATTACTGGAACCAAGTTTTCAACCTATATTGAATGTCTTATTGGAAATATAATTCATGTTAAAAGTAGCTTCTGCACCTCTTTTTGAATGATGGGCTCCAACAGAGAATTAATTGGCATCTATCTTTGGCCGAATGGCTTAACATTTGACCTCAAGAGAATAGTACGTGTAATGATTGAAGTATCATATGTATTTAAGTCATCATAGCTTCATTCTATCACATCTTGATAAGTTTGCAAGGAATCAATAATTCATCTCCTTTCCTCTGGAGTGCACACTTTACCAATAAAGACATTTTTGACACCCTCCTCAATCCCCATGTTGTATGTTTCACATTGACTGCTGAGAGATTCCCTTTTCACTTGCTGTTCCTAATGTTTTATCTTATCCAGATCAAAAAATTGTTCTAATTGCACCATGCCCCTTGGGATAGTATTAGTTTTCAAGTTAATGACCCCTCCAGGTCCATTTCGGCCTCTTGAGGTTCTACCTCATCAATCAGCTGAGAAGAAAACACATCACAACTAGTGATGAAATCAAGAATATGTTGATCATCCTCAAATACCCAAAAATTAGTTATGTTGTTAGGCACTAACAATACTAGAGTGAGCTCCATAGTGAATTTCTTCAAACATGAGAGCGATAAGGGCTGCAATTCATTTGTTGCTTGTTCCAAAGAATCAACAGTTTGATTCTTACTTTAGGGGATCAATTGAATGTTGAAGGCATCAAATATTTCAATGAGATCCCATACTCTATGCTTGTAGTTGGTCATTCTTTTTTTATGGCACAAGTATTGTTTCCTTACTTGTTTAACTACCATCTCAGAATCTCCAAACACTTGTAGGATCCTGAATTTATTTTTTAAGGCCATTAATAAACCATGGACCAAAGCCTTGTATTCAACTACATTATTAGTGCATTAGAAGTACAGTCTATGAGTAGAAAAATGGGTTTTATCTTTAGGGTTGATTAGTTCAAATCCTGCTCCAACACCTTGCTTTGATTTGGATCCATCAAATTTCAATATCCAACAACCATCAGCTCCTAATTTCTTTGGAGTAACCTTGTCCTTTCTCCTACCTGGGGGTCTTTAGGAGGCCTTGGGCTCTTTCCTTTTAGATCATTTTGAATTCTCTATATATCTAGCCTGACAATTGGGGCTGGATTAATGCATATTTGTATTTGCTCCACTACAATTTGGCACAGGAAACACTCTAGCTCTGAGTGAGGGGCATTGTGAACTCTACACCAATTAGGGAGCAACAATTATTTGAAGTTCATATTTCTACCCAACTGAAGCTGATCCTCCACACACTTTTGGATAAACTCTTGAAAATTATCCAGCAAGATGAGTTGTCTATCTTCCTAATCATCATGTTCCTCTATTTGTTCAAGCAGTACTTCAGAACTGCTGGCTCCTGATGCGGATTCATCAGAGAAGCTTTGCAACATAAAGAATTCTTCTATTTCTGAAACAGGGGTGGCCAAGACATAGTTCCCCATGCTAACTTTTGACACCAATATCTCATTTGAACTATTTTGATATGCAGTGATCACATACTTCATTCTAGGTTTTCTTGCAATTCTGATTTGATTTGGGACTCCTTCCTAGGGGAGCCACATGTGAGAATGATATGTGGATGTATATTTATTTAGTGCCTTGGTAAAATCTTGACCCAAGATCAAACCATAAGTGTCAAGAATATCTGCCACCTAAATATTAAGTACTTGTTGCACTCTAGAATCTGAAGCAACTTGCATGGGGATCATTCTCAATTCTCCCACTATATTTACCTTTGTTTTGTCTAATTAGGTGACCTTCTTTTGAGAGGCTGTAGGGGTAATGCCTAGAGCCCTATAGACAACAAAAGGCATAATGTTTGTAGATGCCCCTAAATCCAGAAGACAATTATGTAGATTCTTCCCAAAGATAAGAATATAAATTAGGATGGGAGGGGTTTCCATCTTTCTATGGAACAAACTCAATTGAGTGTCAACTTGTGCAACTTGATTCTTATCCTTTTCTTTACCCCTATCTCTAGGCTATGCTTGAATCAGACCTTTAGGTGCCCGTGAACTAGGAGGCCTACCAACTACCTCATTGATTGCTACTTCTTGTGGTGTTGTACTTGAATTGAAAGACCCTAGGACTACATTTCTGATTTCAAGAAACCTTAACAACTCAAAAGTACAGAGACTCACCTTTACTTTCCTGAGTTCTTCAGTCACATATTCACTTAATTCTCCCTCATTCATGTCAATGTGGGTCTCCTTAGAATGACCAGTCTTCTTATCCTTTGTTTCATAAATATTCCTTCCTTTTCACACATCAAATTGTCCTCCTTTTGCAGAGTATTGTGTTGGCATCTGAGGGTAAGGTGGATTATTACTGGCATGTGGGTCTGGTGGAGTGGTAAATTTTTTTGGAGGAATAGATGTGGTAAATGGGCCACCAATTGGTGGATTCCTATTAGGCCTATTCCTCAAATCATACCTTATTATAGGTTGCTAAAAAATTTGTACTTCTTCAACACTAGCTTCCTCTTCATCTAAGTGATCATTATCATTCTCAGTTCCCTCATTAAATAACTGACATATTTCATATTCATTGAGCACTTGTTTTGCAACCTCATTTTGGCTACTTGACTCAAACTCTGGTTCATTCTATTCATCTCTCAGGAAAGGAGCATGACTCAACACCAAAACTAGGGAATCATACAGATTTGAGGGTACCAATTCTCGACTAGTGGAGTTGTTTTCAACTTCATACTGAAAGATGGAAGCAACAATTTGAAATTCAGAACAATCTAGTTCAGAGTATTGGCTTGTTTTGTGAAGCCTTCACCACCCTGACAAAGCTTCTTTAGCTAGTATACTCCACTTAGAGGTTTCTCTTGATTGGAAGGTTGGTCCAGTGGAGTGGGGACTCCTCCATTATTAGGTCTAGTATTCCATGTCATGTTATGTCAAGGTGGTTTTCTCCTTTCAAACCCTTGTCCACCTTGTTGACCTCTATCAAATTGTTTACTAGAACCCTAGCCTCTTTCAAAAATTTGATTTTTGTCAGACTGTTCCCCTCATGCAAAATCCTGATTCTCCCTATTGTAATTTGATTGCATTCTCCTCTGAGTAGCTTAAAGTTGGTTGTTCTTGCTCCTCAAGTAAGTTACATCCATATTTACTTTCTTCACTTGCTCAGTTAGCTCATCTTACCTTTCCTTATGAGGACTACTGTAAGGCACTAAATTTACATTGTCTGAGGGGGTATCCTGACACTCATCTAGGACCCGCAAACTAATATAAAACTTTCAAGTTCTGTAAATATGTAGGGAAACCAGCTTGTGGTTGTGGATGAAGGGGTTAATTGGCACCCTACTATGGATAACTAGGTATTGCGTGAACTTGAATTATTGGATGACCTGGGTGTGAAACCAAAGGCAGTTGTGGAATGAGATTCATAATGGGAGTTTGATTAATTAGTGCCTAGTTAAGAGCTTGGACTTGCCCAGGGTGAGGAGTTGGTCCTAAATATGGCAGGGGTCTTGACAAGTGTTGTCTCAGATCATTACTAACATTAACATCCTCTGTATATGCAGTGAGAAGGGTAGTTGGAGGATTAGTTATCCACTTAAGGAAGGTGGATGTAAGGCTATCCAAGGCCTCAAAATAGACTTCTAAGGTAGTGGAATCATCCATAGCGTAAGGTGCCTACAATATAGTGTATGCATGGTGGAACCTATTATTGAATGATCCTATAGGCTCATTGACTTCTCCCTTAACTCTGGTAAACTACATGTAAAGCTCATTGGCATTGATGGGAATTTTAAACTTCTGTAGAAATGTAGCCTCAAGTTTAGCCCAATTATGGATGGATGTGGCGGGCAAGTGGTTGTATGAGTAAAAATCCTCCTCTCTCAGAGAGTAAGGGAAAATCCTACATACAAAATCTTCATGATTAATCCCTCTATCCCTCAGAAAAGTCTTAAAAATCTTAATATGCTCCTCTATTATTCTATTAGGATCAATCATGTGAAACTTAGAGCAAAAATGCTCAAGGTTCTTGGGAATAACATTGTATTTGTTGAAGCATAGAGGCGATGGGTTGTTTGCCAGGAAATCCATTGGCGAAGGTGGAGGTGGTAAAGGCTAAGTGATGACTGGTTGGGATTGCTGAATGGAACCAACCTCAGAATTGGATGAAGATGAGGTGTATGAGTGTGAGGATGGTGGAAATAATGGATTGGATGATGAATCCTCCCTTCTTTTGGTCCTTCTTGACCTAGTTGGAGGTGGCAGTTCTTGAAAATCTTCTTATTCTCCTAGGGTAGATCTGGTTCTCCTTTTGAGTCTCTCAATAGAAAGGGCATTTAGAAAATGCTCCAGCCTGCTTATTTAGATCACTCCTTCTAGTGCCAATCCCGTTGATGGTGTTTTTTGCACAATAACAAATTAGATAGAATATAGTATTTATCTCTCTTGAAAGGTTAATCTCTATGAGAAAAGAGATAACCCCAAGGCCTCTCGGGTGTTAGGTCATGATAATGCAGTGGAACCACTCAGTGATAAATGTGAAAATGATGGTACTCACAAAGGACCTTAAAAAACAAATGTTGGAGACTCTAAAATTATCAAATTTTGCAACAGGGTGATACTTGAGTTCCTACTTTAACCACAATTCAAAGAACTAGAAAAAGGTAAGGGTTTCAAAAATCATAAGATTAATATTACTCCTAAGATCAACAATACCAATGAAGAAATACTCGGAATGAACCAATCCCTTTAAAACTACTTTTTGTTTAACCCAGCCTATACATGCAATCTCATAGAAATAGTGCAGTCTTCTAAGGAATTAAATATTTTTCAGATTATGCACATTCATCCAAGCCAACCGTAGTTTTGCATTTGACATGGACAAGTGCCCGCAATTGAACGAAGCACATAAATAATGGGTATAGGTTGACCTTTCCCAACAATCCCACAATGAAGAAGTTGCCCAAAGTATGAACCAAATATTTCTACAACACTCCAAGGATTAAATCACAAGAACCATTAAATTATTTACTCTAAATCTATAATACATTTAGATATTTCCAAGAAATTCTGAAGATAGAATAAGAACCATGCAAGATAAGTCGATCCAAAGAAGGCACCAATAATAAAAAAAATTCTTCACTTGTATTGAATCACTAGTAATAGCAAAAATTTTGATATTTTGTGTTACAACACTTTCTTGAAAATGAAACTAACTCCTAATTCTTCTAATCATCTATCTGACCCTTTACAAACTTCTCTAACCGCTATTTTCCAATAATAACCTACTTTTTCTAACCATTAGAAATGAGGTGAAATGTCATACTTAAATAAATCTTGTCTCATGCTAGCCCAAGCTAGGGTTACAAAGAAGGTCAGCCACCAACCACATTAGCCCAAACAACCCACAATAAATCACCACCCTATAATGAATTCATGAGGCACCCTTTCAGATCGGCCTGTGATCTTTAAAAATCCTGATTTAGATGGAACAAACCCCACAGTTCCTTTCACCATTAATATCTCACCAACGTGAATTAGAAAAATGGTAACACATGTGTCATATGAGTGTGAATACAAGTCACAGATTAACAACCTATCTAGGCCTCTCCAATGACTCTTGTCGAGTCAAACCAATTTGAATCCTTCATGTCACGTCCAACTCAGATGAACGTCCCTTGAGCACATTGGCCTAGCCATCTATGAATGAGTTTCACCTACTCACAGTCATAAAATGTACCTAGATGCAATCTCATGGATCCCACAACATTTTTGAGGTATGTCCATTCCTTTCATTTGGCCCTGACAGCAACAACCTGCATTCAAAGAAGACTACAATTAATATACATTATAGCATTGGAAATCTAGTTAAACAGTCATAAAAAACATATTCAATCATCAGAGAGATCCAAAACAACCATCAGAATCCCTAAAACTTCATAAAAGCAACCCCTATGAAAGTTCAGGTCAAGAAGCAATTCCAGGAAATTTTGAGCTAGGTGGATTCTAGTGATGGACACCCAAAATAACACTCATAATCACCTCAACCAACACTCAATACTCAAGAAATAACCTGAAAATACATTCAAATTTTCCAAATCAACCATGCAATGCATAATCATTAACAGTTAGATCATGAATCCTCTCAATTCTTGACAAATAACATCTTCGGAAAAATTCGACAAGGACAAAAATTTCCAAAACCAGCAGTACTTAGCACATCACGAGAAAATGAGGCAAGAATGGATTTCAAGCTTTTCCCAAGATAACAGATTCTTACAAAGTCAACACAATTCTCACATTGTTGATCGACAATTATGACCTCCCAACTCCTCCAAAGTGACTAAAACTGTGCTATCGCAAGCCACTTACTCAACCACCAAGGTAAGGTGGTAAACCATGGCACTGCAAGCCAAGCGTGAAGTCCTCATGGTATGGCGATGAACCACACAACTGCGACCGAGCTCGGAGACACCCATGGTATTGACATAAAACCAAGCTACCACACCATCGAACAAAGACCCCCATGGTACAATGGGTCCACCATGCTACCACGCCATGAATGAAATCCCCTGATAAGGTGGTACCACTACACAATTGCGGCCCAGATGCAAAGCCTTCACAGTATCGAGCTAAACAACCCAAAGATGCAAACTAGGGAAACAAAGGAACAAAGGAAATTCAAAAAAAATTGGGGGAGATGGAATATCACGAATCACCAAAATCTCTGAAGATAGTGCAAAACCATCCCATCGGGTTTTCCAAGTAGCTGGGGAAATCCGCCTGAGGGAAAAAAATCCCAAAAATAGGGAAAAACCCAAAATTATCCAAAAGACTTATAATTTTCAAAGTGTTAGCATAATGAGGGCACTTTACAAGCAAGATAGGCATCAAGGAAAATTGTAAAGTAACACAAATCCTAGGACCAAATGACCAAAGCACCAAAACAAAAAAAAATCAAGATTTCAAAGACAAGCTCAAAAAAGGGCAAGGCCATAGAAAAGAGCCAAAAGGCCAAGCAAAAGACAGTCCCTACTTTCAGTGGGACATGTGTGCAAAACTACACAACAAGTTGTTGGATGAATGTCACCTTGAAGCATTGAATCACCTATAGGCCGATCAAAATAAACATAAAAGGAGTTATAATAAAAATTTCAAAGGTTGATGATTCCAAGTAGGAAACACTATCTTGAAAGAGAATAAAAAAATCATGCTAGATCAAAATAGCAAGGGTAAATTTGAGATGAATCGGTTAGGAACTTTCATTTTAATAGAAATCTATTGCTTAGGAGCTTATCAACTAGCCATCCCTAAAGGAGAACCCTTGTAGGACCTCATCAATAGCATACATCTCAAAATGTTTTATGCCTAGCCCATGAGGGGTATAAAATCCAAAAATCCAAAAACATCAAAAAGGAAAAAAAATCCAAAAAAAATAGAAAATGATCACAATAGTAAAAAAAAAAGCATCCTCTAGAAAAAACCACTTTGTTGGCACTTTGGGAAAGTACCTTGATGAAAACCTAGCAAAAAGGAACCTTTAATAAATAGGCACCATCTCCCATCTACCATTGACTTTGTCTTATCCTAGCACTTTCATCCATCACATTCATCTTCTATCCATTTATATTATGTTTTCCTTCATCCATTTGTGTCTATACCATAGCTTTGTATTAAGCAAGTATCTATCCAATTAGTAGTACTTGGCACATTTCTAAGGTCATTACATCCTACCTATATCAAGCTAGTCTATCACATCACACTAGGGGAAATTTTCCTATACTTGCATCTGATAAGGTTCTTGTATATTCCCTTAAGGTTATTTTCAAAAATCTCGACCAAAAACCTTTAGAACATCTTTAGAAACCCCAAAATATATGAAACATCTTCAAAATCCAAAAACATCAAAACATTTGTAGAGTTAAAAATATAAAATAAATCCATAACATCATCAAAAAAATCCAAAACATCCAAATCAAATCAAAACTCCTAAAATGGTCAAAATATTCAAAAAAATAAAAATACTTATCAAACTATGTTGTCTCTATAGTTACAAAGGAAAGGCCTTCTTTTGTTGAGCCCTTGAGGATTAGGTTAGTCCTTTAGTGGTTTTTCATAATAAACTAACAATCCATCAATGTTCATATCTCGTCAATAAATGGCCACTGGTCAAGGGTCAGTTGAACAACATTGTCTTTGTGCTTACATAGGCAAGGCCATCATTGATGAGCCCCCAAGGAATTAGGTCAATCCCCCTTAGGTTGTGTTCTTGGTCTAACCTTGGAAAACACAAAAAAATAGAAAACCTAAAAATTAAAGCATTCAAATATCTTTCATAAGCCCAAAAATAGCCTCAAATAACTTTAAAACTTAAAAATTCACATAATCTCAAAAAAAGTTCAAAAAAAACCTCATAACATTTTAAAATATTAAAAAAATGTATATACTTGGAAAAAAAAATACCCATACCATTTCACTTTCAATTCTCAATAAAATTTCATCCCTAATAAATTTATCTTCACCCTCAATCTTTGGAAAAACAAATGGAGATAGGTACAACAATTAGTGAAGCACAAAATTTAAATGTAAAGGTCTTAAGTCTTGATCATGAGTAAACATGTTAGTTAAAATTTGTATCAATGACTTGTACAATAGTTATAATTAAGCATACATTCGATAACATGTCCTATGGATACATCTTTCCTACAATGGACACCATCATTAGAAGTCACCTTAATCGCATCGATTTGGAAAGAGATATGAATAACATTGACTACTTGTTCATTTTGATATTTTCTTATGATATATCTTATTGGTCCATTTTGATGATCTCTCGATGGTTTCTATCAAAAATATTATAGAGAAAGGAATGGGGAATTGATCATTTCTTTCATTTTTTATGCTTGTTAGATATTCTTGTAATATGACCTTTTCAAATAATTCCCTTGCATGTGCAGGGATAGTCTCAAGTAAAAAAATTGATAGCACATATCAAGTTGTTCATACCTTTTGTGTGTTAATCTCCTTACTTCGAGATACAAACAAGGGTACTCCTATCTATTTGCAGAGTCAAATTCCATTGTATTAGATACAACATCATCCTAGATTTCAATATTTTAGTTCATTGCATCTATTTTCTATATTAAAATAAAGAATATTACGATGAATTCAACCTAATCCATGAAGAAAAGTAATATCATCCATCCTATATTATAACATATCTAATAAGGTCTCAAATAATCATAGATCTATTGGACATCTAAATCAATTAGAACAATAAACACTAATCAATTTCCATTTCATTCTTCTATAGTCTATCTATGCTAACATTTCCAACCTAGTATCATGAAATTCATACAAAAAATAACATAAATCATCCATCTTGCATCCATAAATCATCATCATATAAATCTCATAGCATACATACTGTATAATCATCACATATCATATGTGAAAAAAGATAGAGTAAATCATTCATTACATTTCCATCCATATTGCATCACATCATATACACATACATCTACATCATTATCATAAGAATAACAAAGGGAATCATCATACATAATATAAGCATCTCATAAAAATCTACATCCATACATCATATCCATAAATACATTCATAGATACATCACATGAGCATAAACATGAAATAAAAAATCATAAGTATAACACCACATCCAATCATCTCATCTAGATATATCAAAAGAATGATTGTGATGATACATATCATATGTGTGATATATCATCAAGATATACACGAGGCTGTAAAAATGAGCCAATGAATGGATATATCAATAATCAAGCTACATCAAAAAAGTTTTTATATGTCATATCTATCATCTACTGCCTTTTATCCTCTCATGGTGGTGATTGATGTCCACTCAATGGTTGGCCTACTCACAACCCACCTATTGATTTTCTTAGTGCTAGGGAACTCCTGTGGGAAAAATGGTTGTTTTTGGTGCCAAGGAACCTCACAATGATAAAGATTCCTATAATAAGAGGAATCTTCCATGGCCTACCCATATAGTGTAATTGTTACCACAGTGCTATATACCTAGGCCTAGGCTTGTGTCATAATCTCTAGCTACTACCTCTAAGCAGTCTCCCATGTCAGTTGAAAATTTGTCTATTTTTTCTACTATCTCTCCTGAGCTAGCTCAACACAGGCTTGATCCCACTCCTATCTATATGTATCTCACTCAACTCATGCCCAATCTCTCTCTTATATAGTTCTATCTTGCTCAACTATCCTTTATTGAAGGAAAATTTGGGGATCTAGACCTACTAGTACCTAGGCTACCTATTGTACCTACTAAACATGTGGTTATACCTATCGTGGCTATTGTGAAACCTATCCCACCTCACCTGGAACCTATCCAAGAACTTGTCCATCATGTTGAGGAACCTATCCTCTACCTTGCCTTGCACCATCGAACCCTACTAGGTTTTTCAATTGAAGGGGGTGGTGCTGAGAAAACCATGTGTCATAAGTTGGATTCATACCAATATCGTCTAGTCCCCTAGTTTAAACCCATGGAAGAGGAGCATGATGTCTAAAGTAACAAATGGAAACCAAAGGCACTATCTGAGGCCCCCAAGTGGTGATCTCCCTTAAGTTCCATGCATACACTTCCTTGTAATCTAGTCCCGAGACATCTTGTGGGTCCTCAAATTGCTTCGTAACTCGATCTAGAAGACACCTCTCAATAATATGGATCTAGCAGTCACTAAGCCACTGTGTCTATCATGCATAAAAGAGTTAATCTTGGTCAGCATCCTATGGTTGGGCCTATATCCAAGGTTTCCACCTAAATACTATCATATCATTTATGACTCTCCTCTAGTAAGAAATCTCCATTGCTCTGGTGTGATGGTGTGTATTCATCCCTACATATTTGTAAACCATTGGGTCCTTGTCATCCACATATCTTAATGCAACAATAGGTATCAACATTGCAATGTTCTTCCAAGTCTAGATGTGTATCAATTTAACTCCAACTAATAGGCTACACCCTCTCATGTATACCACCTAATGCATATCATGGTATAGTTTGGCTAAGATGCATGGTCCCCAAGCATAAGTGTCAACAACCTCTAAGATAATCTCTAGCCCAACTCCCTAATCAATATTGAAACCTCATATGCATCTTTCTGGCATCAAGATTCCCATGCTGAGTCCTATGATTACTAAATTTAAGTCTCTAAGCCAACCATAGTACCTCTACAAGTCAATCTAGTCACCATACATCTCTTGCTAATCTATGCCTAGTAATCTGAATATGGAATTGACACTGTAGTCTCCATCATAGATCACTCTCTTTCCATGGATCAAAACTCACAATATGCACCATACTTCCTTGAGTGCAATGCTCATCTCACTTGTCGAAAGGTAAAATGAGGAAATATTTGAATGCCATCACTCTACAAGCATAATCATCATAGCTAAGTAAGTCTCAATCTTTGACATATAATAGATATGATAAATTATGATGGCACTCATGAACTCATCCTCCTTAGTGTCAAAATTGATCATCCATCCTAGAATCCCTAGCCTCCTCTTATGTGAAAGTAGTGTATAGAACGTTTGTACGTACAATATGCACAATGCCAATTTGCTAAAAATCAAGAAAATTTCTAAGTTTGGAACCCTAGAATGAAAAATTAAACCTTTATGCAAGGGTTTCACTTTGTCTTACTAGCAAGTGCATTGCTATTTTGAAATAGTGTCTCTATAGTGCAAAAGAGCCACAATATTTTAAAAGCATCATTGGAAATACAAAAGTGTGGCTCTGAAACTAAGCATTTGCACTAATATATCAAATGAAAAAGTGCAATTTCATCTACAAAAGTGTCAAAGTATTTAGAACCCCAACGCAAATTCTCTAGAGTGATGCTCGATTTCAAAAGCATCACAAAAGTCAAAAAATGCATCATTGGCCTTAACTAAAGCATCATTGAGATACCGACACCTTTGTTTGTCCAATTCTAGCCTATATTTAGCTATTTCAAACAACATTCAAGGAATTTTTTTCAAGGTGCATACTAGTGGTCCTACGTCAGTTGGTCGTTGAAACTCTCAAACTTGGTCAGCACGATATAGGGGAAGCACATGATTTGCCATTTTTTTAGATGCTCTGCTAGGTTCCTCATGAATTTACTCTCAGATTTCTCAAATCCAAGTGTGCAAATGAGCTTGAAAGTGACCTAAACTCATATATATGTTGTTGGATGTTGTGGTTGTGTTGTTGATATGTGGTTTTCATTGACGTCAACACTATTAGCATTAATGTCTTTAAAACTATATATATCTAGGATATTGAGAAAATTATAATAAAATATGTTATAGGTTGTCTGTGAAAAAGTAAAGATCAGTATGATGGAAATTTCAGTATGTTGATGATGAAAAGTTTTGAATTAAAGGGTTTTTTTTCAAGCCTATCTAGTTTATCTACCAAACATTTCAGAGGTGTGCATGAAGATTTGAGCAAGTGATGAGTTTCTATGTTCCAACAGTTATTTTGTTATTGTAGTTGGTGTTTCTAGAAGAATATAATGTGATTTTGGTAATATGAGTTGTTGGGTATGTTCCAGTGGTGTTTTTGGATGTTTTGAGATTCTTCTCTATCTATGTTGCACATCCGCATTTATCATTGTGCTCGTAATTGGTGATTTTCTCTTGTGTGTTCATGTTTTTCAAGTTCATGGTCGACAGGGTGATTGAAGCGTGTTGTGAATCTTTGAGGAAGAATATTTTAAGGTGTTTTGTGTTCGAGGATATTTTTTTGGGTCTCTACTATGTTGTGGCCAACCTTGGTTTATTCACATTAATAATCTTTATTTCTTTGGCTTGACTATTTGCATTCATTTTATTATTTTCTTGAAGATGACATGTAGTAGTGTAATTTCTTGTTGCAGATATATATGACCAATTGCTTATCTCATTTGAAACATGAATTGTGCAAAGTGTGTGAGTTCTATGTTCAAATAAGGTTCAAATCATTTTAAGGAAAATCAGAGTGTGAAGAAGAGTGAAGAAGTGTTCAAGGGCTTAACCGAAACTATAATAAGGAATTAGCAGATGCTACTTTCTCAGTTGAAATTTTGGATGGTTGTAATCCAAATGTTTCTATAAGACAATGAGTCTTCCTTTGTATTTGAGAAATGATCTCTAGGCAGTGTGCCTAAATGCATGTGCATTCCCCATTCATTCTTCTTGTACTTTTAACAGGGTATAAACTTGTGTATTGATCTCCACCATGGTTTTTCCCCTGACAGGGTTTCCACATAAAAAATTCTTGGTGTTATGTGTGTTTCTGATATGTTGTTGATTTATTCTTTCATGGTTACTAATCAGATCTAAGAAAATTAAGGGTTAATAAATTTAATAAGTTTGAAATTTTGTGACAACTGATTCACCCCCCCTCTTAGTTGTCTTCCCTTGTGTTACCAAGAATTGGTATTAGAGTAGGTTCCTTGGAATAATTTTAATAGATTGAGGTGATCTGGGATGGAAACATATAAGAAGGATAGTCTGAGATTTGATGGAAAAAATTAATCTCTATGGAAGACTCGAATGGAGTGTCATTTGAGATGCATCGGTGAATCCTACTAGAAAATTACAAGTAATAGGTATGTTATTCCTCAGAATGGTCCTACTACTGCTACTGAGATTAGGGATGTTGAATATAACATCAGAGCTAAGGAAGCATTGTTGAGTGCTTTGACTAATTCTAAGATGACAAATGTTATGGATCTAAAGACTTCCTATGAGATCTGAAAAAAATAGAAACATTGTATGAAGGTGAGGCTAATGTGAAGATTGCTAAGCTACAAAGTCTGAAAGGGAAATATGAAATGTTAAAAATGGGTGATGATGAGAATATTACTACTTTCATGCAAAGGGTGAATGAACTTGTGTGTGGTATTAGATGCGTTGGTGGATAGTTAGATGAATCAGAGATTATTTCTAAAGTGCTTAGATCCTTGCCTACTCTTTACAAACTAAAGCTATAACTATTTATGAGCTCCAGACTGTGACAAATGTAACCAAAGATATGTTGATTGGTAAACTCACTGCTTTCAATTTGAGTGAACTCGGTGATGCCCTTCCTAAGATAGAATCTCCATTTAAAGCTAATAATTTTGGGAGAGACAAGTAGAGATATGATCCAGGTGAAAGTTCTTCTAGAAAGTTATTCAAGTATGAGGAAGAAATGAGATAGATTGAAGAAGAAGAAGAAAGAGAACTAAATGATCTTGAAGCACTTATGGTCAAAAGGGAAGCTAGAGGAGAAGGTAACTATAAAGGAAATTTTCCTATTAAATTATTTTCTTGCAATAAGATAGGTCATTTTGCATCAAGGTGTCCAAAAAGAGTTCCTAAGCCAAGACATAACAAGCCTAGATTTCAAAAAAAGTGTCATTATGCTACTAATGAAGTGTGACAAATGATGAATCTGACAAAGAGAGTGTAAGTGAAGATGAGTTTGAATTTATTTCTATCAAGGAAAATAATCCCATCTCTATTGAATCTACTAGTTGAACAAATGTGGAGAAAGCCCTAGCTGCTCGAGTTGAAGAGAAGGATGAATGCGTAATTGATAGTGCATGTTCACAGCACATGACTGGTGATGGTGGTGTTGTACGCTTTGGTGATAACAATGGTGATACAAATACGTCCTTGTCATTTTCCCGAGGGGGTATACCCTAACCTGTTTCAAGATGGGGCACGATCATGACATATTTTCTTTGACACAACGTCATACCAACATTGTATCAAAGAGGGGCAAACTGTAAATACCAAAGATTGGTCTACGCTTGTGAGTACATATTCGACATAATTTTCTATAGTCCGTCATCTTGATTAAATAATGTTTATTATTTAATTACCTTTCTAATACATATTTCTTCTATTAATTAAATAACCCTTTTTAATTAATTCCCCCTTTATCATAATTTCTCCAACCATAATTAAATATCTTTATTTAATTATTCATTGAACCCCCTTTTCAAACTATAATTAAATATTTATTATTTAATTATTCAATTCCACCTTTTTCGAAAGTCAAATTAAATAAATTATTTTTATTTATTTAATTAGACCTTCTATTTTTGAATGTTGAATTAAATTAAGATTTAATTCATATTTAATTATTTATGTCACATTCCTCTGTCAATCAGTTATCTAATCGTCCACTCACCTTCTGACTTGAGATCTATTTTTAGTTCTTCAGTTATCTCTGAATTCAACTGCTAATCATCTCTACAGGAAGACTCTCTATCACAACTAGTCAGTTAACTAGTTCCAACTCATATGCATGATCTGTTTTATTAATTAAATATCTTTATTTAATTAATTAACTCATGTTCGCATTCAAATGCATTATTCTTCAACCTCTAACTTTTTCTTTGACATTCAAAGTCTATTTCTTCTATTTTCGAAGATTCTTAACTGAAGATTAAGATCTTGTTCTATTTTTAGCCTTTCCTGACTCACGTTCTAACTCATGTTCTATTTGAGATAGAACTCACATCGCATGGCATTCATCAATCTCATCCATTGATCTCTCTTTCAATCTGAGTCGATCATTCGAAAACACAAAATCTATAAAATAGCCTGTCATAATCATTATTCCTCCTCCCGAAATCATACACTTTTGAGAAGAAACTTATCTTCGATAGTTTGCATAGACACTCGACAAAGCTATACTTGCATTCAAACATAGAAATATGAGGGAAAGAATACTAAAAATAAAAAATGGAGAAGAACAATCAAGATAATTCGAACGGATGAATGCATATTCGGTGAGATCATTTTGGTTTTATTAGTTTAGTTTATTTCCTCGTTCTTTGTTATTAGATTTTAGATTAGGATTTAACTTTGTTTATCTAGTCATGCTTGCAGAAAAATCTAGGATGTTACATTTCATGAACTCGATGTGAACATGCTTTAAAATCTGCACATATTTTCGTCTTTCCATTTTTCCAGTTTTTGTTCTTTTTTGCAGGTTTTTCGTACAACGCATCGCATTTGTTAAGAGAAATGACCCATCTGTCAAAAATAGCAATGCATCTGCCATCAAAATCCACATCCGAGAAGTCACGAACCACATCCACCTGTCAACAACTTCATGAACCACATCTGCCTATCAGCAAATTCACGAACTGCATCCACCTGTCAACAGTCGAATCGCATCTGTGGCTCCAAAAGCTACAACTGTCTGGTAAACATTTTCACTTGTTTTCGGTTGGTTTCCGTCCATTCATATTTTCTTTTTGCTAATGGTTGATTTCAGTTGTGTTAAGGTGGAATAAGGTATTGTTTGAAGGATGAAGCATAGAAGACAAAAAAAAAAAACTAGAACTACTGATAAATTTGCATGCAGGACCTAATGCCTATGTGTTTATTAATTTAGCAAGTTTGTTTGGTAGATAGACAATTATCGTCGAGATTAAAATGAATTTTTTGATTGATAGATAAAAAATTGTCATTTGGATTAAAAAGAAACACTATCTTCTTTGTTTGGTGCTTTGCACATTTTTGTCACCCTTACGATTCAGTACACTGAAGTATCCTCTCCCCTTGCGTAGTCATGCGATCCTAGGTGTAAAAGAAATGGTTGCTGATTCTAGAACTTGGGCTTGTCTTGGTGGGAGAAATTACTCACCCCAAGACGACTCAGACCGATAGCACGCTAAAGCCAAGCAACTTCCAACCAGTATATAAAAGAGGATTCTTGGGGAAACCCCATGAATCATGCACCCTATTCCGACGAGATGGATGGAAATGGACTCTCACCGACGTTGGATAGTGTCCCATGAACGGAATGCCCTTATTAAAAACCTTGTTGTAGAGTTACCAAAATCCTATCTAGTTGTTGGTGCAACAGGGTCGGCCCTGTGAAACCATCTTACATATTTACGGTTTATGTGTGGAAATGAAATGTATGCCATGGGAGTTTCATGGATATAGTAGCTTGGCTGCCCCATATAAGTGAGTGTCATCGAGGGGAGCCAGTGGGGTCAAGCTACTAGTCATTCACCATAAATATGCATAGCTGGAGAAATCCAAGTAAAAATTCAACAAGTATTCTCCTAAAAGCCTAGGTTGTCAATATTTTCGAGTCTTAAATAGTCCTCCCATCATGAAATTGAAAATACATTGATTGCTATGTTTGTTGTTTGCTGTATTCGTCAAAATCTTGATCAAACCAACAAAGTCAATCAACAACTTTTGGGAAAATTTCAACTGTCAAAAAACAAAGTCGCAATTGTCAGTTTAATCATCACATGTGTCATAGAGAGTCACATATGTTAGGGGAAATGCCACATCTGTCTATCAAAACATTCACTTTTCATAGCCTACATATCACGAGTCGCAACTATCACATTTTGAGTCGCATATGTGCATGCAAGCCGCATCGGTCAGTTTTAAAACCGCATGTGTCCCTGTAAACTGCATCTATCAGTTTTTGAACCGCATGTGTCTTAGTAAACCACATTTGTCAGAGGAAAAACCGCAACTGTTAAGAAAATTGCATACACTGTCAAAAAAACGCATCTGTGAAATCTTGAACCGCATTTGCCTGTCAACAGAAAACATCAAAAACCACGAGCTGAGTTCGAAACATCATTGTCACTTTTTGCTTTAGGTTTTTAGGATCAACTTTGGATTAGAAACTAAAAATTTTGCTCAAAACCTTGCATCATTGGGTGTTAAATACGTCTTAGTTACCATCATTAGGTGTCATATACATCTTCGTTACCATCATTAGGTGTCATATTTGTCTTAGTTACAGTAAAGGTCTTAGTCATAGTCATCCTAAGTTACATACATATAGAAACTCCCTAGGAAACTGCATATCACAGAATAGATAACTTTCCTCATCATTGGAAACGTCCATGTTGTGGTTTGTCAAAATCATTGAACCTTGTCACTTTAGTCATATCTAGTGGATCTTTTCAGCTCATAGTCTAGCTTGAAAAAAATTCACCTTGTCAACTGTCTTTGTCATAAAATCAGGTTCCTTGGTCAAAAACAAGTCTTTCCATGCATTTATTCCATAAGGTGGTAGGTTATACTCATCTTAGACTCATTTATCATCATAATCTACTCACATTTTGCATATTGTTCGTCCTGTCACATGTCATCTTAGTATACATTTTTTTAGAACCATTTTAGAAAATTCATTTAGTGTCAAAAAAAATCCAAAAAAAACAAAGGCATAGATCATATCAGTTTTTAGGCATAGTGTGCATTACCCATTGTGTATGTTAGAATGTGCGAATCAAAAATAATCTAAAATAATACACCAATGAAACATTAGATTAAAGAAACTAAATTAAAAAAAGCAAAATGCAAACTCTAAAACACAAGCAACTCCTTCAAATTCGTCCCATTGTCCTCTATCTCCAAGGATTTGTTCCAAGATGCTTGCTCTCAGTTGTTTTAAACAACAAGCTTGTAGAACAGCTTGAGAGAATGAGATTAATAAAAATGCATGTGCATTGCTAATATGCTTTAAGCTATGAAATTGAAATGCTTAATTAAATGTTAGAAATTCTGAAAATGCGACTATAATAACTACACATGAAAATCTAGGATTCGAGGTCCTTTCCAACCCACAAGAGGGTTGTATTTATAGATTTTTGAAGGCTGAAATTCAATTGGCCAAGATCAATGGTTGATTTCAAACCTATTGAAATGAATGGTGAGAGATCAAGAATTCAAAAAAAAGATGGAAGTTTTAGAGACAAATGGAAAATGAAGAGACAAAATGAAAGATGTCTCCATAATTTAAATAAATAAATATTTAAATATGTATGGGAAATGAAAAGCCTCATAATTAAATATTTGAAAATATTTAATTATGGAGAAGAGAAAAAGCTTTTAATTAAATATTGAAAATATTTAATTATTGAGAAGAGTGAAGAATTTCAGAAAGTGTTTTAATTAAATATTGAAAATATTTAATTAAATGTGAAATGAAGAATATCATTTAAATTTAGAATTTAAACTTGTGCTAATTAATATAAATAAATTGTGAAATCTATTTAATTAATTAAGAGGAAGGTAGCAATTAATTAAATAAACTTTATTTATTTAATTAAACTAGAAGAATTGGAAAATGAACAATATAAATAAATAATTAAATTTATTTATATGTAGATGACTTATTAATATTAATTAAATAATTCATATTTAATTAATTAACAGGTTTGATTAACCATGACCATTTTTAGATGTGTACATTTTTCCCCTCTTTGAAGTGATGTGTTTTACGTATTGTTTCAAAGAATTTGCCCCTGATTTTGAAAAATTTAACTGATGATGCTATATGCCCCTTCGAGAGATAAATCGCATAATGAGAATGGTTATGAGGCTAATTTGGAATATTTTTAGATGATTTCGGAGAAAATTTGGCAATTTATCTCTCGAAATAGCACTTTGCATAGTAAAAATGTCATTTTTACCCCTTTAAAAGGTGAAAAAGGTTTGAAGTCACTTTCATTTGAACAGTAACCTTTAAGAATCTTGGAGCTCTGAGAGACATATTAGCGATGTCGATCTATTATGAGCACCACCAATTCAAGTGAGCCCACCAATATCAGAGACCAGCAGCATATGAACCTCTGGTGAGTGAATCCAATCCTCTTTTTTGAATTTTGAATGAAATTATTAATGGCTTTTCATAATTTTTTATTTTTATTTTTATGTTTTAAGGCATAGAAATTTAGTTTAGTGCATACGAGTCAAACTTTAGCACATCGATGAAATAGGTTGGCGCATACAAACTCGCGCATAGGTTGAAAGCAGTTACGCATAGGGTTGCAAATTAGTGCATAGGATAAAATCACGCATAGGATCACTATTTTAGTCCATCCAGCTAGCCGGGGGCCGGGTTAGATGCTAGTTTAGTGCATAGGTTACATAAGACAACGCATACATGATTTAGCACATTGATGACTTGTTTTAGCGCATACAAGGATTTTTACTGAATTTCAATTTTTGAAGAAAAATTGACATGTGTTTGATGATTGTTGCTAAATTAGACAACTAATTTTATGCTTTTAAAAACGTCAAGATGAGATATGATAATTTTTTCTTCATGCTTGAAAAAAAATAGTAGAGATGATTGATTTGCTTTCCTGATTGAAAGGCTGATAAATTTGCTTTCCTGATTGAAAGGCTTGATAGATTTGCTTGATAGATATGCTTTTCTTGTGATAAGAAAAAAACAAAGAGATGGATAGATTGATGATTTTGATATGATTCAGTTGATTTGACATGATTTTCTTGATGTTTACTTTTGATAATCCTTGCTGATTGATTGAATCTTGATGTGCTTGGTATGATTGTAAAGGAGGAATTTAACCTCCTCCAATTTAGGGAGAAATTCCCTCAGATGTGGGAGATGATTCCACAATTGTCCCAGGAAGATTTAGGGATCATTCATCAGTTTGGGTTAGGTCTATTGCTGGTGATGCCACAATATCGAGTCAACAGGGCACTATTGACTGCATTGGCTGAGAGATGGCATAGTGAGTATAACATGTTTCACTTGCCAACAGGAGAGATCACGGTGACTCTTGAGGATGTTTATAGGATTCCTGGTATTCCTGTGGTTGGAAAGCGTGTGATCTATGATCACAGGGAGATTGGAGGGACCGATGCTTTGAAGCGAGTTTTCCAGGATCCTCATGCTGGTGGGTATAAGATTGCCTGGAAGGATATGATATCAGGATATGCCCCACTGTCGTCAGTTCTAGCAAGTATGATCAGTGGTTTCCTTTGTCCTGATTGTAGGGAAAATGGACTATCAATTGGTGGGGGGAAGATTTTGGAGGATATGCTTCTCCATGGGACCAGATATGCATGGGGCTCATGCATGCTTGCCCATCTGTACCACGATCTTTATCAGGTCATATACATAGATGGGAAGAGTCTCTCTTGTGGAGTCACTCTTCTTCAGATTTTTGCATGGGAGCATTTTTCCATCACGTGTCCCATTGTTCGAAGGGATCGTCCCCTAGGGTTCCCATATGTCTATGCATACACTGGGCCTCTTGTCCAGCCTAGGCTAGGTAAGTTGGAGTATTGGCGGCATGTATTAGATGATTTGGATATGGTTATCTAGAGACCATATGTAGATTGTGATCCATGGCATGCAAATGACATAGACCTATCATATGTGACAAGGTCCAGATACTTGATTAGACGTACCCCATTTATCATTGAGCGATTTCTCGGCTGAAGGGTTTTGAGGCAGTTTGGATGGGTACAGATGATGCCATAGGGGGCGACACACTATGCCAAGAATCAAGAGGACATACCAGAGTTGGGTCTTATTTTGACCATTGAGGCAACCAGAGAAAAGTATATTGAGTTACAGCCGGAGGATTGGACTATATAGCCAGAGGTCACAGATGTAGGGATGACAGATGACTATGCTACATACTTCTACACACATCCTTTTCCTAGGTTTACCAGTCCAAAGGAGTCTACCCCATTGATGGGAGGTCCAATTATTCGGGCAGGGTGATAGTAGCCATAGGGACAAGGATAGGTACCGGAAAAGTAGGCCACAGATATGGGTGGGGTGGCCATGGATGTGGATGAGGAGGAGTCAGAGGATGAGGTGACAGATTTAGATGACTCCAGAGATAGTGATGGGGATGATGGAGGTGGGGGGAAATAGATATTTTTCCTTGATGTTCCCTTCACTACGAGGCCACGAACATCTAGAGTGGTAGGTCAGCCCAGTACTTTGGCTCCACGGATTACTATCAGGGCTCTGTCACAGGGATAGGTGGATGCTTTGCAGGCTGAGGTTTAGACTCTTCAGAGTTAGTTAGCACAGGCACAGGTGACCATTAGTCAGCTGCAGGCACAAATCACATAACCATTACCTCCTGACCCACAGATAGCTCATCTTGCAGCTGAGAGAGACAGCTTCAGAGAGTGATGCATACAGGCTGAGGGGGTAGCCGAGAGACTGTTGAGATCAGTTGAGAGCACCTCTATTGGAGAGGTTGTAGCAGAGGGGCTAGAGACTGCTTGGGAGGCTGAGTACTATAGGATGAGGTATTTTGAGGCAGTGCCACCTAAGCGGAGGATAACATTTACACGGGCAGGTACTCAGACCCAGACTCTTTCACGTAGTCACTCCAGGAGTGCGATCAGGAGTGTGGGTTAGCCAACCAGATGAGAGATCAGAGCTTCTGGGAGCAGAGATCTATTGAGACCTACTACCTCTGGAGGTAGCAACAATCATGTCCCATGGCCAGATGCCCCTCAGTGATGAGTTTATGTACACATTTACGCCATTGTATTCGATATATCTTTTTGAAACATTTGATATCCTTGTATTTTTGGACATTTGTTTTGATGAGATTTATGAAATGTAGTGGTGATTTGATTATGCATGTGTTATGGATGATTTATGCACATGTTATGGATGCATGTTTTTAATTTTATATGCTATGTTGTGTATGATGATGAAATGATGATATGATCTAAATGATTTTTTCTTCATGATGTCTGTAATGAATGTATAATGTAAGATATGAATGCTTTGATGAAAATGAGATGATATGATTTCTGATGTAAGATGAATGATAATAATGATGAAATAGAAATGCACTTATGTAATGAACTTATGATATTTGATGTAAATGATCATGATGACCTAAATGATGGATGCAATTTATTTATGAATGTGTGAAATATGCAAATGTATATGTTTAATGAATGATTAAAATAACGACCATGCATATGTAATGATGGATAATGATCATGATGAATGAAATGAGATGATAAATAATGCAATGAAATGATGATGTAAGTATGCAAGTGCAATCGAAAATGATGTGAAATTAATGATAATGAAAATGAGATGTAACAAATGTCTAGTCATACTCAATCGTTTGTTTGTAAAAGATATTCAAGAACGTAGTCAACCCTCAAAAATCTATTTAAAAAGCCCTCGAAATGCAAATGAACTATGCAGTCCTAAAATGAAATAATGAACCATTCTCCTTGTTGCCATATCTTGCTGTGTTTAGTTGTCATCATTGAGCCTTTTGATATGTTGAAAGTTAGTACAAGCATCAAAGGGTATGTTAGCACCAATGATGACCTGAGTAATGCTTTCATAATGTTTGATGTAGCAAGTTAATACAAGCATCGAGGTATAATTGAACAAAGGTAACCTAAGTATTGCTTGCATAAATAAACAAAAGTTAACCATTTTCCTATGCAAATTCTGAAACGTCATCAATGATACATTGTAGAGCATATCCCATGACTAATTTGCACAATACTAATGATTAGCTTTCAGACAACAAGTAAAGAAAAACCATACTTCTTCCTTGTGATTCTAGTTCAGTACATCATTGAACCACTCAAAAGATATGATGTCATCAAATATCAAAACAACAGTTGCAACTGATTTGTGTTAAGTTTTTCATTCATTTTATTCAGATTAAGATCATCCAATTTGTTTTAAATCATCTGTCAAAATAGTCATGTAAGCTCATTTTAATTGAACAAGACTACTATACCCAGTATTCTGATTCTAGACACATACTGCCATTTTCCCTGCTAGAAAAGCTCCAAGAAGTGAACTACCCCCTATTGACCTCATACTCTAACTCTTGCTAAACACAACTACTGCTAAGGATAACCCTCAAATCATCAAGCCATGATGAGATCCTTGTTGTTCCAAGGAGATGATGCGATGCGAATGCGATGATGGTGCTGATGAAAAGATGAATATGCAGAATGAACCCTAATAGATGAGAGAGCCAAATGAAATCAGAAACAATGCCTGTTTGCCAGGTTTTCACCATTTGTTTTTATTACACTTTTTCCTAATTTTATGATATTTTTGCTATTACCAAGATGCCTGTTTGCTAGGTTTTCATCAAGGCAATGTTTTTTTTAATTTTTTTTTTTTTTTCAGGACTCTTTATATTGTTTTTGAAATTTTCTCAGGTGTAGAACTTCTTCAAATGAATGTTGTTGGTTGGATCTTCAAACAAGTCCCCTTTTGTTGTTTATAACTGATATGCCCCTGATCCGTATGCTGCAATGATAACGAATGGGCCCAACCAATTAGGTTCGAACTTGCCTTTCTTTTCCCGATCTTGTTGATTTCGAGGGTTTTCTCTAGGAACCAAATCACCCACTTGAAAATTTTGTGGTTTGACTCTGTGATTGTAGCTATGAGACATAATTTTTTGATATCCCTTCAAGTGATTAACCGCAGTTTGACGTCGTTCATCAAAGTTCTTGCAATCTTGATACTCGATAATCTTCATCATTGATTAACCCTTTGAGTGATACCCAAAGTGAAGGAATCTCAACTTCTAAAGGTAGAATAGATTCTACTCCATAGACCAAAGCATAAGGAGTAGCTCCTGTTGGTGTGTGAATGCTTGTTCTATAGGCCCATAATGTTGGATTCAATTGGACATGCCAATCACGACCTATTTCATTCACTGTTTTCTTCAAAATCTTTAGAATTATTTTATTTGAAGCTTCGACTTGACCATTTCCTTGTCGGTAATAAGGTGTAGAGAACTGGTGTTGGATGCGAAATCTTTCACATAGTTCCTCAACATCCTGATTTTTAAAGGGTCTACCATTGTCTGTGATAATGGAGTTATGAATGCCATATCTGAAAATGATATAACTCAAGATGAATGAAGAGATTTATTTGCTTGTAATAGTTGTCAAAGGAACAACTTCAATCCACTTAGTGAAATACTCAGTGGCTATAATGATAAATTTATGTCCATTTGAAGATGATGGATGTATTTTGTGAGCCAAGTCCAATCCCCACTGAGTGAAAAGCCATGTTGTGGTGAAGGGTTGTCATTCCCGAGTAGGAGCGTGAAAGAGATTCCCGTGAATTTGACATTTTGCGCATTTCTTCACAAAGGTGAATGATTCTTTCTCCACGATTGGCCAATAGTACCCTAATCTTACAAGTTGATTTGCTATGGTTAGTCCACTTGAATGTGTCCCACAAATTCCACCATGGACCTCTTATAAGGCCTTTTTTGATTCATCATGTTCAAGACATCTAAGGAGGGTACCATCCAGACCACGCTGATAAAAGACGTTAGCAATTAAGGTGTAATGAGATGATTAACGAATGAAATTTCATTTTTGATTCCTAGAAAAACCTAAGGGTAAAGTAGTATCTTTTAGGTAAGTGTAAATTTGGCCATATAAGGAAGAGTGAGAACTCATCAGATGGCAAATGATTTGAGTTTTAGGATTGTCATGGGCAGGAGAAAACAATTGTTCTACCAGGAAATTATACCATTTTTTATTCTCAGTCAACTAGAGTAGAGAGGCGATTGTAGCCATAGCGTCTACTGCTTTATTATCAATGTGCGGAATCTATATGAACTTGATATTAACAAAGTATTTCTTGAGATCTTCCACCATTCTTTTGTAAGGTACCAACTTGTCATCTTTAGTGTGATATTCATCATTGATTTGGTTTATAACAAGTTGTGAATCGCCAAAAAACTTGAAGTTCTACGATTTTCTAGTCTACTGCAATTTTTATCCCGATTATCAATGCCTCATACTCAGCTATGTTGTTTGTGCAAGGAAACATTAGCTGATAAGATTTTGGGATTGTATGTCCTTGAGGTGTAATAAAAAGAATTCATGCTCCTAAACCATGCTGAGTGTAAGAACCATCAAAGTAGAGTGACCATGACTGTTGGATATCTACTGTGAATACGTCGGCATTAGGAAAATCAACATGTATTGGGTGTTCTATCAATATTGGTGCTTTTACTAATTGATCCACAATTGCTTTTCCTTTTACGGCTTTACGATCCACATAATGGATATCAAAATCGCTTAGTATCATAACCCATTTAGCCAACCTGCCAGTTAAGGTTGCCTTACTTAGAAGATATTTGAGTGGGTCAATCTTAGCCACAAGCTTTACTATATGAGTTAGCATGTAGTGTCATAATTTTTGAGAAGTGAACACTACTTCTAAACAAGCTTTTTCAATGAAGGTATAATTTATCTCATGAATTTTTAGGGTTCGACTGATGTAATAAATAGCTCGTTCTTTTCCTGAGTTGTCTTCTTGTGCCAATAAAACCCCTAAAGATACTTCTGTGGCAACAATATACAATATGAGAGGTACACCCTGTACTTGTGGAATCAACACTGGTGGATTCATGAGATACTGCTTTATCTGATCAAATGTTGCTTCGCATTTGTACTCCCACTTGAATGAAACATTCTTGTGCAAGAGATGTGTAAATGGTAAAATTTTATCTGCCAGTTGAGCAATGAATCTTCGAATGGATTGTAACTGTCCCTATAAAGAGCGTAGTTGACTAATGTTCCTTGGTGGTGGCATATCAAGAATTGCTTGTACCTTAGCTAGATCCACTTCAATTCCCTTTTCCGACACAATGTATCCTAATAACTTTCCATATTTTACTCCAAAGACACATTTCTTTGGATTAAGTCTTACTTTGAATTGTTCCATTCTTTTGAAAATTTTAGATAGGATATCGATGTGTCCTTCTCTAGTGTTAGACTTGAAAAGAAGATCATCAACATAATCCTCCATGAATGTATGCATCATATCATGAAAAATTGTTGTCATTGCTCATTGGTATGTAGCTCTTGCATTTTTCAATCCGAATGGCATTACATTCTAGCAATAAGTACCCCAAGGACATGTAAATGTTGTTTTATCTTGATCTTCTGGTTTAATCTTTATCTGGTTGTATCCATAAAATCCATCCATCAATGAGTACATTGCATGTCCAGTAGTTAGATCAACAATCATATCAATGTTTGGTAAGGGAAAGTCATCTTTAGGACATGCTTTGTTCAAATCTCTGAAATCTATGCAAATTCTAATCCTTCTATCTAGCTTTGAAACAGACACAATATTGGAAATCCATTCCGCATAATCTATGGACTAGATGAATCCAACATCTAAGAGTTTCTTTAATTCCTCTTTAACCAACAACGCAACATGTGGATGCATATTTCTGAGTTTCTCTTTTACAAGCTTTTCCCCCAGTGTAATAGATAGATGATGCATGATGAGATCTGGATCCAATCCGGGAATATTTGCAGAGGACCATGGAAAACTGATTTGATTATCTTTGAGAAAATCTATGAATCTAGGTACTTCTTCATCTATCAGAGATGCAGCCAGTTGCAAAACTTTAGGCTTTTCTGTAGTACCTATATTGAGTACCTCTGTTGGTTCAATTAGAATGGAATATCTTTCCTAATAATATTCCAGAAGAGTGTCAAGTTTCCCATCCTCTAGTGCCTTTGAAAGGTTTTCACCATTGGATATGCTTTTTATTTTTCTCTTTTCTTGATCTAATACTGCCTTTGTTAGGTTTTCACCATTAGATCTTTCTTTCATTTTTCTTTTTCCTTGATCTAATACTACCTTTGTTAGATTTTCACCATTAGATATTTCTTTTATATTATTTATTTCATAGCTGAGAAACTTGGCACTTTCCTGTTGAAAACTTTGATCTTTTGATTCCCTAGTGGAACTTGTTTTGGGATGGGATGAACAAAGAAATTTTATTATGGTTTCATCATTTGGAAAAGTTGGAACATCAATGGGTGCTATTTGTTCCCAATCAATGAGTTTGGGATGTACCAAAGGTAATGGATCATTAGGATGAGTAAGGTCATTGATCGTCAAGGTCATGATGCTATTGTCAATGTTATTATGGGAGAAGTCTAAGATGGTATCTTCCTCAAAATGATCTATCTCACTTTGAATCGAATCGGTCTTACTTGAGTCATGGTTGCTTTGTAGAATGTCATCAAATGGAGACCTTAAGCTTTCTCCTTGTAAGAATGCAGGTGAGAATTTGTGTATGACATCCACCTTTTTATCCCTCTAGAATTGATCATCAAAGATGGTGTCCCATTCATATCCATTGGAGTCGGTGTCAAAATTATTTTCTTGAATTCGCAGAATAGTTTCATCCAACTCCTAATTTGATGATATTTGCTTCCTTAGTATCTTCACCATATCCTAACCCAGTTTTATCCTTTGGGTGCATTGTTTTTAATTGGACAGGTTCAACAATACCCTCTTTCCTTTTACCTATAGGGCCATTTCCTTCATAACCCATTTGTTGCATGATAGCATAACCATTTCCATATTATTTTGTGGGTAACATAATATGATGTACAGATTCCTCTTCATCTTTATAGAGCCAATCAAGAATAGCTTTGTCTTCTACTTCAGTTTCTTTGATAAATATCCCATTGAATTTGGTAATGGGAGCTGAAGTCGAGGCTAAAGCTGTTGTAGCCTTTTGTGTAGATGTTGACAACTGACCATGGGATCTTGGAGATAGGGGTAGATTAGAGAGAGATAAAGAACATTATCCCACCCCATTATCTTTCAATTTTAACTTGGTGCCAAAATTTCTTATCATTTCTTGTGCTTGTTCTTTGTTTTTGTAAGTAGAGATGGCCAAAGCCTCTCTATTATGTGGGACGAATGTGTCCTGAGTTGCTCTTAGGTTAGAACAAGTTTGACTGCTAATGTTAGTTCTTATCCATTGTATGGAAAATTCAAACATTGATGATAAGTAGATGGAATAGCTTGCATATCATGGATCCATGGATGACCCAATAGTATGTTATAGGTTAGATCCCGATCAAGAACTGGATAAAAGGTATTCTTCACAATAGGTCCCACTCTGATTGGTAACATGATGAGACCTTTTGAAGTTCTTTCTTCATCATCATATGCCTTGATTGTAATTTTCCTCTGTGGATCTATAGAGTCTGTTGAATATCCTAAAGCTAGGACCAATTTTAAAGTACAAATATTTAATCCGGCTTCCTCATCTATGAGAACACGTCTAATGTGGGCTTTGTGAACCATGACTTCTAAATAGAGTGATGAATTATGTGGATGAGTTATGGATGAATCATATTTTTCAAAAAAAGATAAACATGTGTAGGAGGACAAGTGTCCCACCATGGCTTGAAATTTATCAATATCCAGATCAGGAGATACACTTGTATCAGCAAGGACCTTTTCTAGAATGTCCTTATGTGTAGGTGATAACTTTAAAAGTTCCAAGATAGAAATTTTGGCTGATGTTTTTCGTAGTTGATCAACCAAATTGTATTGACTTGGAGGGGGAATGGATGCTTTAGATGAGCTTCCTTTGACAATGATCTTGGCTTATCCCCTTGTCATAACATTGACCTCTCGATATTCTTACTTACCTTTCATTCGGATAGTGTTGATTTGAGGATCATCAGTATAGATATGATTGATAATAATGTCATGGATTTTATTAACATTCTTGCCCTTGCCACTCGAGGATTCCCCTTTGTGATAATTAGGGAGTGGATTCTCGAATGCTTGATGGTCATTATTGACATTATGTCCCTCAACTGTGATGGTATGATTATCAATCAAATCTTGAACAATATTCTTTAACCCCTAGCAATTGTTTGTCCTATGACCTTTGCACCTATGATAATCATAGAAGTATGAGTCATTCCGTGATGGTGGTTTAACTCGAGGCTCATAGTCTCTTTGTGGTGGCAATGTAATAGTGTTTTGATTCAATAATTCTTTGAGAATGGATTCCAAAGATTGTCCCAAGGGAGTGAAACTTCATCGACTCAAAAAATATGATGATCTAGGCACATTTGAATTTTGATTATTGCCAAAATTATTTCCATGATTGTTATTTGTGTTTCCTTGATTGGAAACATTGACTTGGGTGCTATAATTTCTAGTATTATTGTTACGTTGAACACCTGACACATTAAGGACGGCAGGCTTTGTATTCACATTGTTAGCACCTACGACCCCATCATTCACAACATTTTTATTTTGAGTCCAGAATCGTGACTTGTCATTGTTATTATTATGGTTGTTGTTGTTGTTGTACGAATTTGAACCCACTTTATCAATTTTTAGAACTCCATGCTTGATCAATGCACCTTCAATAGTAATTGCATTTTAAATCAATTTTTCAAATGATTAAGGACAATGAAGGTTTAGTCTATAACTCATTTCTTGATTAAGACTATCGATGAAGATCTCCATCTTTTCCTTTTTAGGAACAGGACAAGAGTATCTAGCAAACACCCTTCTCCACCTTTGCAAAAATGTAGTGAAAGATTCCCTTACTTTTTGTTTTATCTTACAAAGATCAAGCATGGTTATCTAGTGTTGGATGTTGTAAGAGTATTGTGATATAAACTTATTTATCAACTCTTCAATGGTTTTGATGGGGGGAGTGATCTTTGAAATCCACTCCATGGATTATCCACCCAGACTTCGTGGAAACAACTGCATTAAGTAGGTATCATTATGAGAAAATTCTAAGCTCATATTTCGGAAATCCCTTACATGCTCAATGGGGTCAGTTTTCCCATTATACCTATCAAACTAAGGGATTTCACAATGTTTTGGAAAAGGAATCATTCGAAGACTCCTATCGAATGGATAAGAACATATTTCATCCAAAACATACTTCTTTATTGCACCCCCTTGCATTTATTTTATATGTCCTTGTAATTCCTTTATCTGTTGAGTAAGGGCACCAAAATCATTGAGAGGAATTTTAGGATCCTCCTTAAGCCCTTCTGTGTCAAAATCAATAGGTAACTTAGCTCCTTGACTAGCCAATGAAAGGAAATATCTTTCCTTATTTCATTCTAAAATCCTTTCCATAAGAGTATGGAATTAGGGATCCTGTTCCACTTCTTGGAGCTTTTCTTTCGTTAACTCTGCAGTATTTGAATTGTTAAAGAGGTTTTCCTGCCTCTCACTATTGTCACCCATGTTGTTCACTTTACTTTCATTTTTTTCTAGGTGCTTTCGAGATCTCGTGGTAACAGGAATAAGCTTTACTCAAATTCTACTAAATTTGATCAAAGAAATGAAATAATGCAATGATGATGGATATGAAAGTTAGGATAGAATGAAGATTCTATGACTTAAAATATTTTTAATCTTTAGCTCATGATTCCGTGATTGAAAGGATGAAAATCCTATTTGTGGGAATTAAACCAAAGATCAAAAATAAAGATGATTTTTCACTTTGGAAAGTTTGATCTTAGCTTTGTAGAAAGATGAATTTAATGGATGCCTAATGCATTTGAGTTCTCTATTGCAGAATTTGATTTGGACAAGTAGTGTATGTGATTGCAAGTTGGGGAATATAAGAGGAATGAATACGCTAACTATGGTTATGCCTTTGAGAAAGGGCTCTTCTTTGAAAGAAATCTCTTGAGTATAAGGGTTCTATAGCATAATCGTCAGTGAAACCTCTAACATAGTCATGATATCGATGAATAAAGGTTTTGTGTTCAAGCAGGACCTTTCGACTTTCATATAGAAATTTCCTCTTCTTCAATACTTTCTTATAACTGAGAGAATTCTTGGGATTCATAATATTTATTTCTAAGGACTTCTTAGCAAAAGTTGTAGACTTCCAAACTCTAAGCATGGGAAAGACTAGACCGATAAGACTTGATTTTATGAAAGTCAGAAAATCACCTAGGCTCGGAAAACAAATGCACCAAAATAGAGACTGAATGTGCCAAAATAGAGCACGGATGCACCGAAATAGAGCGCAGATGCATCGAAAGATCTCATAAATGCGTTGAAACAGAGCACAAATGTGCTAAAACAAAGCACATATGCATTAAAATAGAGCACAAATGTGCTAAAATATAGCACATATGCGCTAAAATAGACCCAGGATGCGCTAAATTACTCCTGAGATCGACATGTTTTGACAGTTTGATAAAAAAAATTGTTTTGGATGATCTTAATTTGATTTAAATGTGAAAAACACAGCATAGAAGCAAACAGTTGTTTTGTTAATCCTAAAATCTAAACAAAGAGTGTATGTTGTTGAGATTTCCAAAGGTTTTAAATAAGATAAGCATTTCAGTCATACTCACTCTTAATTTGTCAAATAGGTCATTATAGTAATCATAGCCCATAGCTTAAAATCACGTCGACTCACACAACCTTGTCACCCCCTAGAGGGTGCGCATGTTTTTGTCTTTTCCAGGTGCGTACTCAAAGTGATGGAAGTGGATACCAAATCCCTTGAGCAAACAATCTGTGGTGACTATATGGTGAGTGTCTTGGGTGCATATTCTTCCCTCCCCTTGCACTGTGATTAAGATGATGTTTGGATACTGACACGACTAGCTTTCTACACTATGGTTCATAGTAAGGGTATCCATTCAGTGTGACAAATGGATATAATCCCTCGAGAGACCTCCCAACCTTTAGAACAAAGGTTTTGGGGATGGTTATCCTGCACACTATTGTCAAGTTGAATTTTCATCAACAACTTGCTTTTGATTAAATTGGGTTGGAAACCTTCGCTTTAGGTGTTCCCATTTAGGTCGTTCCTCTTGGGTGAGTAGTTTTTCCCACAAAAGCAGGCCTTCTAAAGGATGTAATAAAGCATTAAATTCCAAAAAATAAAAGGTAAGTCTAGTGTTCTGATCACCTAGTTAAGGGGAGAGGATAAACCTATTACCCACAATCACAACAAAAAAATAATGGTTCAATTTTGAATCTCCAAATTGACAAATTCTCTATACTAAGTGAAGATGTTGCTTTACTAAAAACATGGGATTCATTTTAACCAAAAGAAAATTTATGTTTGGTGACTATCCTAGGATTGGTTAATTTAGATTTAAATGTCTACCCTAGGATTGCTTCATTCTGTTAAAAATAAAATTTGAAAAATCCTGTCCGCGGATTGAGTCAAAATCAAAATTTAAAATTTTTACAATTGTATGTGCTAAAACATGTCGTCTATACACCGAAACAGGCCATGTATGCTCCGAAAGATCTCACAGGAATGCATGGAAATAGGTCATGGATGTGCCAAAATAGT
This sequence comes from Sequoiadendron giganteum, assembly GCA_007115665.2. Lineage (NCBI taxonomy): Eukaryota > Viridiplantae > Streptophyta > Pinopsida > Cupressales > Cupressaceae > Sequoiadendron > Sequoiadendron giganteum. The sequence continues at coordinate 965,945,554 of CM021100.1, forward strand.
TAACGTATGCACCAAAATAGTCCTCGTATGCGTTGAACCAAGACTCGTATGTGCCAAAACGTGTTTTTTGTCCATCACCTACTAGAAAAATTTGCAAAAAGAAATATTAAATATGGGGCTTGGCCCCATAGTGGGTGCCAAAAATGTGTATGTTAGAATGTGCGAATCAAAAAGAATATAAACTAATACACCAATGAAACATTATATTAAAGAAAGCAAAATGCAAACTCTAAAACACAAGTAGCTCCTTCAAATTCATCCCATTGTCCTCTATCTCCAAGGATTCATTTCAAGATGCTTGCTCTCAGTTGTTTTAAACAACAAGCTTGTAGAATGGCAGCTTGAGAGAATGAGATTAATAAAAATGCATGTGCATTGCTAATATGCTTTAAGCTATGAAATTGAAATGCTTAATTAAATGTTAGAAATATTGAAAATGCGACTATAATAACTAGGCATGAAAATCTAGGATTCGAGGTCCTTTCCAACCCACAAGAGGGTTGTATTTATAGATATTTGAAGGCTGAAATTCAATTGGCCAAGATCAACGGTTGAGTTCAAACCTGTTGAAATGAATGGTGAGAGATCGAGAATTCGAAAAGAAGATGGAATTTTTAGAGACAGATGGAAAATGAAGAGACAAAATGAAAGATGTCTCCATAATTTAAATAAATAAATATTTAAATATGTATGGGAAATGAAAAGCCTCATAATTAAATATTTGAAAATATTTAATTATGGAGAAGAGAAAAGCTTTTAATTAAATATTGAAATAAAGAATATCATTTAAATTTAGAATTTAAACTTATGATAATTAATATAAATAAATTGTGAAATCTTTTTAATTAATTAAGAGGAAGGTAGCAATTACTTAAATAAACTTTATTTATTTAATTAAACTAGAAGAATTAGAAAATGAACAATATAAATAAATAATTAAATTTATTTATATGTAGATGACTTATGAATATTAATTAAATAATTCATATTTAATAAATTAACAGGTTTGATTAACCATGACCATTTTTAGATGTGTACACCCATTTTGAGCACATTTTTCATGGTCGAAACAACATCCCAAAAGAAACACAAAGCAATGACAGACCCCAACGAATTCATCAATCCGTTCGGGAACCAACCATCAAGAAGTAAACAACCACACCAGCCTTTGCTAGAAATACATGTCACTAGAGACACACATGGTCAGATTTACACATAAGACATAGATGCAGTAGTTCAAGATCCTGAATTCGCATCCTTTATGGATGAATGTTTACTAAATGATCCTCGACGCTATCTAGCAAAATTTCCAGCAGATGGTGCTAAACTACCCATAGGATTTGATATTCATACCTTGCAAACATAGTCAACCCAACCATCCCAAACTGCAATGTCAATAATCTCTATTCCCTAAATAACTACAGTGATACCAACAGGTATACCAGCTCAAACATCATCAATTGTAAACACAATCCCTTTTAACATAACACAAGGTTTACAATTCATTGCGGGCGCAACTTCTTCCAACCCCTTTGGCACCAACACGACTGGTAAGAAATCCAAAGTTGGTGAGAATATACCTATACCAAACCAAATAATTCAGACAGGAAGCATCCCTATACCAAATCAAACAATTCAGATAGGAAGCATTCTGATACCAACTCAGACCATTCAGATAGGGAATATCCCTATCCTAAATTAGAACATTTTAACAGGATATATTCCCTCGCCCAATCATAACCTATCAAAAAACATGGCATATCAGAACACCTACATTGATCCAAATAACATGAACACCATGTTTTTGACACAAGTCGATGTCCTTCAAAACAAAATGCAAGCTCTTCAATAGTAGATGGACCACATGTTTATGTCCAGAAAATGAACTATCTCAGCACAAGACCTATGTCCATGTCCATTTGACAAAGCACTCTATATGTCACCTTTCCCCCATGGATACAATATACCAATTTTGCCTAAGTATAATGGGAGAAAGAATCCTATAGAACACGTTAGAGAGTTCTCCACAGCATGCATGGACATATCGTATGACCCCACATACTTGATGAGACTATTTCCACGAACCCTTGTTGGGATAGAACTGGAATGGTTCTCTAAATTACCATATGGTATATGATCTTTGAGAGAATTAGGTGAGAAGTTTATTAAACATTTCACCTTTAACATAGACAATGAGGTAAAAATTGCAACCTTGTGCCACATGACACAAGAAGAAGGCAAAAATTTCACCACTTTCTTCTAGAGATGGTGAAGTCTAGCTAGCAAATGTCTAGTTGAAATACCAAAAAAACAAAAGGTCACAATATTCCTAGAGAACATCAAACCAAATCGTTAAGTGATCTAAGGGTACATTGTTGTACTTCATTCTCAGACTTGGTACAAAAGGGAATCATCCTTGAGAAAGGCCTTATAGACAAAGGAGAAATAAAAGTACCAAGCAAAAATTTGGTTGTCCAACATCAAAATGCGCCAAATGATAGAAATAAATTCTGGTCTAGGAACAAGAATGTTACAAATGACGACATTGTTGATGCTAAACACATACATACAGGACAAAATATCATCCTTAGCGGTTACAATCCCAATCAAGACATGATGAATAGTCCAAATCAACAAGCTAACTATGTCCAAAATTCACAACAACAAAGACCACAACAAAGGAGATTTCCTACACGTGAATTTACACCTTTGGGACAACCAATCGAGACTATTTTCAAAGAGTTGATTAAACATAATCTTATCAAACCTTTGGAACCAAGAGAATATGATCCTAGACAATTAAAACCTTCATGGTGGCATGATAACTCTTTTTGTGACTATCATAGAACCAAAGGGCACAACCTCCAACAATGTCATCAACTCAAGAACATCATACAAGACTTTGTTGAAAACGGAACCATAGAGGTTGGTGGGCAGAAAAAAACTAAGAACAATGATCATAAGGTCTTCACAGACCGGTTACATGACCACACAAAAGGAAAAGCCTCCATTTTGGGACCCCCAAATAATCCATCGGCCAACTATAACAATACCAAGTATGACTATTGTAAAGGAACAATCATAAACCACCTCCAAGCCACAAATGAGAATGTTAATACTTTCACCATTAAAAAGCATCTGGAATGTAATGTAAACACATGCAGAACTAAGATTACTATTCCTGGTCCTTCTTCTGAGCCATCTATGCAAACTTCCAAGTTCAAGTACAACCTTCTCGATCAATTGGGTAAAACCCCCATGCAAATATCTATCTTGGAATTGTTGACCTTATCCCCTCAACATCAATCCATTCTTGACAAAGCTCTACAGAACACAACTGTTCCTATAGACTTAGATGTCAATCGTTTCAAAGAAATGGTGGGATATTTGACCAACTCGCATCATGCAACATTTTCTCAATAGGACTACTCAACTGAAAAGTCAGATCATAATAACCCCTTACATCTTGAAGTCTTAGTCCATCAAAACAAAATCCGACGAGTCTCTATAGATGGAGGAGCAAGTTTGAACCTGTGTACCCTTAAATTGGTTAAGGCATTAGGATTCTCAGAAGATTGTGTAGACACTTCCAAGAGTATAGTCATTAAGGCTTATGATGATGAAGAAAGGTCATCCAAAGGAGTTGTAACGCTCCCTATCAGAATTGGCCCAACAATCATGAACACTAGCTTCCAAGTCTTGGATCTCACCCTTCCATACAACTTGTTGTTAGGTAGACCTTGGATACATGCAATGAGAGCCATCCCTTCAACATACCATCAATGTCTCAAGTTCCCCTATAATGGCATAGAGATCACTATTGATGGTGATCCAGATCCTTTCCAATATTGCACAAGCCTAAGGGACCTTCTGCAACGACAAGTTCCTATTAACTAAGAGGCCTCATCATCCATTCTATCCCAATACGTTGAACCATCATGTCTCACTAAGTCCATTTCATTCCAACCACCATCATCCACTCCTAAACTCAAGATCCAAGACAAGGGTTGTGGTGAATATAATATAAAGGCATCATACTGCATCACTCAACTGATTCCACCTAAGGCGTATGGCCTACCCATGGCAGATAGAAGATAGTCAGTGGTCACATTTCATGTTCCCCCTACAATGACATTAACCAAATGGGGAGAGTTAAGTGAAGAAGTTGTGCATCAAGGTGATTCCTAGTTGTATCAAGAAGAACATGAATACCCCTCCCCATCTATTCAAATAGCCAAGGACTAGTATGGAAAAGGATTTAAGATAATACAAAAGGAAGGCTATGACAGGCATAGTGGGTTAGGACTATATCAAAATGGAAGGACGGAACTGATTATTGTCTATCCATGACCAAAATACTTATGGCTAGGGTGTCAACTGCTTAGAATTGGGTGTCCTGGTACTTCGTCATCATTTCAAGAGGAAGGGAGTGAATACGCAGACATCGAGACATCTCATGAAACTCTACCCCTAGTTTTTGACAAACCCCCAGTCTATGACAAACCTCCAATTTATGACGAATCCCCCTACTCTAGCGATGGTGAATGGGAATCTCTTTCATCTACTAGTACCATGAATAAGGATGCCCTATTTGGAGAATTGGACCTCAATGTGAAACTTGTACCAAAAAAATTTAGTCCACATCCTAAGAAACACTTGTCCAAGGCAAAATGGAAAGAGAATTATTATTGGGAAACCCTTGATCATTCATCTTGGCCACCTAAACAACCATCTTCTGATGAATCCACCTTCACTATAGTCCCACATCAGATCATCCCTACCCCTAGGAGAAAGAACAAGAAGGAGTTGGTCCAAAAATTCTATGACCATGTCAATCATTCTATACTCACCTTGTCTCTAGCTACCTTTAGGAACTCTAATGATGACATTCCCCTTATCTATCCTAAACTTATCGACTGGGATCAACAAGGTACACCTATCATTGTTACATTTGAGAATGATGAAGCAATTGCTGAGTTCATGGGACTTAGAGAAGGTATACCAAGAGGGGATCATAAGGAAATTTTTACCATAGACTTGGATGATAAAGCATATTTCAGGGAGTCTATTTACACCTCTAGTCGCGAAAAATGAGAATGAAAAGAAAAAAGACAAATAAAATAAAAATGATGAGTCCCTAGGTGAAAACTGAAAGGTGCCTTTGGACGAAGAAAAAGTCAAAATAAAGGACATATCCGAGGGTGAAAACCTTTCAAAGGCACCCAAGGATAGAGGTTTAAGTATTCTCCACTTTGAATAGGAAAAGTCACTGATGTTAGTAGAAGAATCTGTTGAAGTCAACATAGGTACAAAAGGGAATCCTCGGAAGGTATATTTTGTAGCTTCTTTAACAAAGATAGAAAAACATGAGTTTAAGGACTTCTTCACAAAGAGACAAATAGACTTTGCATGGTTGTATTCTGACATGCCTGGGCTGGATCCAGAACTAATATTGCATCATTTACCACTAGAGCCAGGTATCAAACCAATCAAACAAAAGTTGAGGAAAATGCATCCGCAAATTGCTCTATTGGTCAAGACAAAACTTAAGAAACTCTTGGATGTAGGATCCATAAGGACAATAGAATATGTAGATTGGATATCAAATCTTGTACCAATGACTAAGCCAACTGGGGGCATTTGCATTTGCACTGACTTTAAAGACATCAATAAGGCATGCCCTAAGGATGACTTTCCTTTGCCAAATATCGACATGATCGTGGATCTGACAGCAGGATACGAGATGCCATCCCTCATGGATGGTTTCTCTAGATACAACCAGATTATGATAGCACCTGAAGACCAACACAAAACATCTTTCATGTGTCCATGGGGCACATATTGTTGGAATGTTATTTCGTTTGGCCTCAGAATGCATGAGCTACCTATCAATGGGCCATGACTACGATTTTCCATGACTTTGTACATACTTTTATGGAAGATTGTGTAGATGAAATTATAGAAAAATCAAAAATGGGAGAAGCTCATTTGAAATTCTTAGACAAGATATTCCAGAGGCTATAGAATTACAATGTTAGGCTAAATCCGAAGAAATGTGTCTTTGGGGTGAAATCAGGAAAACTGTTAGGTTATATCATCTCTCAAAGAGGCATTGAAGTAGATCCAGAGAAGGTAAGAGCTATCATAGAAATGCCTTCTCCAACTAGCATTGGCCAACTCAGAACTCTACAAGGAATATTACAGTCAATTAGGCATTTCATAGTACAACTGGCAGATAAAATACATCCATTTCAACATCTACTCAAGAAAGGAGTACCGTTTGTGTGGACACCTAAATGTCAAGAGGCCTTCCAGCAAATCAAGGACTATTTTCTTACTCCACCAGTCTTAATGCCACCTACAGAAGGAAAACCATTGATACTTTACATCTCAACAACTCAATCGGTAATAGGGGCTCTTCTCGCACAACACAATGATCAAGGTCATGAGAGAGCAGTCTATTATATCAGTTGTACCTTAGTGGGCTATGAATTGAATTAAAGAAACATAGAGCATGCTTGCCTTGTGGTAGTTTCTACTACCCAAAAACTTCAGCACTATATGCTCAATCAACAAACAATGTTAGTTGCGAAGATTGATCCACTTAAATACCTCCTAAGTAAGGCAACTTTAACAAGCCGATTGGCTAAATGGGTTATGATACTTAGAGAGTATGACATTCAGTATGTCGAAAGGAAGGCTATAAAAGGATAGTTGATTGTAGATCAACTAGCTGATGCACCTATAAAGGTGGACCATCCATTAGTGGTAGACTTTCCAGATCAATTTCTCTTCAACATTGACATTAAAACTGAATGGAAACTGTACTTTGATGGGTCACATACAAATCATGGTTCAGGAGCTGGTATCTTATTTATCACACCTCAAGGTGATACCATTCCCAAATCATTCAGGATTGCTTTCCCTTGTACCAGCAATATAGCAGAATACGAAGCCTTAGTTACAGGGTTAAAAATGGTAGCTCAATGGAAAATTAAGAGCCTACATGTCTTTGGCGACTCTCAACTTGTAATCCGATAGGTAAATGATGACTACAAGACTAAGGATCAAAGCTTGCACCTTACAAGTGAATGGCTAATAGTTTCAAACAGTATTTCAATGACATAAATTTTCAACAGATATCGTGTATCCAGAATAGAGCTACAGATGCTATGGCAACCATGGGTTACTTATTGGATATTCCGAGTAATGTGCCTAAGTTTGAGTTTCTGGTTGAACAGTTGTTGGTCTCCACATATAATGTCCCTAATACTGTCTCCTTGGTATAAAGACATATTCAATTACCTCACTGACCAAACCCTACCTCAAGACTTGTCCAATAACCAACGTCGAACCTTCATCCAAAAGTCATCCAAGTAAACCATCATCAGAGAAACCCTGTATAGATGCACCTTAGATAATGCCCTTATGAGATATCTCGATGTTGAAGAATCATAAACAACTTTGCGAGTGGTGCACGAGGGTATATGCGGATCTCATTCGAGTGGTCCTACTCTAGCCCAAAAGATTATAAGACTAGGTTACTATTGGCTTATGATGGAGAAAGACTCATACGTGTTTGTAAATAAATGTAGACAATGTCAAATACATGGAGACTTGATAAGAGTGCCAGTGCAGAAACTTCATCCAATTACTTCACCATGGCCCTTCGCCCAATGGGGACTTGACCTCATAGGTAAAAATACACCCTTCCTCATCCAGTGGCCATAAATTCATCATCACCGCCACCGAATACTTCACCAAGTGGATTGAAGCTATTCCCATGACCTACATCACCGACACACAAATATCTAAGTTTATCCTAAACTATATCATTTGTCAGTATGGTGTAGCCCAATCCATAATCACAGACAATGGCTACCCATTCAAGAACCAAGAAGTACACCATTTATGTGAAGAATTTTACATCAAACACCATTTCTCCACTCCGTATTACCCACAAGGTAATGGCCAAGCTGAGGCATCTAATAAGAAAATTGTTAGAATCCTTAAGAAGACTATCAATGACGTTGGTCGTGACTAGCATCTATAGCTTAATCCTACCTTATGGGCTTACCGCACAAGCATCCACACTCCCACTGACACCACTCCATATTCCCTCATATTCGGGTCCGAAGCTATCTTACATATTGAGGTGTAAATAACTTGTCTACGAGTATCCTTGAAGGGTCATATAAATGATGAAGAATACCATGTCCCTAGGTTACAAGAGCTAGAAATGTTGGATGAGTGAAGAAATAAAGCATTAGATCATTTACAAGCATATCAGAATCATCTTCGTCGTAGTTACAATAGGAAGGTTCTCAATAGACACTTTGACATTGGTGACCTGGTATTAATGGAGAATCCTAAGAACCAATCTGAAAGAGAGAAACTAGGTAAGTTTGAGCCTAATTGGTTGGGGCTATACATTGTCATAGAAGCCTTTAGATCAGGAGCGTACCAACTCTCTACTCCTAAAGGAGAGCCTCTTTTGTCCCCTATCAACAGTCTGCATCTAAAGAGGTTCTATGCTTAGTCTCTAAGAATCTATGTCTTAATCTAGAAAAATACAAAAAAAAAATGAAAAAAAATGAAAAAAATGGTTACCTAGATGAAAACCTGGCAAACAGGCATCTTTGTAACACCAAAAAATTTGAGAAAGTCAAAAAAGTAAAGAGAAATAAATCCGTTCAATAGTGAAAACTGCTTTGGTGGTGCTATGGACAAGTACCATGGTGAAAACCTGGAAAATAGCTGCCATGTGTAGTCAACCTCGCTCTTTTGTCTACCATCATTCTAATCAGACTTTTTCACCATCACTCATAATAAATGGTTGTCTTGTCTATTCCTTGGAACAATTGACATCTAGCGTCCATTCCGTCACATTATCCACTCCATTTTCCTAACATCTTCCCAATTGGGGGAAAATCCATGTTTTATGCCCTAACACCTTGTACATAATGTCACACCATCGAAAATGTCCTGCAAAATCCCAAAAACATTAGAAAACATCAAAAATCAAAATAAAAATAAAAATCCAAACATGTTAGAAAATCCCAAAAATAGAGTCAAGTCAACCATCTCATGTCAGTCATGTCTAGTCAATCATGTCAATTCAATCATGTCAAGCCCATCATGTGAAGTCAGTCATGTTAAGTCAGTCATAGACTTTAGTCAAACTATGTTGCCTCTGCGACTGGGACATAGGCAAGCCCATCAATCGATGTGCCCCCAAGGCATTAGGTTTTTTAGTCTAAATTTTTCATGTATCACACACATTAAATCATGACTCTTTGTACATACAAAGTCATTGGTCATGTCGAACTATGAGGTCTCTGCGTGTACAACATAGGCAAGGCTAATCAATTGATGAGCTCCCAAGGCCACACTAGGTCAGTCCAATAGGGTTCATTCATAATCACTATCACACAAGTTGCATATCATAGTCAACACACACACACAGTTTATCAATCAAGGAATCAAAATAGGTCATGCAACAACAAGGCAAAATATCTTAATTGTCATCAAGTCAATATCAAACACATTGTCAAACTGATCAACCTATGTCTTACGCAAGATATGTCTTTCTTGTCAACAAATGTCATCAAATTTTCATAGTCACATGTGGCTTGTCACATCAATGTCATTAGACTCCAGCATCTTATACAACATGCATCTTTATGAAACTAGGCTTTGTCATGCCTTATACATAAGTCACCAAGTCAAAACCAGACTCAACGTCTTATGCGGTATGTGTCATTCTCTTACATTACACTATGTAAAACATCAAATATCAAATTGCCATAGTCTCATGTAGCTTGTCACATCAACGTCATTAGGCTCCAATGCCTTATACAACATGTGTCTTTCTGAAACCAGTCTTTGTCATGCCTTATACCGAAGTCACCAAGTCGAAACCAGACTCAACGTCTTATGCAGTATGTGTCATTCTCTCACATTACACTTGTAAAACATTAGACATCAAACAATCCCACAAGTTCAAGTTTTGGCGAATACATTTATTTGGATTTATGACTTTATATCTTATTTTGTCTTATCTTTTTATCGATTTGTGCAAGATCCTATTACTAGCTTTCTCAAGGATCTCCCTTGAAGGATTTAGAGAAGCAACAATGTCTCAGGACTCTTTTTCTTTGGCTGTTGTCTATCAACTATCTTTCTAACATTGGTTTTTGAGTCATGTTACTAGTTTCCTCAAGGATGTCCTATCAAGGATTTAGAGAGGCACTGACCTCTCATGACCTATCTTTTATTTGTCTGTAGTCTGTGGTTTGTTAAGAAAAAATGACTGGGGCATCTTGTCCTTAGTTTGAGTTAAGACTCTCCTTGTCTATGACTGTCTATTTTTCACAAATGGATGACTTTGTACACTATGGTCTATCTCATATCATAGTGTGTACTATCCATTTGTGTCATGTCCCGCCCAATGATGATAACAAGAAAGTATAGTGTATTTGGCAATATATCGAAGATTATGTCTTTTTCTCAATCAATCAAACTTAATTGTTTTTTCTAACATTCTGAAATCATCCATGCTAACATTTCTTCTTTTCTACATCTTCACCACCATTATCTATCCATTTCGAGAGTGCACTCATGTTCTTCAAACCCACATATCCTCTCGAGGGGGCATACAACTACCTCCTTGTCATTTTCCCGAGGGGGCATACCCTAACCTGTTTCATGTTGGGGCATGATCACGGCATATTTTCTTTGACACAATATTGTACCAACATTGTATCAAAGAGGGGAAAACTGTAGATACCGAAAATTAGTCTAGGCCTGCAAGTACATATTTGACATAATTTTCTATAGTCCATCATCTTGATTAAATAATGTTTATTATTTAATTACCTTTCTAACACATATTTCTTCTATTAATTAAATACCCCTTTTTAATTAATTCACTAATTCATTAATTCCCCCTTTATCATACTTTTCCAACTAGAATTAAATATCTTTATTTAATTATTCATTTAACCCCCTTTTCAAACTATAATTAAATATTTATTATTTAATTATTCAATTCCACCTTTTTCGAAAGTCAAATTAAATAAATTATCTTTATTGATTTAATTAGATCTTCTATTTTTGAATGTTGAATTAAATTAACATTTAATTCATATTTAATTATTTATGTCAGATTCCTCTGTCAATCAGTTATCTAATCATCCACTCACCTTCTGACTCGAGATCTATTTTTAGTTCTTCAGTTATCTCTGAATTCAACTACTAATCATCTCTGCAAGAAGACTCTCTGTCACAACTAGTTAGTTAACTAGTTCCAACTCATATGCATGATCTATTTTATTAATTAAATATCTTTATTTAATTAATTAACTCATGTTTGCATTCAAATGCATTATTCTTCAACTTCTAACTTTGTCTTTGACATTCAAAGTCTATTTCTTCTATTCTCGAAGATTCTTAACTGAATATTAAGATCTTGTTCTATTTTTAGTTTTTCCTTACTCATGTTCTATCTGAGATAGAACTCACATTGCATGGGATTCATCAATCTCGTCCGTCGATCTCTCTTTCAATCTGAGTCGATCATTTGAAAACACAAAATCTATAAAATGGCCTATCATAATCATTATTCCTCCTCCCAAAATCATACACTTTTGAGAAGAAACTTATCTTTGATATTTTTCTTAGACACTCAACAAAGCTATACTTGCATTCAAACACAAAAATCTGAGGGAAAGAATACTAAAAGGGAAAAATGGAGAAGAACAATCAAGATAATTTGAAGGGATGAACGCATATTCAGTGAGATCATTTTGGTTTTATTAGTTTAGTTTATTTCCTCGTTCTTTGTTGTTAGATTTTAGATTTTAGAATAGGATTTAACTTTGTTTATTTAGTCATGCTTGCAGAAAAATCTAGGATGTTACATAATCCATGGAAGAGGATGTATTTCTTTTGATGGTAAACATGATACTAACGATGTTCTTTATGCTCAAGGTTCGAAGCATAATATTTTGAGTGTTGGACAAACGATTGACAAGGGATATAATCTTCAATTCAAAGATGGAAAGTATAGAATATTGGGAAGTTCAGGAAATGTGATTGCTTCAGGTATAAAAGAAAAAGGTAACATCTTTCATCTGAATGCTGCTAGTAAAAGTTGTTTGATTTCTCAAGTTAATGAAAGTTGGTTGTGGCATAGAAGAATGTGTCATGTAAACTTTGACAATATTATCAAGATAAGTTCTACGCAAGCAATGAGAGATCTTCGTAAGTTGGTAAAACCTACTAATATCATATGCAAGGAATGTTAGTTACAAAAGCAAACTAGAATTTCATTTCACAACAAACAACATTGTTCAAGTGAATTATTGGAGCTTGTGCATACTGACTTGTGTGGTCCTACTAGAATCAAAATTTTATGAGGCTAGAGGTATTTCATGTTGCTTATTGATGATTACTCTAGGATGATGTGGGTTACTTTCTTAAGGGATAAATCTGAAGCTCTAGACAAGTTCAAGATCTTTAAGGTTATGGTTGAGATAGAGACAGGTCTGTAGATTAAGTGTCTGAGATCAGATAGAGGTGGTGAATTCACTTCTGATGAGTTTAATTATTTTTGTGAAGAACATGGGATAAAGAGAAAATTATCTACACCGCAGACCACTCAACAAAATGGAGTTGTGGGAAGGAAGAACATGACAGTTCTAGATGCTGGAAGGAAATGTCCCTCATATCTATTGGAGAGAAGTTCTGAGTACTATTGTTTATATCCTCAATCGGTTACAAATCAAAGGTAATAATGGTAAGACCCCTTTTGAGCTATGGTTTGGTCATAAGCCTACTATGAGATATTTCAAAATCTTTGGGAGTAAATGCTATATCAAAAGATACAAAGATATATGAAAGTTTGATGTTACAAGTGATGAAGCAATCATTCTTGGTTATTCTACTAAGAGTAAGGCCTAGCGGTGCTACAACAAAAAATTGAACAAAATGGTTGAAAGTGCACATTTTAAGGTTCATGAAGACATTGTTAGACCATCCAGAATCTGTGGATATGATTCTGATGATCAGAATGACAGTTAAACAAGAGTCAAACCTCAAATCAAGTTTAGATAATTCTGATGAATCAAGAAGATCAAGAAGAAGGAGAGACTAGTGAAAGTACAAAAGACATATACAAGAGCTTGAAATTCAAGAAGATTCTAAGACTCCAAGGTATGTGAGATTAAATCATTCAAAAAATCAAATTATAGGTGATAAGAACAAAGGTGTCCAAACTACGAGAATAATTGAAAAATAATAATGTTTGATTTCAAAGATTGGGCCAAGAAATGTCAATGAAGCATGCAAAGATGAACATTGGATTAAAGCAATGAAAGAAGAACTACAACAAATTGAGAAGAATAATACATGGATTATTGTTCCTAGACCTAGGGACAAAAATGTAATTGGAACTAAATGGGGCTTTAGAAACAAGCTGAATGAACAAGGTGAAGTTATCAGAAACAAAGAAAAATTGGTGTGCAAAGGATATTCTCAGATGGAGAGAATTGACTTTGAAGAAACTTTTTCTCATATTGCTAGAATTGAAGCTGTGAGACTGTTTCTTGCTTATGTTGCCTAGAAAAACTACAAAGTTTATCAAATGGATGTCAAGTCATCATTTCTAAATGGTGAATTGGAAGAAGAGGTGTATGTTGAGAAGCCTGATGGATTTCAATTGACTAATTAGGGAGATATGGTTTGTCGATTGAATAAAGCATTGTATGGACTCAAGCAAGCCCCTAGAGCTTGGTATGCCAGATTAGATAAGTATTGTTGAAGCTTGGATTTAACAAAGGTACTTAAGGTATTTGTCATGCAATTTTTTGCACACATGCCCTATTGAAGGTAGGGACCCTCTTTTTTTCTTTTGCCTCTCTACATCTTGGCTTTGTCAACTTTCAGTTTTGGTCTTCTTGGGAGGTTATTTTGAGATTAAGTCTGGATTTGATTTGATAAGGGTAGTATTTTGAAGCATCTTAAGGGTGTGGGAGAAATCCACCTACCTAAGATTTTGGAAATAATGATTTTGAAGTGAATTTTCAATGTTACATCTAAATATATTTGCACCCATTGATAGAGGACGAAAAATTAGATGAGGTTGCCTTTTGAATTTTTTGAAAATTCCATCTAGAATTTTTTTTATGAAGTTTAGGGGATTTTGACCTGGCTTTGATTTTGGGTAATCCGAGATACCTCGGAATTTCCTAAATTTCCATTTCTTGAAAATCCAAGCCTCTTCAAAATCCCAAAATTTTCCAAAAATGGAATTTTTATGGAAATGTAATGTTTTTTTTCAAAAATGAAAAATTTCCAAAAATGGCAATTTTTGAAATTTCTAGAAATCCAAGCTACCTCGGATTTTCCGTGAGGATTAAGCTTCGAAAAATCTGAACTACCTCGGTTTTTCCAAAATTTCCATTTCTAGGAAATCCGAGGCCCCTGAAAAATCCTGAAATTTTCCAAAAATGGAAAAAAAATATCAAAATGATTTTTTTTCAAAAGAGAATTTCTTTCCCTAAATGCCTTTTTTTTTTCAAAATGGAAAATTTCCAAAATAGAACTTTTTTGAAAATTTAAAATGTTCAAAAATGAAATCTTGAAACATAATTTTTTTTCAAAAAATAGAAATTTTTCCAGAAATGGAAAGTTTTCTTATAAAGGGCCAATTTTTTTGTAATTTTATTTGGATATTTTATGGATGGGATTTTTTAACATGTGGGCTACTAATGATGATATTTGATTTTCAGGATTAAATAAATCAAAAGGGGGACTTGCATATGAATGCATGCTAAGAGGAAAATCTAGAAGAGCTCAAATATTAAATGTGGGGCCTACATGAGAATCCATGTCACAGCCTGTCTACACTTGGAAGATGTAGCAATTTATATTTCCAAATTGGACAAATATCATGAACTACAAATTGAATGGAATATGATATGAAGGAAATACTAGAAAAGGTTAAGGAATTGATTAATAAATCGGAAGCTGACATGGCAAGAGATGATAGCCAGGTCATTGCCACCTAAGATTCACATCAGTCATGAAGGAGGTGGCAAATTTCAATTACAAACCAAGAATAGAGCATGTCAGAAAGTCTTAAAGTTGCCCGGGGGCCCCACTAACGGGTTTTCGGATGTAATTTTGTCTTTATTCAAAGAACTCTTTAAGCTAGCCTTGCATGGCTGACTAAATATGGAAAATTTGAAATGCATGGCCAACCTAATATTGTAAAAACCTAATGTAACTGCTAGATGTTTGTAGATGAGCAATTTGTGCCATTAGATTTATTTTAATCCTGGTCATTGAATCTAAATTGTAAAATATATAAAAGGCTAGTGCCTTCTCACTTGTAAAGGGTTAGAATCAGTTAGAAAAGCCAGAATTGGCTAAGTTAGGAGTTAGATTACGCAAGTCAGTAGTTGTAGGACAGGAGAGACTAGGAAGACTATTATGTAAATGTTGGAGAAGATAATCCAAATGGGTTGTTGATTTGGCAAACATTGTGTTATGTTTCAAAAGTTTTATGGTTTCTTGTTCTCGATTCTTGGTGTAGATGTTAGTTTTCAGGTCTTTCATGATAATGGTGAAATGTTAATGATGTTGATCAATCTTCGGTCCATCATTTTAGCAATTTTTTTATTGTAAGTTGTTATGTAAAGTTATTTTGGGCCTTATTTTGTGCTAAGTTCAACTGTGGATGCTTGTTTATATTGCACCATTTACTGGGTATGTGGGTAAATATTCATAGTTTCAAAATCCTTCGATTTCCTTAGAAGGTTGTGTAATAGAGGGAGACCAACCACTGCAAGACCCCAAGTCATGAAAAGCTAAGAGCAGTATGGCTGCCCTAACTTACCTCAGTTAAAAGAAGGTTAGGATAGATGGGATGAGAACGATGAGGATTATGAAGTCCTTCAACGACTCTGCAAACATGAGAGTTAAGGGGAGACTAGGAAAGTTGATCTTCAAGGTCAACTCTGCATCTCAGATAGTTCTTTGTTAGAGGAAAGAAGAGTGGTTCTAGGATGGCAGCGCGGCGTGCTGGCATCTCATAGGTGCATTGACATCCATAAGGCCAAAAAACTAGAGAGATGAGGTTAAATTATAGAAGAAGGACTGACAACCTAATTTATAAGTTTCAAGAAGTGAAGAACAAGACTAAGAAGAGTGAAATGTATAAACGAACATGATAAACAAAGTAAATTACTGTAAGGGTGACAAAAATGATTTCGCACAACAATATTCTCGCTAGCTTGCTCCAAGATCTCTCCACCTACACATTGAAAAGTGGGAAAATGTTGGGGGGTTGTGTAGGGATCTGCCTCAGTTAGACCCCCATATTGGTGTTTCCACCTCCACGAAAATCCAAGTTTTCAACAAATAATGTGATAAAGAAAAGAATACAATCTATGTAAACAAAAGACACTACAAAATAGTACATGCTTACTCAACCAAAATGATAGAGAAGTTAAGAGGAGACTACCACCTTCGTCCAAAGTGCTCAAGGATTGTGGAGGAGAAAATGAGAGGAACTCAAGCCTCTATTGCAATGGTTTTTGTCTTGCGCTTGCTCTATCAGAGTGATGGAGTGTAAAGTGTTGCTACAAATCTTGAATGAATGAATGGAATGGAGAGAATGAACTCAAGATCTTGCAAAAATTATCTGAATGGATGAGAGAGTGAAGAATATGAAGGAAAAGGATGAAAAATGACCATATTCAGGTCAGTCAACCAAAGAGGAGCGTTACACTTTGACTTCCGATGGGAAATGTAATGTCTTTGCAATCTCTAGCCACAAGAATCTGCCAAGGACGTAAGCACCCCATGTAGACGTCTGTGCATCACATGAGCGTCCTTGACACACAAACAGGGTGCCAAGTGTGATGTGGGTAGTGGGATTAAGTGGAATTAAGCATCCACCTTAGGTTTTGTAAAGTGAAAGGGGGTAAAGAGGAATTTGTGTTAGGGGTGAAAATTCATGCCTATACATTTTTATCCTACTTTGGCGAGCATGAGTACTGATGAGTGCTTTAGTAAAGTAGAGTAGTAAGAAGGTGACAAGGTAAGAAATGTATGCCTAAACTAACAAGGAAGTAGAGCACGGTCTGGTGAACTTGAAAATGCAGGAAAGGGCTTCATAGTTGCACATAACTATAAAGCTAAAGAATCAAAGTGCCTCATAGACTCACGGTCCTAAAAGGGAGGTAACCTTCAAAAAATCTCACATGAAGGAAACATGGAAGAGCACCTCACAGACTTGCAGACCTGCAAGGGAGGTATCCCCTAAGAACTCTCACATGAGGGAGACCGAACAAAGGGGACTCCATAGAGTCAGAGAGGGTGACATGTTTACTCATAGATAGAACATGTCATGAGGCGACCACACATGCCTCTAAACGGATAGTCATGCACACCATCACTAAGTTGTAAGACTTTCAAAGGGATCCCAAGGGACGCATTGTTTGAAAAGTGAAGTCTAGTCGGGCTGCCCCCAAGTTAGAAGCAAAAATATGAAGAAGGTCTAGTCAAGCTACCCCCGGACTTAGACGTGAATATCTGAAACTGGTCTAGTAGAGATGCCCCTAAGCTAGATGCCATAGAACTCAATGAAGGCTTTCGAAGGGCTCCCTTGGAAACCCAATGTGAAGAGGAGGGGTCCACTCAAGGGATACACTGTTCAAAAGCTATCGTCTTCCTTCTCGAATCGATTTGTCATCAAGGAATTTGAAAGGAAGGACATGCCCCCATGCGAGGGGAATATCATAGTTGTTCCCACTTCAAAGGAAGGTTCCCAAGTCCTTTCTTTATGAACCCATGATGAAGGAAACATGTTTCATTAGGGTTTCAAGTCAAGAATACGACTCTAGGGAAGAAATGTATGAAGGGTCTTGAGGAGGGATTCATTTTTGCAATGAATGTGCTCTTCTAAAGACAAAATAGTATAGAATTGGCATTGTCACACATGAGAGGGACAACTCAAGAAAACAAAAAAAAAGAAAGTACACCCAATGGGCATAAGGGGATCTAGTTTAGTAGGGTTAGATCTACCTTTATTTATGAATATAATAGGTAACCACGGTGTGAGGAAAAAGATCATCAATCCCCAACCAGATCTGAAAGAATGCATGGAAGAAAAATTAAAAATTAAAAAATTGGGTCAACATGGAAGGAGGCCTAAATGCTCCCAACACTTTGCATCATCCCTAATTTACTAAAAGCTAATAACAAACATGGAAGAATGAAGATACACATAGAGGAAGGTTTACAACACAAACACCACGCCTATATCCAAACACCAATAGGGTGAAGAGGATCATCCATGCACATATAGCACAATCACAGGGGAAGCACATCACAAAACACACACATCTAATCTAAAGATCAAGAAGAGGGTCTCCCCCTAAAACTGGTCAACCAAGAGGTCATCAGATTCCCACTCTAGATCATCGTAGGGGGATGGGTGATGAGACTAAAATGGTGTAATGTTAAGGGGAGGAGCTTCCAATCCTCCTGCAACAAGGTCCAAGGCAGAGGGACATGTAAGGTCTTTGTCACTCAACTCTTGTGGGTCCAAGGTCAATGACTTCGCAAACATCACTGACAAGGTTGAAACATTGTTCACCGAGTTAAACATACACTTAATGGGAGTGCCAGGTTTCACCTCGATGGATGGATGAGTTTGCACCCAAGGTTCACCACTGAGCTCACCGAGTGATTGAAGAGTGGTGACAAATTCGAGGGAGGTCAGGGCTAGTTTTGTCACCAAGATAGAACAAGTGAACACGAGACCACCTTTTAGAGGTGGGCTCTTCTTACCTCCTCCATTGCTAGAGGGACCTCACTCTACCTTCTTCTTTATCAGAGGAGGTGAAATCCCCATAGATGAAGCAAGGGGGGTCAAGGGAGAAGAGGTGAGAACCGCAGTGGATACAACTGAAGTGTTAACCATATCCACGGGCTTCGAGAAAGGTGAGACCTCTAGGATGGAAGCTAACAAGGGAAGCTCCATAGGAGTGATAAACACTTGCACCTTTCTAGGTGCATGTGCACTCATAGTGGAAGCCGGGAGGGATTTATAAATAGTTTGAACAGGGACAAAAGGGGGAAAGAGGACACATCAGGAGGTGTGGTCATCTCATCCTCCTTCGTTAAGGAGGCTTTCTTAGTTAGAAGAGTCTTTCACTGATTCTTACGATTGTGCAGAATGCGGTTTTTATGACTCTTAAAACTAGAAGATGAAGCTTGTGAAGGAATGGAGGGTTCCTGCTCAACGATAGGAGTGTCCTCCACAACTATTTCTAGTGGAAGTACAGATTCCTGAATGGGAGTAGAAGGAGCAGATTCAAAAATAGTTGGAGGAATCAACTCCAACACCTTAGTGGTCAGCCTCTTTCCACTTGGGGGAATGGGAAGAGGTCATGGTGAAAAATCTCTTTGTGAGCCTTTCTTTTTGACATATAGATAGTACCAAGGTCCAAGAGATCCATCAGGGAGATTCGATATCCTAATTCCTGGTTTTTGCCAAGGAGGCATAATCAAACTCAGTGGGTAGAACCCAGGATTTTCCATCTAATACTCCTCCCAAGAAAGGGGAGTAGATGAGTCAGCTCGAGAGGGAGCGAGATTCTCCTTTCCCTCTTGGGAAGAGGAGGCAGCTGACTACTCTACTTTAGGAAGAGTCAACTTCGGCTATCCCTTGCCTCCATTTTTATAGTTCACATAGTTCTTGTAAAGCAAGTCCATTCTTTGTGGGAGTGGACCAACTAGAGTGGGCCAAAAGTGATCAAGTGAGTATCCTTCATGAGATACCATAGGTTGGTATCCAGTGTCATGCACCATGTTAACAACACCCTCATGGGAAAACTTAAGATATTTATGAATTACAAAGGCTATCACATTCATGGAAGCTAGCCAAGGTATACCTAGCTTCACTCTGAATAGGTCTGACTCTAGAATAACATCGAAGACAGTGTCTACATTTAGAAGTCCAACTAGGATGGACAACATTATCAATCCATAAGGTTTAAGAGAAAGACCATCATGTGTACAGATGATTGATTTTTTTTCATATTTTTCCCTTTATAAGGAGTTTAAGCATAATGCCTCCTTTGTGATGACATTCACTCTACTCGTAGGATTGACTAAGACTCCTATCACAATATTGCCATTGAGGCGAGTAGGAATGTATAGTGGAGAAGGTTTTTCATTTGCTAGTACATCTTGCAAAGTGAATGTCACATCCGGTAAACCAGTTGCAAGACGAGGAGAGGGAGTAAATGTAACCATGTTAGCATATGCCTTGGGGTAAGAGACAAAATCATTTGGATCGATATTCATGTTGGAAGAATGCGATGAAAATGGGTTTGTGTATATCTTTAGTTCACTATTAGCCTTCACCACTGATTTTTTCATGTTTTTCTTATTCCCATCAAGGTGAATAGTACCATCCTCGATGCAATCCTATATCTCATGATGTAAGTGCATGCAACATTCGATATCATGTCCATTAAATTGATTGTATTGACAATATGTGTTTTCTTCATACCAATTAGGATATGGTTCTCTAACTGGTTTAGGGGTTGGCAAGCTAAGGATCTTGTCCTTCAAAAAAATTTACAAGATGGAAACGTAAGATTCTGATAAGTTCATAAACTTTTGGTTGTTCCTAAGGCCATTGTTATCCACAATTACTACTACATTTGTGATGGCTTTACCTTTTCCAAAGATTGATATTATAGACTTCTCTTTAGGATGGGAGCATGAGGAGGAGCCCCCAAACTGCACCACCATCTTTTGGTACTCTGGTAAAGCTGCACACAGGTGTGTAAAAGAAGGGTATTGCATAAGGGTGAACTTCTCTTACAAAGGCCTTTGTAAGTTCCCTATGAATACCTTTTTTCACATCGAAGTTAGTTAATAGGTATGCTAGTTTTGAAAAGAGTGCTTGATATCGTGCTATGAAATTAGTAATCTTCTCATGATCTCCTTGTTTACACCGAACAAGGTCAAAAAAGATCATCTTTGGTTTGATGTTGGATTGGAACTGTTGTAGGAACTGGTTCCCAAGCTGATCAAATGAAAAGATAGAAGTTTTAGAAAAGGAATAGTACCACTCAAGTGTTGTATCGTTAAGGGATCAAGGAAACAATTTTTCCCTCAACGTATCATGATGGATAGAATTTGTGCATATGGTGTTAAAGGAAAACATGTGTGTGGATCCCCTTTACCATCGTATTTCTCTAATTTAGGAATTTATGTCCCTTGTGGGAAGGGAGTGTTTAAAATAGCCACTGAAAATGGACTATGTGAGAAGAAGGGTTGAAAGATGGGTTGGGTAGAGGCTTGGCAAAGGTTCTCAAACTGATTCTGCATCTTCCCCATATTCTGAGGAAAAGTATTTAGAATAGGGACACTAGAATTCAAGGGCTGCCAAAACCACTGCTAGAGCCATCGTCGTGACTACCACTAGAGCCACCACCGCCACTTCTAAAACCACTGCCATGACCACCGAAACCACCCTCACCAATACCACATCTACCACCAAAATTACCACCACCAAAGCCTCCACCACTGAAGGTGATGGAAGGTGATGGCGCTCTTAAATTTTGAAAATTTGACATGCCCATTTCAAAATTTTGCTTCTGAACTTTCATAAGTGCACCTGAAAAATCATTCCTGACTGACCCACTTTGGAGGCTTATAGTTTAAAGCCTATTGATTGTCGTACAAAACCCATTTGAAAACATACTCAGTAGAAATAGGTGAGAAGGAATGTCAAAATTTAGCTTCCCATGATAAATTCTGACAACGTTTCAAAAAGTGAAGCTGGAAGGTTTTCACACTGTTTTCTTGTTTGCAAACTATTTGTTTTGTGAAATTGCTTCCTATTTGAGTTGGGTTTTCGCAACCAGTTCACTATCATGTCAAAATAAATGTTGTTCCATATTCCTCATACCTAAATGATCTCAGGTGTCATTTTGTAGACCTTCATGATTTGATTTGCTATTTTTAGCAGATCGAAACCAAATGCAGTTTGTTCTGTTTTGCAGCTGCATTCTTGACAACCTTTCTAAATGGTCAACTTCGACCGTTAGTATCATTTGATTGGTGATGTTTCAAAGTAATTCCTTCTACACACATGCTCATGGTATTTTAATGTTCCACTGTGTCTGATGGAAGATCGCCAGGAGTTGATTTGCTATGTTTACAAATGGGTAGTTGGATAAGTTTTAATTGGTTCAGAACAGTTGTTTCAGAAAAGTTTAATCGGGTAACTTTGCCGATTAATATTCGGTTCCTCATGACCTATTTCGCTGAACTGTCTTTTGCACTATAATTTTGGATCAAATGACTATATGCTTGCAAGTTTATATGGTTTCACAAGGTCATTTGACCAGTTTCCTAGATTGATTCCTGAGCCCACTGGGTTAGTTTTGCACATTTTCCAAATGTGTCAGAAAACAGTTTCTAATTGCGACCTAGTTCGCTTTTCAACTTCAGAAGTATTCCAAATCCAGTATTAGACAATTTGAGGGTAAAATGTGTTTGAAAATGATTTTTTTTTTTAGTCGGGCCACTCGGGACCCGGCATGCTTTTACTAAAAGACACTCTGATTATGAAAAGATGAATTTCAAAGCATGGTTCCGTGATTATTTTCTCATTGGTCATTATCATAAATTTTGTCAATCAACGCAAATGAAGGTGGAGGGTCTACTTCGTTGGCATTAATTTTTGGTGAGATGTGGGTGAGGTTTGTGTTCAGTTTAATGTTGGATTGCCTAAATTTTGTAAAGATAATGAAATGGTCTATCGACAACCTACAAATTTGTGATATTGAGTGGAGGCCTCAATTTTATCCAATACCATGTGCTTGGTTTCAATTCCAAGTATTGTTGCCACTTCAAGAGGCCATAGGACAAAATCATGCCAAATCTCTAAATGGAGCAACCCTTTTAGGGGTTCGAACAAAGGATTGAGGAGTGGAGGTTGTCATTTTTCATACAATAACAGTAAGATGCTTCATCCAAAATGATGGTCGTTTCACGAGAAATGGGAATTCTTGCACTGGTACACTTGTGCGCAGATGTGAGGGATAGAAGATCCTGATTACAAACAAAGGATGGGTCTTGTTGCATTGAATAATTCTGATAGGAAGAATTGTCAGGTTGAACTTCCAATTGGAAATTGGAATTACCATGCAACTGTTCACCATGAGGAGGTCCAAGTTGTTGGGCAGGACATCAAGGACCCGATGGAGAGTGCATTTAGGGATGCGTAGATGGAGGAATGTAGAGGCTTTCCAACAGTGTCTTCTTGTGTGTGGCCAACACAAGAATGGAAGGCCCATGCCAAGTGTTGAAGTGTGCTGCCTGGAACAAGGTACTCACTAAATACGGCTGTTGATAAAAGCCTCAGAAACTTTTAAACAAATGCAATTACCATGGTGTGGTGCGAAGAATCCCACAACAGGTAAGAAGAGGAGATATCGTGCCAAATATGAAACCCTACTCACCAAGTGGCAAGCACCAGACCATGAGACCCACACCAATGAATAAGCTCACGAAGAGGGGAGGAGACTACCGCATGTAGAAAGGGTAGAGCCTGCGGCCAAATGCAATGGTGCAAGGTGAACACCAACGGATGGAGACCACTGGCCAGCAGTGAAAATGGCACAACCGGGTGAGGATAGAATGTGAGGAAGGCCCATGCCATGGTAGAGAGGCCCACCAAGGATATGATAGGGGTGTGCACCAAACAGGAAGAAAAGTAGCCAACCAATGAGACCACACACAAAAGCTAGCAATAGGAGCTCGCGGCCAGAGAAGGGAAGGAAGGTTGATGGCAATTTTAGGGAGCCCATGCCAGCCAAGAGAGATGCAAAAACTTTAGAGAAGATGGCAAAGAACCTGCGGGTGAGGCAGAATCACACCTAACAAAAGGAAGCCTATGCACTAGTCAAAGGTGGAGGAGACTCCCGTGCCAATGATGAAGGTCAGCAAGGGGTGCATGAGCGGCCATGTGAGTAACCCGCAATGGCACACATGAGGGATAGAGGGCACAAACCAGAAAGATGCCCGAGCATGGGAACACACAGGAAAAGGAGGATTAGGGCATTCTCGTAAACCTCGCGAGAATGTTGATGACACAGGCCAAAACCCCATGAGGTGTGCGAGAATGCACGAGGGGCTCTTAAATTAAAAATTTTAATGGTTGCAATGGTTGGAGAGTTAAAAACGAAGGTGGGTCCCGGGAGATTTTAAAGGGGTTTCACTTTATTTGATGGGTAAAATTTTAATTATTTACCCAAATAGTGTGAGGTGAATAAATTTATTCACTGTATAAATGGTGAATATAATTTCATTGCTGGATATAACTTCTTATAGTAAAGGTGAAATATTTTAATGTGGGTGCAAATAATGTAAGTAAAGTGAAATTTTATATTCACTTTATAATCAAAAGACTATTATATGTTTGAAATACAATGTGTCATTAAGACATTATAAAGTGAGGAAGTATTTCAAAATATAAACTGCAATAAACAAAAATAAAATAGATAAAACAGATTTGCACAGGAAGAGAGTGGAGAAGATATTTTGCAGATTTTTTGATCAACGGTGAATGAAGATTCTAGATGGCATTTTTAGATCAGTTTTAGGGATACCTTCATTCTTCTATTTCTTCTCTTATTTTCTCATTGTAAAGGGTTCTGAGATTTTAGGTTTTGGGAAGGGTCTAATTTTCTGTATTAGACTGTGTAGATAGAAATTTGTATTTTTTGAGTCATTGTTTGAGTGTGTAAGCTATAATTTTATGAATTCAAGAGTAAATGCAACCATTTTATGCATATAATATCATGAAGTGCTTCCACTTTAATGAATGTCATTAGATTGTCTCCACATTTGTACACTTTCAGTCATGTAAATTCAATAATACAAAGTCTCTTCGAATTTATCATCTCAAGTTTCATGAGATTGTTTTGCTTGTTCACTGTTTTGTTTCAAAGATATGGTTAAAATGCTTTGAGTAGGTGATCGTGATTTCAGGTGTCCAGATGGGATTTGATAAGAAGAATCTGATTGATATCAAGAGATGGATTGTTGGTGCAAAGCACTAACAGTTAATGCAAAGCATTAGCAAGTTAAATCCACTGGTTGAAGATTGTTTGTTAGAGAATTCGTTTTATGTGTTTGACTCCATGGCCCAGAAGAGGCACTGATCTTTTATGTAGTTTTGTGCATCTCAGAAAGAATATTAAGTGCAAAATCATTTTTAATCTTACTGTGTTATTATGTGTCCTTCTTTCCAATGGCTGAGAGAGGGTTGTGTTGCTGACAATTTAGCCAAGTTCAAGGTAGTCAATGCTTCCCTTAGTTTATTTGCATTGGGAGTTATCTGTTTTATAGAACAATATGAGTGTATGAGTGAATTAAGTTTTGAGCATTGTTTAGGTTTACCCACCTTGGTCTTGCAGAGCCAGAAGTGTAGGAGATGTCAGTCTTTGATTGAATCTTGTTAGTTGTCCACTAGCCTTAGTTGCTCTTTAATATAGAGGTTGGCTACCTCTTAGATAATTTCAAAGTCTAGTTGGGTTGTTATTTTAAACAACAATAGAAGGGGCGAAGTCAAAACCTAGAGGGTTTCTATTTACCTTGATTGTTTTGAATATTTCAGAAGTAGTGGGTACACCAACTGAAGGGACCATATCAACCATGTATAAAGATGTAGGAGGCATCGACATCTCTAGTTGTCTCTCATGTTCTTCGAAGAGGCCACCTCGTACCATGTGACTATGGCTCAACATGGCACATGCTTCGGCTAGACTAGTGAGACTAGCTAGGATTTCTATGCCTATCTAGTCTTTTCCTACCATATATCTTATTTCCTTGATTACTTTAGCAACCCTATCCAACTTCAATTTTCCTTCTAGGTGATTTTCCAATATGTTCGGTCTCAAAAACGTTGCTTGAATGAACCACGAGAGGTTGCAACACTCTCACTACATTTTTGGTCGACTAACAAGGCCAACCTGTATGGTTGAACCCTCTACTCTTAAGGCTCTGCTAGACCAAGGTGGGTGAACCTAATGAATGATGCAGATTTAAAAATTATTTCCTAATGCACTAATCTAGACACAATGGCAAAGGTAGTGGATAGATGAAAATCTCTACAACTAATCCTACTCCTACTCCACAACTAAAAAGTTTTTTGATTAAATTGTTTTATATGGATTTGTATCTCTGGGTTGTGGTAGATCAGTGCCTTCTATCCACATGGGAAATAGAGTCAAAATGATATGTGTTTCCTCCTATTGGCTTAAATCTAGTTGTTAGGCACTCTGAAAATTCTATGGCTGGCATAAAAATTCACTAAGTCTAGGACTTGCATAAATAGTTTTGGAATGTTTTTTTATCAGGTTCTTATTTAACTATCAAAAAGAAATCTCAAAACCACTGTGATTTATCAAGAGAATTTAATTCTGACTTGCAGACACTAGTTTAATTAAATCACACAAAATGAGAATGCATTTTGATAAACCAGGTATATACTTGATATGCTGATTTAAATGATTAAAAGATCCCAAGTTGGAGACAACCAAAAATAAAGAATATGAATTCTATTTATCACAACAACTGAACACCAAAAGAAATTTACCAGTTTAACATATTTTCTCCATTGATTTTGCTTCAAGAAAGTCTGTCATTATTTACATTCCAGTCCCTTCTCGGGAAAATTCTAACTCCTATAGTCTAACTACTGCCTCCTATTTCTCTCTCTCCAACTTTGCAAATATTTATACATTAAATCTCAAGGATCGTGACCCTTCATTTTTTTGGTTATGGTCGTCTGAATTTTTTGATAGGAAATAAAATATTTGATTAATTCCCTTACTGGAAAAACAAATATTTTTTACATAGTTCACCTTTGATTTATTACTTTATAACTTTTCCCGCCCTTTAAATTTCATATCTTTCCCTTAATACATTTATTTCACATGGCTTAATTTTATTCACCGCTGCACCATGGGCTCTGACCTTTCCTCCTGCAGTAACATGGTGACTGGCCCCACACTGACTGTCATAGCTTGCTAAAATTCTACTGCTTTACCGCAGTCTGCATACTAGCCATGTGCGGTACTATGGTGACATGTTAACCATCATTTCCACCACTTCCTCCACTGTTACCGCATTACCATGGTCTGTATTTGGACCTTCTGCGGTATCGTGGTATATGTCTTTGCTGCACCCTTTGATTTCGCCTTTCCCTTTACCGTGCTACCGTGGTCACTGGCTTGACCACCAGTGGTACCACGGTAAGACTTTGACCTCCTTCTCTGACCGCTCACCACTGCCTTCACCAGTTGCTAACGGTTTATTGCGGTCACCGTGGTATGTGGTTTTACCGCGCATGGAACCAGGGTAAACACTTTATGCCTACTGCTCCATTATTGACTTCCTGTCCTTGCTAAGCATTTGACTGTTTACCGCACTACTGCGGTGTATGACTTAACCGCATGCGGTAGTGCGATAAGCACTTTATTCCTGCCTACTAACCGCTACCGCCATACCGCAGGCGCTTTTGTGGGAGGCTGCGATAAAGTGGCAAATGAGACTTTAAATAAATGTTAGTCAGTGGTATATGGTGCAAGGTATATGTGGATGGAAAAATATTTTTTAAAGGAAGGATAGTGAAAAATAGATATAAATGAATAAAATTCCTTAGGGTAATAATGGAAAACTTAGATTCAAATGGGAAAACCTTAGGATTTTAAATGGAATTTTTTCGGTCCAATAGTGGCTCCTGTTGGGGATGAGTGATTGTTCAATCACTACAAGAATCCAGAATATATTTGGTAGAGTAGACCGAGTAAATGATATGAAAAATGAAAATGGAGCAAATGGAGGGAATGAAAAGGATCCTAAACTATTGTACATGGAAATTTATTTTGTCAACAAGGGAACTTCTGAGAATGTCCATGTACTTGCAAACTCAGATCCTCAAAATTATTGTGCATGGAAGTGAATGATTAAAGAGGTTTATTAGGAATTTTCCATGCACTGGCAATCCCTAACCCTCTGTACCTGCCATAGTTCCAAAATTTAAACCACAAAGGATGGCCCCAAACCACCCAAAAGAGAAAAACCTACATTTTCCTCTATCATAGACCTTATTCTATTTTGAGCTCACCAGACTTTTCTTGAAACTATCTGTTCCACCTATCTTGCAACATGCATTATCATTAAAATCTTTCAAAAAAGCATTGTATTCAGCCTAATTTATATTCCTCTCACTAATCTGCATTTCATCATTCTCATTATCACATGGAAAATATTTATTACCCTCAGCATACAAAGTGTATCAGCATTCAACAAAATATTCATAGGCATGCTCACTATCATATGTTGCTAAATGCTCAAGCAGCTGTACTAGGACCTACAAATCTGAATACTGCTTGTGGCAACTAGAGAATTCAATCTCATAAACATCCTCTAAAACAATAAAATCAAAGCTATTATCCATTTCTTTCTTATTCTCAGTTGGCACAGACACACACTTTTGATTCATATAGTCATCCTCATATATACTTGAATCAACAAATTTTGGGCACTCATCATCAATTATATGTAAACCAATATTTTCCTCTTGTAGGAAAAAAATATTTAAATCACATACCTCCTCTTGGAAACAAATGGATGCATGATCAACTTCAGTGATTTCTTCATCAATCTAAGAGATGCATATGGGGTCACATGAATTGTTACTTTCACTGTCACAACAAATATAGGCTGGAGCCAGAACTTTGGATTCATCTTCATATGTGTACTTCTTGTATTCCAAAGATCAAATCTGAAAATTTCTCACTGTTGAGTGAACCAATCTCTACTTCCATATCCTCAACCATGTTTCCAACCTCTTCTTGATCTTCGTAATAACTGCAACAATCATCCTGTTGTAGATCAACATCCATAGCTTCATCTTCACAATTTGAGTATTCAATGGATCCCTCATAACACACACTGTCACAATTTGTTATGCAGGAGATATTTTCTATATCTTCATCCTCCTCATGCAAGCCTTGTCCCATGAATTTTTCCTTATCATCAATTGTGCCATCATGGTGTCGGTTTGAGAATGAGGGCTCAATTTTTTCAATTTTGCTTGCTTGGTCACCAATATATTCCTTATGAAGTGTATCTTCAAGAACATCTTCATAATTGTAGTCCTCATCCAATATGTATGATTGGACACCCATATCATCACCATCTTCCAAATCTGAACAATTATTATTGGAAATCTAAATTGCACATTCATCATCCTTCTCCTAAAGCTACTGATTATGACATGAATTTTCAATAGAGTCTGTGTTTTTTTTAACTGATTGATCAATTTTACCACTGATATGATCGCCACCATCCTCATACATCTCCTTATCAATGATATCAATTAGAACATCTATTTGGTCAAAAGTGATTGGTTTCACTGACACAGGCCAATGAATTAAATCAGGCCAGCATAATTTCATGAATTGCTCAATAAACATGGATGTGTTAGGCCGGTCATTAATAAGTATTTGCACATAGATATTTGCCATTCTGTTAAACAAAGCACGTCCCCATTCTCCTTCATGTCTCTTGATGCCATGATTTTTTTTTAAAAGACTTTTGCTTATCTTTTGAAGACAGATAGCAGGTTCCACATCGGGTGCAAATTGATGATAACAAATATAAATTGGACCAAGGTGTGCAAGGTATCGAGGTTGGTGGATTGGGAAAACAAGGCCCTTTATACTTTGAAGACATCCGATTTTGTTTAGAAATTGTATTGTTCCAAGTATTCTTCATCAAGTTCTTTATCAGAGTCACCACTCACTTTCTTAAAAGTGAGAAACTGAAATTATTTTAGTTCACCCAACGGAGTCAATTGTCATTAAACTTATTAACTATGAATCTCTCTTTAATGAATATTGTATTCTTTCTTCTTTTACTATTTTGGAAAAATATTACTGCTTCACAACATCTATGCATTATATATCAAATTTAAAATAGAGTTGCCACCTACTTTTCAAAAAGTAGGAAAATAAAATATAATATGATATTACTTTGGTTTGCCCCTAGCGGAATCTCCAAACAAAATGTGAAATATTTGTTGACTCTATAAATGGAAAGGCTGAAATTTTTTTGGAAGTTTTCCCTAATAGAGTCGCCAATTTGTTGGGTCTCAAAAACATTGGTTGAATGAACCACGAGAGGTTGCCACACTCTCACTACGTTTTTGGTCAATTAACAAGGCCAACCTATATGGTTAAACCCTCTACTCTTAAGGCTCTACTAGACCAAGGCGGGTGAACCTAATGAATGATGCGGATTTAAAAAGTATTTCGTGATACAAAAATCTACCCACAATGGCAAAGGTAGTGGATAGATGAAAATCTCTACAACTAATCCTACTCCTACTACACAACTGAAAGGTTTTTTGAATAAATTGTTTTATATGGATTTGTATCTCTCAGTTGTGGTAGATCAGTGCCTTCTATCCACATGGGCAATGGAGTCAAAATTATATGTGTTTCCTCCTATTGGCTTAACTCTAGTTGTTAGGCACTCTGAAAATTCTATGGCTGGCATAAAAATTCACTAAGTCTATGACTTGCATAAATAGTGCTGGAATGTTTCTCTATCAGGTTCTTCTTTAACTATCAAAAAGAAATCTCAAAACCACTGTGATTTATCAAGAGAGTTTAATTCTGACTTGCAGACACCAGTTTATTCAAATCACACAAAATGAGAATGCATTTTGATAAACCAGGTATATACTTGATATGCTGATTTAAATGATTAAAAGATCCCAAGTTGGAGACAACCAAAAATAAAGAATATGAATTCTATTTATCACAACAACTGAACACCAAAAGAAATTTACCAGTTTAACATATTTTCTCCATTGATTTTGCTTCAAGAAAGTCTGTCATTATTTACATTCTAGTCCCTTCTCGGGAAAATTCTAACTCCTATAGTCTAACTACTACCTCCTATTTCTCTCTCTCCAACTTTTCAAATATTTATACATTAAATCTCAAGGATCGTGACCCTTCATTTTTCTAGTTATGGTCGTTTGAATTTTCTGATAGGAAATAAAATATTTGATTAATTGCCTTACCAGCAAATCAAATATTTTTTGCATAGTTCACCTTTGATTTATTACTTTATACCTTTTCCCACCCTTTAAATTTCATATATTTCCCTTAATACATTTATTTAGCATGGCTTACTTTTATTTATCGCTGCACCATGGGCTCTGACCTTTCCTCCGATGGTAACATGGTGAGCGGCCCCACACTGACCATCGCAGCTTGCTAAACTTCTATCGCTCTACCACAGTCTGCATACTAACCATGTGCGGTACTGCGGTGACATGATAACCATCATTTCCACTGCTTCCTCCACTGTTACTACGTTACCGCGATCTATATTCGGACCTTCTGCGGTATCATGGTATATGTCTTTGTTGCTCCCTTTGATGTCACCTTTCCCTTTACCATGCTACCATGGTCATTGGCTTGACCACCAGTAGTACCGTGGTAAGACTTTGACTTCCTTCTTTGACTGCTCGCCACTGCCTTTGTTGGTTGCTAACAGTTTACTGCTGTCACCATGGTTTGTGGTTTAATTGTGTGTGGTACCGCGGTAAACACTTTATGCCTGCTACTCCATTATTGACTGTCTGTCCTTGCCGAGCATTTGACTATTTACTGTGCTACAGCAATGTATGACTTAACCGCATGTGGTAGTGCGGTAAGCACTTTATGCCTGCTTGCTATCTGCTACCACCATACCACAGATGCTTTCGTGGGAGGTTGCGGTAAAGTGGTAAATAAGACTTTAAATAAATGTTAGTCAGCGGTATATGGTGCAAGGTATATATGGATGGAAAAATATTTTTTAAAGGAAGTATAGTGAAAAATAGATATGAATGAATAGAATTCCTTAGGGTAATAATGGAAAACATAGATTCAAATGGGAAAACCTTAGGGTTTTAAATGGAAATTTTTTGGTCTAACACAATACACCGAACCCTTTACTAAGACTAACGACGTAATAAGAAGGGATACAGATGAAATCAAGCTCATCTACGGATGAGGTGGTTGATGACATAGGAGGGGTAGGGATGTGATTAGTTTTTTCAAGGAATCTAGATTCACCCCATGATACATGCTCCTGCATGGACAGACCAACCACAAAACCAAAGAACAAGTTGGTAGTGAAACTAGAAGAGACCTTCATCTTCTCTATTGGAAGGTGTCGTAAACTTCTCCTAACAATGTTTCAAGAGGTTTTAGACTAGGTTGTGATGCTCATAAACCTTCACAACATACAACAGTACAATGATTAGGATGTACTAGGGATATTTAATATACTCCCATGCTCCTTTCGAGTTGGTTTTGATGTTTTACCCAACTTCTGACAACGCCCGATGATTTCTAGAAGCCTCCCTGCTAGTATTTCGGCACTCTCAAATTTCTGCCTTCGTGTGTCACCTAAGAGCTTATCAAACAAGAGCTTCCCTTCTCTTCTCTTCTGAACCCCGTTCTTCCCCCACGTGCTAAGAGATTAGGTGAGTTTGGCATACTTTCATATATCTCTCTTTCGGGCCCTGACTGCTTGGCACATATCCTTCACCCATGCAAAATTTTGGTGGGCCCCTCAAGTGGCGTCGATAACAAGGACACTACCACATGTCTTCTCATTGTAATATCTCATCAAAGGATGGGGAAGAAGAATTATGGGCCGCAATATTCTGCCACATGTTCCTTCGGCGTAGCACCATTAAAGGGAGAAGTGATGCAAATTCCAAACTACCATACTATGTTGCATGTTCTAACTACCTTTGCTGGGAATCAACACTTGTTTACATAGGGTAGGCTAGGACCACTGCCATCATTTTTATGGAATGCATTTGGCCTACAAATGAATAGGTTCATGATCAGGAATCTTTCTATTACAATGCTTGTGATGAATCATTGTTGCAAGCATCATGATTCATCATGAGAAATCTTTTATGTTACAATTCTCCAAATGGTGGATTCCCTTGTCTATATGTACTTCTTCTCTCAAGGAGAGAGAGATTTAATGAGTTGGTTTTTTTGTTATCTTGAAATATCTATAGAAGAATTAGGGGGACACTAGGACTTTGTTTTGTTAGATAACTGTAAAGACTCATAGATTGTGCCTTTGTAATTTGGCCTTTCTATTTGTTAACTATTGATAATGTTATACTATGTTTTTTCTAAATAGTTTATTCGTAACTTCAATGATTTGAATAGAATGCTCATTTAGAACCATGTTTTTGACTCTTTCTATTCAATAAAGCTCTATGCAGATTATTTTATGTCATGAAATAAATTATCTGGGTCTTTCTATTTAATGGTTGTTATTTCAAGCATAGCAGATTGCTTTATAGGCCCTTAGATCACATCTAGAAGATAGATCTATTGTGCCTAACCTCTAAACCCTGGTGCATCACCCTAGTTAGATCCTTTTATTTTATATTTGATTCCTTTAACATTCTAAAACCCCAATTATAAAAGAGATGACTTCTTTAAAATATGGAGGTTACTGAGTTTAGCACAATAGGTCTAGCCTTTAATTGAGTTTTTGACAAAGGGTTGTTACCTTATCAATTTTTGGCATCAACAAGTTTTTCTTTTTTAGCATGCCCAATGGGACCGAGAAATGTGCTTAAGCCTTAAGCAAGTATATGAGCCATCGACCTATCACAAGATCCCAAATAGTAAACAACCCTGGTTTGTTGGTACCTCTATTAGGATCAATACCAGCTAGAACCCATCACATAAACATCCTGAACCCTCCTCCAGCCATGTTGACATTTTCCAACCAAAATTATGTCACATGGGATGCCGAAATTTCTCTTAAAACAACTATAAAACCTACTATTTGGGCCCCCATCATGGTATTTGCTCTCAAATCTATTCCTAAGTTCACTGGAGATGGTTCAAGAATGCCATCCAAACATCTGCAAGATCTAGCAGACATATGCTTGGTACACAGAGTTACAAACTAGAATGTAGCAGTGAGGTTTCTCATAGCTTCTTTTAGAGGAAAAGCATCAAAGTGGTATCACACTCTACCGACTAACTCTATCGACACTTGGGATCAGCTTTGGGATCCTTTTTATCAAATATTGTCGAGCGATAGAGATAGGTCTTCCTAGTATCACTAGTTAGAGATCATCAAGCAAGCTCCATATGAGGCTCCAACTGACTTCAATGCTCAGTTCCATATAAATTTGAAAAGAATTCAGGCTACGATCTACCCATGACCAAATCTAGCATTCATGTTTTACCCAAAGTGCATTAACACCAATATCTCAATGATGAACTAGTCACTCGATGGAACCACTCTACCAGATGCACATAGCATCATAATTGAAGCAGAAAACAATCTGATTGACGTTGGAAAGTTGCTACCTTGGACCATCATGCCCATATTCCCTAAAATACCAACCTCTACCCAAAAAACATTGACTACCACACCAATTTCTCCTCAATCTATGTACACATATGCAAGCACACTGTAGAACATCACACCTGGTCCCTTAAAAGATGAGATGAGTGACATAAAGGAAATGTTGTGGGCTATGGAAAATGAGATAACTATCATAAAACACAACCAGTCCACTCATCCAAATCTGGCCTATCAAAATTATCAGGGTGGAAGGACCTCTTACCAACAAAACCAGTTCCAAGGAGTTACTCGCCCAAATCCTTAGGTGCAAACAATAAGTCAAATAGTATCAGTACCTAGTCCATTGCAGAACACCAGCCTAAGCTCTAATAGAGAGCTGGCTACAAAACTAAATAATTTGATCAATGATAGTAACCCTTGGTGTTTTCCTTGCATTGATTCACATATGCCCCAAAACTACCCACGCAACAATCTACAATAGAAGGTGGCAGAGCAGTACAGTCAAGGCTCAATGTGGGATGGTGGGGATTATGCATATAACTCTCCATAAATTAAAAACATGGTACTCACCACTAAAATTCAAGGGATGTCTCTAGAACAAGAAACCGATATAGCCCTCGACCATGCCCTCTTCTCATCCCATAGTTAATCAATCTATAGCCTAAAAGTACTCCCGAACTTAAGACTAGTAACCCTATAGTGGTACAACAAAGTCCTCTAAAAAGGGAGATCATAACAACAAGGGCTAAGGAGCAAAATATTTCAATTCCACCATCATTGGATATGGTGGAGTAGTTGAAAAAATCATCTGCTAATGTTTTCCTATGGGAAATCCTAGCCATGTCGAAACATAAGGCATTGTTATAGAGGGCTCTCCAAGAAGACCCAATCACAAAACCAAAGGAGTGATCACTTCAAGGGGAAACTACTGAGAAGTCACCACTAACCAAAGTTCTTGTGAATATTGTAGAAGAGGCCTCTATTGAGGATCAAGAAGAAGAATCAACCTTCGAATTCGGCAAAGACAAACAAAAACCGAGATCATTTTTCTTAACCCTCATTGTGGGTAAGAAATTACTACATAATTTCATGATTGACTTTGGTGCTAGCACCACATTCATGCCCAAGATAATAGCTAAAGCCTTGGGATTGAGCTACAAACGTTTGAAAAAGGGGGTCATGCAACTAGATGGAAATATGGTTAATACTCTAGGGATCATTAAGGGCCTCCCATTAACTCTAGTTTCCTACCTGAATATCACAGTCAAGAAGGATACTATGATAATTGATATTCCTCCAATATTCGATTTGTACATGTCTAGGGAATTCACTTCTAAGCTAGGTGGATAACTTTCTTTAGATTGGTCACACCTAATTATAAGGACCAAACACGGATCCAAAATGAAGTTGGTGTCCTAACCTTTGCATTTCAAACATATTGTGGATGAAGCTAAGATAGTCTATGAGTTTTCTCACACCTCCATAACCAAGGAAGAGATGTATTGCATTGAGCTTCTAGAAGATGAACATATCACCGGAGATCAGACCAAGCGAGAAGAGGTTCTCCTAAGAGAAATCATTGATAAAGACCCTTTCAAAAAATATCATGCCATAGGACTGGGAACTTATGTCATTTATGAAAAAGATCAAGCCATCTCGAAGGAAACACGAGAACCCAAAGACTTTTCAATAATCAGACCATGGTTGCTACATTTCGATGGTGCAAAGTGTAAGAGTGGTGTGAAAGCTGAAGTATATTTGACTTCCCCAAGTGGTGAGGAGACAATCAGACCTCTCCAATTCTGATTTTCATTTTCAAATGATGAGTTTGAACATGAAGGCATTGTACTAGGTTAAAGATCAGCAGAGAAAAATAACATCAAGCAAATGAATCTATTCAAAGATTCCAAACTAATCATCAAGCAAGTCCAGAATATCAATACTGAAAAGGATGTCCATGTGGGGTCTTCTAGAGAAAAGGTCTTGGACCTAATTGAGAGCTTTGGAAATTTCAATATTCAAGTTGTTCCTCAAGAACATAATGATGATATAAAAATATTGGCCAAAATCGGATCCCAATCCAAGCTAGCACCTAACCCAATATACAACCAATGCTCCTTGTGAATGACACTCCAACTCGCAAATCTAGATGGAAAAAATAGTTGGCATGTACTTAACAATGATGAACACAATGCCTTTATCAGTTTGTAGTTGGGAGAAGCTACCAACCAATTCCAATCAAGGATTTCCGAAATCGATGGCAGACAAGAGATACATCAAGAAATCCATAAGATTCCAAAGAATTTGGTCATTTCTAAAAGTTCCCCTTTTGGAAATACTAGAAATAATAAGAGAAAGCTCATAGAAAATGAAGGTGATTACCTAGATTGTCAAATAAAAAATGCAAATAATCTTAAAATCAAAAGGAGTGTCCTACATCAAGGTGAAGAAAGGCACATGCATAATGAGTAGGTATTATCTTGGTTGTACGATAAACTCAAAGGATATGATCCTGACATCGTCCAGTCTGTGGTTAAAGCAGAAAGAGAGACTGAATCAGCATGCCAAACACAAAGTCTAGCGAGTCTCAAGATTGAAGCACCAATGAACCTACAAAGGTCAGGGAAGCTAGTCCTAATGTTAGTTGTCTTTTCAATCGAGCCTAGCATTTTGGTTTTCAGTCTCATCCTGGTCTGAAAGAAGAATGGAGATATCCGCCTATGTACCAATTTACGCAACCTAAATGAAACACCAGCAAGAAATCATCACCCACCATCCTCTATGGAATGAATCTTA
This sequence comes from Sequoiadendron giganteum, assembly GCA_007115665.2. Classification (NCBI taxonomy): domain Eukaryota; kingdom Viridiplantae; phylum Streptophyta; class Pinopsida; order Cupressales; family Cupressaceae; genus Sequoiadendron; species Sequoiadendron giganteum. The sequence goes on from CM021100.1 coordinate 965,982,877, forward strand.
CATGATGTAGTAGGTACAAGTGTTTTTTCTCTATTTGATGGTTGTTTAGACCAGAGGCTACATGATAAAGGTCTGGTGATAAATTCAGTCAACAGAAAGAAAAAACTAGTCGACACAAGAAAGCTAACTTTAAAACTTGAGTTTGTTTGCAATAATTCAGTATAAGCAAGACAAGGCACTCAAATTAGAAAGAATAGAAAGAAAATAAATAAGGGTTCTCATTAGGGGAGTTTTCCTTAAAATTTCTATATAGCTCAATTAGACAGTTCTACCATGTAAATATGTAATTACTGTGATTATTTTTCCTTTTTTCTATTTTGTTTGTTTGGCCGGTTTTCCTAATCTATAATGAAATAGAGGCTCACATTGTGATATAGAAAATATCACAAATACCCAAAGGGATAAAAATTATGCAGCAAAGAAAAGATGTTGTAAGCTACATCTTCATTATATTTATATACTTCAAAAATTACAATAGAAAAATGGCTCAGAGGCCACACTTTCAGAGGAGTATATACTTATATATTTCTATACTATGAAGCCTTTTCAAATCTATATACAAAATGACTAATGTATTTTAGGTCTTAAATTAGAAAAATAGAGAACTTTTCAGTCTTGGGCAGAAGAAACAACAAAAACATCATCTAGCACCACCTCATCCTCAACTAAACTAGCAACACCATCTAGAGAAGTGACAACAGGTGGTGGAGGGAACACTAGGTTCCTAAAGTCAGTGTACCAATAAATATCATAAAATGGCACCATGTTGTATATCTAAAACATAAAGTGGCATGCACGAGTAACCTTCTAGTGACGGAATTCTTGTGACTGAAGATGAAAACCGCTCAAAAACAGAAACCACAAGATGACCACATCCTCTTCAATAAACCTACATTGGTCACTCATAGTCATAATCCCTCTATCAAATGCAGTATTTTCCACCACCTCCCCAGAGCCATTCAGATACTTCTTCGAGAATATTTATGGCACCAAACAAATGATAAGTGGCTTAGGGACTTGAATGTCAAGCATTGATGCCACAAAATGAGAGCACACGTCAGTATTTACTCTATACTTATCCTCATATTTGAGGTAGTCATGACCCAGGACCCATTTCATAGCTATGATGGTCAAAGAATGTTTATTCTTTGTCATCCTCTTTAGACGCCTAGTCAAAATTTCACCTAGGACATCCATTTATGGTTTATGGGAGGTCATCTTAATCGAGGTATTCATACCATCAGATAATATATGACTGTTAGGTGGAAACCTATGGAATATTTCTAAGTTTGAACTCTATGTGAATACTATGCAAACTACAATTACCAAATGTTAAGCCAATCACCTAATGTTGATTCTACTAAAAACTACTAAGTTAATTTTCCTACTACGTAGGCACCTATTTATAGACATAGGAAGGGATAAGCATGGTAATTCTCATACCATAAGCATGAAGTTAACTAGGAACCTCCTTGAATACTACACCAAGGCTCGCTTAACACTCTCACCAAGTTGTGTTTGCAGGTACGAGTTGTTGCGTACAAAATCAAGGCAAGCTAATTAATTAGCAGAAGCTAATAGAAAAATTTGGTGGTAGCCCTTTCGGTTGGACGATGATGTGTCATCCTACTAGGTGTTCCTCAAACCTCGAGAAGAGATGTAAATCTATTTGATTCTTATCACATACTTGGGTGTAATCATTCTATTTTGGGTATTAATTACCATGACATATGACACCTAGCCTACTTTCAAATTGTCGACTCAATTTCCAAAGAAAATTGTGCTATGGGTTGTAGGTACCTGGGGTCTTTATGAATCCTTGTCATTACAAAATGACAAGTAGTTCACTTCACACAAATTGAAAGGCTAGTAGTACACGCTGAATTTAATGCAAAAAAATAAATCGTCATCTACCACTAGGAGGACAAAAAAGCTAAGTATTGCATGTGTTTGTTTTAAAGCAAAGAAGGATTTTTGAATACAAGAATTGTGTAAAGAATTATCAAAGTGCAGAGTTGCTAAGAGATGAGTGGAAAGTTTTTAGAAGCTCAAAAGAAAAATGGAATCCACTGCCCCTGAAGTAGCCCAGAACCTGCAGATGAATGAGCCAGGTGAAGCATCCCAAAGCTTGGTTGATGCAATACTCACAGTGCCTATGGTCAATATTTTTGAGGAGGAGAAATCCTACACTATGCCTGGGATCCCAGATAAGCCAAAGTGGTTTCACATGTGGACAGACAAAAAGGGCCTGCTCAAAGATGCTAATTTGGTAAAGGGAGAGTGGGATTACATCCACAACCCCATCCTTCAAACTAACCCTAAGGGCTTGAGGGAAGCTTTTTTTCTAGGATGAAGAAATCCTTCAAAAAAAAATTACCATTCAAGCAATGGCACTACAAACTTCCCCAATATATGGTCCCTTATGTTCACCACTTCCCAGTAATAAATCATGAAAGTATTTGGCGCTTCAATTCGGCGACTGGCACCATTGAAGGGAGAAGGTTGAGATTCATGCTAACTGTGGAGGCTCTTAGGAACATGTTGTGCGTTCTTGAGATGGGCACTAGAGAATGGTCGATGGAGTCCTTCAACCAGAAAAAGCATGTAAAATTTTGCAAGGGTAGGAGGACTACCCTTGACTTTTATAATGAAGAGACTAAAAGCCCCTAAAATTGCTAGTAGTCGTTAAGAAATCCTCACCGATGTGTTGAATTCACCCAGGGAGATATGTAGGAAGCCTTCGAAATGATGGCTTTTGGGTTCAGCTTGGACAATGACATGATCGTGTCTAAAGCTCAATTGGGCCTAGGTTTCCAACTCAGGAGGCTAAAGGAACCTTTTTGGTATACAATTTACTAGAAATGACTATCAAATATATGAAGAAGAAGAGTGGTAAGTTTAGGTATCCTTCTCTTCTTGCCTATATGTTTCTACATCAAAATCTTGATTTCTTTAGGGAAAAATTGGAGTTTTCAATATTCGATGAGAAAATGCATTAGAAGCTAGTTTCAGTATGGAATCCCATCCTCTATTCAACTTATGATTATGATGAATTTTTGGAGAAAATCTTGATTCCAATTTATTGCGATTTGGGCGAGCATAATGTCTACTATCGCCTATCAGGCGATCAAACTAATTGGATGCGATCCCTATTCCCAAAGTGCAATTGGTTCCTCAACGAAGAGTTCACATGTGTCCCAGTGCATGGATTTTTTGAAGAGCCAATCTGACTCCCCGCATCCATCACCGATCAAGTATTAGCCCTTGAATTCTACCTACTGTAATCAAGGGAAAAATCAGCTTGTTAGATGGTTAAATCAAATAACACTAAAATCCATTGAAATAACGAAGTACAAAGGAAAATGATGAAAAGAAAAGGAATGATATTACCAAGAATCTCCATCTTCCATGATTGACCTTCGTTACACCTCCTTTGCTTGCAGTAAATGAAGATGCCCTCAGATTTGTATGAGCAACTATGATGAATGACAAGACTAAAGCAAGTTTTGAAGGATTTACTCAAAATCTAAATGCCTATGTCTAAAAGCCTATGATTGACAATGCCTATGCCTTGATTAAATGACTATAATAATAAATAATGAAATTGCCTATGGAGATTTAAGTGTGAAAGCAAATGCCTATAATAACTATGCAAAATGTCAAAATGTGCGTGTATCCCAAAAATGAGAAGAAGATGGCATTTTATAGAAAAGGCCATTTTGAATGGACAGACGAGATAAATTGATGAAATGAACGATCCAGATTAAACCTAAGAATCCCTAATTAGGGTTAGGGCAAAATCCTTAATCGAACGGTCAGAATAAAATTGGATCGACGGTGGAAAATAAATGAGACAATTAATTAGAAAATAAAGATTTTCGAAAAATCAAGAAGATAAGATTGCCTGATTTGCGAGATTTGAAAAATCAAGAAGATAAGATTTGGATTGAAGATCAGATTTGGAAAATCAAGAATCTGCCCGATTACTTGATTTTTGGAAGATTATTTACTATTTTGAATTAAATTAATTCAAAATAATGATTTTATGAGATAATAAATAATCTTTTTCAGATTATTTATCAAAATGGACTCACAGTTAGGATTGACATGACATTTTAAATAATTTAATTTATTTAAAATGAGAAGAATATGAAATTGGCAATTAAATAATTAAATTTTAATTATTTAATTTAGGAGATAAGACCAATTAATTAAATTAATCAATTTATTTAATTAAGACAATCAGTGACGTATTAAATAAATAAATGAAATTCATTTATTTAATAATCAATAAGAATTAAATGCAGAAGAGGGAATTAAATAAATTAAAGAAAGACCTAGACAGTTAATGACGTATTTAATAAATAAATAAAATTTATTTATTTAATAATCATGAAGAATAACTGACATGAATTAATTAAATAATTATGAATTATTTAATCAATAGTCGAATGTGGACGAAGGACATAATTAAATGTCTTAATTATGCTAGGACGAAAGTGGTAAAAATGAAGCTTGCAGGCCTAGGTCATTTTTAGGTGTCTACATTTTGCCCCTCTTTGTCATAATGTAGCATGTCGCATTGTGACAAAGAAAATAAGTCGAAAAATGCCCCAGTGCAAAATAAGATGAGGAAGAATGATGAGGAGGGTTATGGTATGCCCCCTCGAGAGGACAGACAGGTTCCAAGAACATGGGTGTGCTCTCGAAATTGGTTAGGAGACTAGAATATGAAGAGACAAAGGAATGTTAGTGCAAAAGATATGGATGATGATATGGATGCAATGCTTATATGAGATGGGTGAGAGAAGATGACACGACTAAAGATGATGCATGTTAATTCCTAGACCAAATCCTTCAAACCTTACCATAGGACTTTTAATATTTATTGCTCTTAATCATCATTGGGCAGATTGTTGTGATGGCCAACAAACACCATGATATGATAGAGATCAAGGTGTGCAAGGCCGTACCATCACATAAGACAAGCAGTCACAGACAAGGAAGATTGTGACTCATACCAAGAGTGTTATTGCCCCAGTCTTTGTCTGAATCAACCACAAGCAGAAAAAGACAAGGACAGATCATGAAACGTCGCTGCTTCTCTAAATCCTGTTTCTAGGACATCCTTGAGAAACTAGTGACATGATTGCCAAAATACAAAAATAAAGTCCCTATCATGATATGTCGTTGCTTTTCTAAATCACAGGATCAAGACCTCGCTGAGAAGCTAGTAGTCATGTGTGTCAATTGTCATGCTACATCGTTGCTTCTCTAAATCCTGCTTAGTGGGATCTCGCTGAAAAACTAATAACATGATAAAAGATCAAAAGACAATTGTCAAGTGTTTTCCAAGTGCGTCTGGATATCCACTGTTCTGATGTCAAGATGCCATGTTTGATAATGTCGAGATGTCCGAATGTTTAAAGTTTTGATGACCTTGAAAAATGTCGAGACTTGGTGAATTCAGGAAGGACACATCTTGAATAATGTTGATGTCAAGAGGATTTGATCCCTAATGGTCGTAAGGGGTCCCTCGAACTAATGAGGATGCCTAGGAAGGACACATCCTAAGGCATAAATGACAGAGTTGGTTCTTCAGAAGGACTCATCTGAACAATATTGATGTCAGGAAGAGTGATCTTTAATTGTCAAGAAGATCGCTCAAAATGTCAAAAGGATGATGATGACGCCTAGGAAGGACACATCCTAAGGCATAAATGACAACGGTTATCATTCAGAAGGATTCATCTAAAGACTAACCAAAATTTGACAGTTTGACTAGTTTCTGATGATTTGACTTGATATGACCGAATTTGACTTGTGTTTGACTAGATGCTGATATTACCTTGATGATATGAGTGACACACTGATGAGATTGTCATGTTGAATAAGAGATTGTTTTACTTTGTTTTAGGAGTTTTCCCATGTGGAAAATGATTGAAGACCTTTGACATGTGTGGGAGTGTATTGCCATGAACCCTAATGGATTGACCTAGTGCAGCCTCGGGGGCTCATCGATAGATGGCCTTGCCTACGTCATACACTTAGAGACCTCATAGTTCGACACGACCAATGACTTTGTCTTGATGACCAAATATTGCGTCATGATTTTATTTTGACAAACCTAAAGGACTGACCTAATGTCTCAGGGACTCAAGTATGAGTCTTGCCTACATAGAAAATGCGCAGAGACAACGTAGTTCAGTCAAATGACAAGGACTGATTGACTTGATTGACTTTGACAAGAGATGACAGTGCGCTTGTGTGCTTCGAGCAGTCCGATGTTTTGTTTGGTTTTCTTTAGGACGTTTTATGATTTTTTTGTCTTTTTTCAGGACATTTTGCGATGTTTTGTCTTTTTTAAGACTTTTTATGATGTTTTTGTCTTTTTTCAGGACATTTTGTGATGTTTTTGTCTTTTTTCAGGACTTTTTGTGATGTTTTTATCTTTTTTCAGGACATTTTGTGATGTTTTTGTCTTTTTTCAGGACTTTTTGTGATGTTTTTGTCTTTTTTCAGGACTTTTTGTGATGTTTTTGGTCTTTCTTCAGGATATTTTACGATGTTTTTATGATCATACGTGACATCCATTACAGTTGCATGGTAAACATTTTACCCCCAGTCAAGTCTAAGACTTGGCCACTTGCAAGGGATAAGGACGGGATGCTGCTGACTTGTTAGACGGACAATCGTCAGGACCTTATGTCAATCATTTAGCTACTATGACAGGTCGGGTAGGATGTGATAGCGATTTGCAGAATAATGACAGAAAATACCTTTCATCCTAGGCCAAGTTAGACAAAGTGACGGTAGATGGAAGAGCAATGATTGATTACACATGGCACCTATTTGCCAGGTTTTCACCATGGTACTTGTTCAAAGTGCCTGTTTTCCAAGTTTTCACTATTGAACGAATCATTTTTCTCTTTACTATTTTCATGATTTTTTGATTTTTTTGGTGTCACCAAGACGCCTATTTGCCAGGTTTTCAGCAAGGTGATGATTGTTATCATTTTTCAATTTTTTTGTATTTTATGGTTTTCAGCTCCATCCTCTGATGCTATGCATAGAACTTTTGGAGATGTAAACTGTTGATGGGCTCAGTCAACTGTTCCTCATCTGGAGTTGCCAATTGATATGCCCCAGAACCAAAGGAAGATATGATAATATAGGGACCCAGCCAGTTTGGTTCAAATTTTCCTGGCTTTTCTCTGTCTACTTGGTTCTTGGGGTTCTGCATGAGAACTAGGTCGCCAATGTCAAACTTTCTGACCATAACCTTTTTATTGTAGCTACAACAAAGGCGGTTCTGATATGCTTGGAGATGATTCAGTGAGTTTTTTTGTCTTTCATCCAGCATTTCTAGCTCGTGCAAGCGTGATTGTTGGTACTCTTCCTCATTAGTTAGACCCTTCAAGGAAACTCGTAGCGAAGGAATTTCGACTTCAATGGGTAAGATGGCTTCAGCGCCGAAGACTAGAGCGAATGGGGTAGCTCCTGTAGGTGTATGAATGCTAGTTCGGTAAGCCCATAGAGCAGGGTTAAGTTGTATGTGCCAGTCGCGGCCAGCGTCATTGACAGTCTTTTTTAATATCTTGACAATGGTTTTATTGGATGCCTCAGCTTGGCTATTTCCTTGGGGGTAGTATGGAGATGAAAAGTGGTGTTGGATATGGAATCGTTCACATAACTCACGTACGTCTTGGTTATTGAACAGACGTCCATTGTCAGTGATGATTGACTGCGAAAGGCCATACAGACAAATGATGTAGTTAAGGATGAACTTTGATATTTGCTTGCCGATAATGTATGTCAATGGGATGGCCCCAATCCACTTTGTGAAATACTTAGTGGTGGTAATAATGAATTTATGGCCGTTGGATGAGGTTGGATGAATCTTACCCACGAGGTCGAGTCCCCATTGAATGAAGGGCCAAGGAGAAGTGATCGGCCAGAGTTCCTGCATTGGAGCATGGACCAAGTCATTGTGTATTTGACATTTGCGATAATTCCTGACATATTCAATTGCATCCTTTTCCATTGTCGGCCAATAATACCCAAGTCTCATTAGTTTCTTAGATAGCGTAGGACCACTCGAATGAGATCCGCATATACCATCGTGTACTTCTCGTAAGTTTGTACATGCTTCCTCGGTGTCAAGACATCTAAGGAGGGTATCGTCGAAACTACGGCGGTATAGGGTGTCACTAACAATGGCATACCTTGTAGATTTTCTAATGAAGGACTTCCTTTAGTTATTGGATGAGTTCAGTGGAAGGGTGTGAGATTTTAAGTAGTCGTAAATGTCCTGATACCAAGGAGAGTTGGGACCAACAAGTTTGCAAACCATTTCCGACTTTGGGATATCATATGCTGGTATTAAAAGTTGTTCTACCAGAAATTCAAATTGTGGCACATTTTTATTGATGTCCAAGAGAGAGCTGATAGTAGCCATTGCATCAACTGCCTTATTCTGTACCCTGGGGATTTGTTCAAAAGAGATTGATTGAAAGTATGTTAGGAAACTATCCACCATCCTCTTGTAGGGAAGCAACTTCTCATCCTTTGTTTCATAATCATCATTCACTTGGTTGATTACCAGCTGGGAATCCCCGAATACAAGCAATGTCTGAATTTTCAATTTGATTGCCAACTTGAGACCTATGACTAGTGCTTCATATTCGGCAATGTTATTTGTACAAGAGAAAGCGATCCTGAATGACTTAGGAATTGAATCTCCCTACAGTGTGATAAACAAGATTCCAGCGCCTGAGCCATGACCAGTATGAGACCCATCAAAATATAGCTTCCATGGTGTTGCCGGTTCTGCATGAAAAATGGACTCATCGGGAAAATCAGTTACTAGTGGATGAGTGGCTTGAATTGGTGCATCCGCTAGTTGATCTGCTATTACTTGCCCTTTTATTTCCTTACGCTCAACATACTGTATGTCATACTTGCTTAGTATCATGGCCCATTTTTCCAACCGGCCTGTTAATGCTGCTCGACTTAGTAGATATTTCAACGGATCAATTCTGGCAACTAGTTGTGTCTGATGACTGAGCATATAGTGTCTTAGTTTTTGGGATGCAAAGACAATAGCGAGGCATGCACGTTCAATGTATGTATAATTCAACTCATAGCCTATCAGTGTGCGGCTGATGTAATAGATTGCTCTTTCTTTTCCTTCATGATCATTTTGGGCCAGCAATGCCCCCAGTGCTGAACTAGTAGTTGAGATGTATAGAATTAACGGCTTTCCATGAATGGGCGGCATGAGGACTGGTGTTGACAGCAGATAATCTTTGATTTGTTGGAAGGCCTCTTGACATTTGTCCGTCCATACAAAGGGGACACTCTTGCACAACAGATACTGGAATGGGTGGCACTTATCTGCCAATTGGGCTATGAAACGACGAATAGATTGTACTCTGCCCTGCAGAGTTCTGAGTTCACTGATCCCTTTGGGTGGAGGCATGTCTATGATTGCTTTGACCTTTTCCAGATCGACCTCTATGCCTCTTCGGGAGACTATGTATCCCAATAGTTTTCCTGATGTGACCCCAAAAACACACTTCTTAGGGTTTAGCCGAACTTTGTACTCTTCAAGTCTCTTAAAAATTTTGTCGAGTATCTTCAAATGATCTTTCCTAGTTGCTGATTTGGCCAATAGGTCATCTACATAATCTTCCATTATATTGTGCATCATGTCATGGAAGATCGTGGTCATAGCCCTTTGATATGTGGCACCTGCATTTTTGAGACCAAAGGGCATGACGTTCCAACAGTATGTACCCCATGGGCAAGTAAATGCTATTTTGTGCTGATCCTCAGGAGCAATGCGGATTTGGTTATAGCCGGAGAAACCATCCATGAGGGATAGCATCTCATGTCCTGCAGTTAGGTCAACTATGATGTCAATGTTGGGCAAAGGAAAGTCGTCCTTGGGACATGCTTTATTTAGATCCCGAAAGTCTGTACATACCCGAATCAGCCCATTTGGCTTTGTCACCGGCACTAGGTTGGAAATCCATTCAGCATAATCTATAGACCTTATGAATCCGGCATCCAGTAATTTCTTTAACTCGGCCTTGACCAATAGAGCAACTTGAGGGTGCATTTTGCGCAACTTCTGCTTGACTGGTTTAGCATTGGGTAATAGTGGCAGATGATGCAGAACTAGTTTTGGGTCCAATCCTGGCATGTCAGCGTAGGACCATGCAAAGTTGATTTTCCATTCTGCAAAGAATTTATGAAATTTTGGTTTCTCTTCATCAGTCAATGATGCCGCAAATAGGACCATCTTGGGGTCTTTTGCAGTTGAAATGTTATCCTCTATTATGTCCTCAATAAGCATGGCCGATTTCTCCTGTTGTACGGGGAGAAAGTCCAGTCCTCCATCTTTGGTTGCCTCCGAGAGGTTTTCACCCGCAGATACGTCCTTTATTTTTACTATTTTATCGTCAAGAGGTGCCTTTCGGTTTTCACCTAGAGACGTTTCATTTTTTACTTTATTTTTACTTTTGCGACTAGAGGACTGAACAGTCTCGCCGAAGTATGTCGTGCAGTCCAAATCAATGGCAAATCCTGATTTGTGGTCCCCACTGGGTATGCTTTCTCGTAGTCCCATGAATTCGGCGATTGCCTCATCATTCTGAAATGTGTCCAGAACTGGCAGTCCTTGTTGGTCCCAATCGACTAATTCAGGGTAAACTAAGGAGATGCCATTGTCAAGGCTAGTGAACTGGGGTGAGGATGCGGATAGCATGCAGATGGATTCAGTGATGTTGTATATGAGGTTATCATCATCCAACTCTACATCGGACTCTATCCAATATTCTCCTTCACTAGTGTCATATTCGTTGTCGTAATAAGGAGTGAAGGTTTTAGAGTTCTGGTTATCAATGTCGTCTGACACTTTGGACTGATTGGACTGATTGGATTGATTGGACTGATGGGGTTCAGATGACGGGTGTTGTATGGCATGGGAGGAGGTAGTAGGACTTTGACTGTTTGGTGCCTATTTGATTTTGAATGTTTGCCAGAATCGTTGTTCAGAGGTCAGTTCCCCTGGTTCGACAAATAAATCGTCAAGACAACAGTCACTTAGGGATCGTTCCGAGCCAAATTCCCACTCATGGGAGTCTGTTTCGGTGAGGGTTTCCCTAGTAGTCTTGACACTGTCAGAAGCATGTACTCGCTCATTTGAAAGTCCAGAGGTACGTCGATCATCATTTCAGGTGACCCAAACCCTAATCCAAGATACTTCAGAGTTTGAAAAGTTTCTATGGGTTCCCTTCGACCATTTTTACTTTTTCCAAGGCCACTAGTACCATCGTAGCCTTTAGCCTTCATGATGTTGTAACCCTTGCCATATTTTTGAACTGGTAATGGAGGTAATGCGACTGTATCCTTATAGATCCATCCTGTGATGTCCGCAAGGTCTTCATCACTCATGTCTCCCCACTTGATAAAAACTATATTCGGTGGAACTTTGAAAGTTTTTTGAGGTTTCATTCTAAAACATGGCTGACCACGTATCTTTGGAGGAGTGGGTATTGTAGTTATGTTGTATGCTATATTTAGTTTGAATTTTCCGGAGCCGAGGTCCTGGATTTTGATAGTTGATTCAATCTTAGGGTTGGTGGAAGGTGGTGGTATAGCGGAAGACGTGGATGGAGCGGATGTGGAAGATGACATGAGCGTGGAAGGGTCGATGTATTTGGAAGACGAGGAGCTAGGTGCTTCTCAATTAATAGGTACTCGATTTTCGGAGATACCCCTTAAGTTGGTACAATATTGGAAGGGGTCGGGGTCTCCATATATGGTTACTTCTATGCCATCGAAAGGAAACTTGAGGCATTGGTGGTATGTCAATGGAACAGCTTTTAATGCGTGGATCCATGGATGACCAAGTAGGATGTTATATGGTAGTTCCAAATCCAGGACCTGGCAGGTTGTGTCTACAATGACCGGTCCCACTCTGATAGGGAGAGAGATAACACCCCATGAAGAACGTTCCTCGTCATCATATGCTTTGATCACTATGCTTTTCGTTGGGTCTACGCACGCATCAAAGAACCCAAGAGCCTTAACCAATTTGAGGGAGCATATATTCAACCCTGCTCTGCCATCTACTAAAACCCGTCTAACTTTGTGCTTGTGGACAAAAGTTTCTATGTGTAATGCGTCATTGTGGTTGGTTTTATGTGATGAGTAGTCTTGGTCAGAAAAGGTGACATGGTGCGGCATGGTGAGATATCCCACCATAGTTTCAAACTGATTAACATTGATGTCCTTAGGGACCGACGACTTTAGGAGAGTTTTGTTTAGGATTTCTTTGTGCGCAAGAGAGATACGAAGCAGCTCAAGGATAGATATTTGTGCGGGAGTCTTTCCTAGTTGGTCAATGAGGTTGAACTAACTCTTGGGTTTCCATTGCGGTGGGGTTGAGACAGGTTTTAGCTGTTTAGCAGGTTGTGGTTGTTTAGCTGATGGGCCCGGTATAGTGATCTTGGCTTGTCTAGGGGGAGGCGGACCAGCTATAGTGACCTTGCCACTTCGTGTAGTAGCATTACACTGGGGTGCTCTCTTGACCGTGATGGTATTGATGTATTCATCATCAGTTCTGACATTATTTATAATAGGTCCACCAGAATAGTCGTACTTGGCTCGGCAAAGTTAGCTTGGTTCTATGAACCTGAAGTGGAAGCATTATGAGAACCATGATCCTGCAGTGGATTCTTGTGGATAGTATGATCCGAATTGGTGGTGAATTGTGATCCACCTACTTCGATGGTGCGATTTTCAATAAGGTCTTGTATTATATTTTTCAATTGATGACAGTTGGAGGTTGTGTGCCCTTTTACTCGATGGTATTCGCAAAGTGCATTGTCATTCCACCATGCTGGTTTGAATTGTCCTGGGTCATATGGTTTTATTTCCGGAAGTGTGATGACCCCATGCTGGATGCATTTCTTAAGGACTTCTTCAATGGGTTCACCCAAATGAGTGTATGTGCGACCCCTAGGAAATTGCCTCATTTGACGATATTGTCCTTGACTGTTTTGACCACTTTGATTGTTTGAAGAAGTATTGGGAGGAGGTATCAATGTTGTTGTTGGTCTGTTTTGTTGTTGAACCCCTTTCAGGGCCAATATGGGACCTACAGTGTTTGCAGTCTTGGCATCAACAACACCGTCATTTGTAACATGCTTATTCTTAACCCAATATTTGTTTTTGTCAGCTGGTGGATTGACGTTCGTGTTTTTGGAACCATATCTCAGTTCTCCCTTTGCGATAAGTGCTTTCTCAATCTAGACTCCCTTTTCGACCAATTCTGTGAAGTTTGTGCAACAATGTATTTGCAATGCGAATTTTAGGGGTCCTAGGAGTGTTTGGATGAACATGTCGACTTTTTCCCTTTCAGGAATGTCAATGTGACATCGACTAGCAAGGCTTCTCCATTTTTGAAAGAATGGAATAAATGTCTCACCAGAGTCTTCTTGTGTGAGATTGCACAAGCTAGTGATAGAGGTATCCATGTCAATGTTGTACGCGTAATTTCTTATGAATATTCGTTTGAGCTCATCCCATGTTTGGATATCTTTTTGAGTTTAAAACCATTCAAGGGCTTGACCCGCTAGACTTTTGGAAAAAAGTCTCATCAAGTATGTTGGTTCATAGGTGATATCCATACAGTTGGTTGCGAATTCACGAACATGTTCAATGGGATTTGTCTTGCCTATATATTTTGTGAAGTTGGGTGACACGTATCCTGGTGGAAATGCAGGCATGTATAAGCTCGTATCAAATGGGTATACATCCAGGTCATATTATATTTCTAATTTCTTGCCTGAAATGTACATGTTTTGCATAGTTTTCTCCATATCCCTCATTCTTGCTTTGAGTTCATCTATGGTAGGGTCGTTTACGTTTCCATATGTTGGATTGCCTGGCACACCATGTGTTCCTGTCTGGTGTGCATGAATGTTGGTGTATTGTGGTGGTATGGATTGTTGTGGTACGTATGACGTGTGTTGTTGGTATTGGAAGTTATGATTGGGTGCATGTTGATGAGTATGAATGTTGGATGAATATGTTGGGATGTGTACCCCAGCCATGTGTGTCGCTAGTTGAGGGATGTTGTGGCCATGACTATTATAGTGTGTCGATGATGTCATGGGTTGTGTTATTTGGCCACCTTGTGTAAATTGTTGATTTTGAACAAGGGGAACATTTGTGTTTGGACCTTGGGAGGCAATGACATTTGACTGTGTTGTCGTGTTGACATTTTGTTGTTGTCCTTGGATAAAGATACGTCCTGTGGCTCCTCCCAAAGGATTTTGTGAAATACCACTGGATGAATGTGTTGAAGTTGTGTTCATGGTAGAAAATGAAGTTGTCAAAGGGGGTTTGTTTTGACTTGATGATGCCCCCATGGCATTTACTGTCGTGGTATTTGTGATGTTGGGGATGTTAGTGGTGTTTGGGACATTGGGAGTGGTATGCATTGTTCATTGTGGTCCCAAAGGAAGTATTGCTCGTGGTATTTAGAGGTTGACCACTATGTGACATGTTATGTGCGTTGTTGGTAGTAGTGTCAAATCCTGGTGGTAACTTAGCTCCTTCACTCAAAAGCATAGCTACGAATTTGTCTCTGTCCTGACGAGCTATTGCTTCAGCCATCTGAACAGGCCTCTGGGTCTTGTGTCAATGCCTCTATGTTTTCTTGGAGTAGTTGACCATTTTCATCTCTTTGCAAAAATTGTTCGAATGGACTGTTTGATGTGGATTGCATTGTTGTTGGAGGTTGATTGTCTACATTGGTAAATGGATCGTAAAAGGTCCAATTTGGGTCATGTGGAGGATTGTTGACATTATACGGGGGTCTTGCCTAAAGTTTTCCATTTGTCTCTTTTGTTTTTGAAGTCTGGTTTCAACCATGAAATGAGATTGCTCAAATGGGAATGACAACTAGATGCAAGTATGGCACTATGTGAAGTCTATGGTTCAAGATGACCACTAGAATGACTAATGTTTTTGGATTTTCGTGAGTAAGGTATGCAATTTGTATGCAATGTAAGACAAGGTTATCTAAGCACTTCTAAGCTCGAACTTTGTTTTCGATTTTGACTGCTAAAGGACTTTGTTGGAAATGACAAGTTGACTAGGTCTAAATGACTAGTGAGTCTCCCTAACTAGACTTTTGAGTTGGAAGAATCTCACAAAAGAGGACAATGACTAAAAGGAGGTTTGATAACATGGTCCAAGAGGGTCTAATTTTGAAAACAATGATTTTGCAAAGTGTACTAAGATTTGACTAATCCTAAGTATGCAAAATGTGAACCTATGAATAGTCTAATGTCAAATGTATGCAATGAAAAATGAATGAGGTATGAAACCTATGGTGACTAATGCAAGCTAATAGACAAGACTTTAAGCAATATCAAGTTTGGTTTCTGGCAGAATCTTCTTGATGGCAGTGTTTGACAAATGGTGGACAAGTTGAGGACTTCAAGTCTTGGATGTGGAGTTTTAAGTTTTAGTTGCATCTTGGATATGCAAATATCGTTCAGTAAACTCAAATGCGATTGATCAGAGCGATTGCGCTTCAGACATTTAAATGTAGTTTGATAGATGCGAAAAGTTTGTCTTGTCGTTTTTGATGGAAAATTTGGTCAGTTTGATGAAAGTTTTGTTTCGAACTGTGATAAGACCAGAAAACACTTGACAAACACAGCTTTTTGAATGTAACCAATCACACATCAGATAAGCACAATCCTAAAAAGGCCAATAGGCCAAGGGTTTGTATACTTGGTATAGCCCACCGATATACCCTGGATTGGTGATAAACACCTTTCCTTCTCGAGAGCGGATAGCTTAGAATTTTGGTGGCATTGGCTCCCCTCCACGGCTCATTAACGTCATTCGAGCACACCAAATTTAGATTCTTTGGGTAGTGACATCCCAAGAATTGCTATCTCTACTCAAGGGGATCAGTAGTGAGTGTCTTCGGGCATGATACTGTACCCTGCACTATACCAAGCAACGGCCAATAGAATGGTTGGACACTAAGACAAGAGGTTTTTAATTTGGGCATTCTGTTCGTGGGGCGTGATCCATGCGGCGAGAGTCCCCTTTCGGATCCATCTCGTCGGAACCACGCTCATGATTCTTGGGCTTTCCCCAAGAACCCACTTTTATATACCGGTTGGAAGTCCCTCGGTGTCAGGGTGCTACCGGTCTGAGTCGTCCTGGGGTGAGTACTTTTTCCCACCAGAACAGGCCCAAGTTCTAGAGTCAGTAACCATTTCTCTTACACCCAGGATCGCACGAATGCGCAAGGGGAGAGGATACTCCGATATACTGAATCGTGAAGGGTACTTAACAAATAAAGATGGGTCTGGTTTTTTCATCATGAGGTTTGCACCAAGTGAGAGCATACTCACCTACCATCTTGCAAGCACAATCAATCAAAGAAGACGTGTTCTTTTTATATGCACCAAAATCAAATGTTTGCTAATCTATGAAAGAAAAACAAGCACAATGTTTGTTTATCTTGTCTTCGACATTCGAATCTGCAAACAATGAATTAGTAATCTCTTTAATCAATGGTCTTCGACACACGAATGGGGATCGCCACACGCTACAAGAGAAGATTAGCAACACAAACAAAAAATAAATAAATAAAACATTAATGATAGCAGCAAATTAAAACAGCGATAACTTGCTCAAAACTTAACAAAATTTTAAGTGGTAGATATCCATGGAAAGCTAAATGATAGACCTTCAAAACCCAAAAAACTTTTTCCACAATTCTGCACAAAAAGAATGTTATAGACAAAAGAAAAACGCGGGTTTAAAAATTAAATTGAAAAAAACTGCGATCACTAAAATGCCCATAACTTTCTCAAATCTCAATGAAATTTAAAACCGTTTGATGTTCTAGAAAGCTCGGAGCGA